>CP092863.1:3256620-3856620 GCA_030710605.1 Cordylochernes scorpioides | reverse complement strand
TGTCTTTCGAGCGGATGTTACGGGCGTGTTCACTGGCTCTGATGGCGATTGTTCGGCCTGTTTCTCCAATGTAGTGTAAATCGCAATCGTTACAGGGAATTTTGTAAACGGCGTTGGAAAGGGATTGGGGGTTACGTTTGGCGGAGCTTTTTGTGATAGGATGTCTTAAGAAGGTGTGAAGGGAAGGTGTGCACTTGTAAAAAATGCGAATGCCGTATTTACGTAAAAAGGAACCAATACCGGAATTCGTGGTGGAGTATGGGAGGACACAGGTGCTTTTAAATACAGGAGGTGTGGTTCTTTTTTGGTTGGGTGTGAAAAAATGCCGGTCAATAAAACTGCGTGGATAGCTCGCGGACAGGAGATGCGAGTAGACCGTACGCCTCTCGATATTGTTAAAGAAAGGGAGGGAACAGTGGGTGTAGATACGTTTGGAAAGAGTTCGGACGGTGGTGATCTTGTGGGAGACGGGGGCGTGGGATGAAAAATGTAGGTACGAGGGGGTAAAGCCAGGTTTGCGAAAGACCGTTGTGTGAAATTTAACGTCGGTGTTAATAATTAAAATGTCTAAAAATGGAATACAGTTAGAGCGGGACGGGTTGTGTGTAAAAAGTAGATCCGGATGGTAAGAGTTTAGAGCGGAGAGAATGGGCGAATGATCGGTATCTTTGTTTCATCCATAGCACTCATTTGTGTTTATAAATCTGAGACAAATATTCAGACTAGCCTTATGAAGATTGCCTTCAGTTTATAATCTATCTTATGCAGAGATATGACGAGAGAGAGTTATTAGTATACGGAAGCTAGCACGGTATTTAGAGAAAAACTTTGCTGTAATGTTTTATAAATCGTTTATTGGTCTAAATTTATACGTTTCCCCTCTCGGCGCACCGGTAACTATAGAAACAAACCAACAAGAGCAGACAGGTGTAAAATTGGTCTAATTAAAGGAGGAGCCGATAGCAGCCATGCGGACCAGATCCAATAAGACAACGTGGAGGAAATTTTGGCGGGAAACCTGAAGCAGAAGTAATGGAAGCTGACCACGGGTGATTGTACATCGCCCTGTAGCCAATTGTTAGATTCTGTCAAACCAACGGTGAAACCACGTGGTTTGTAAAGTCAGCGGTACTATCGAGTCAGATATCAAACCAATGATACAATCAGTGGCGAGCCCAATGAGTAGAATCGGCCGATGTGTTAGACCAGCGGTACAATCGGGTGGTGTGTTAGACCAGCGGTACAATCGGGTTGTGTGTTAGACCAATGGTACAATCGGGTGGTGGGTTAGACCAATGGTACAATCGGGTTGTGTGTTAGACCAGTGGTACAATCGGGTGATGTGTTAGACCAGTGGTACAATCGGGTGGTGTGTTAGACCAGTGGTACAATCGGGTGGTGTGTTAGACCAGCGGTACAATCGGGTGGTGTGTAGACCAGCGGTACAATCGGGTGATGTGTTAGATCAGTGGTACAATCGGGTGGTGTGTTAGACCAGCGGTACAATCGGGTGGTGTGTTAGACCAGCGGTACATTCGGGTGATGCGTTAGACCAGCGGTACATTCGGGTGATATGTTAGACCAGCGGTACAATCGGGTGGTGTGTTAGACCAATGGTACAATCGGTGGTGTGTTAGACCAGTGGTGAATTCGGGTGGTGTGTTAGACCAGCGGTACAATCGGGTGATGTGTTAGACCAGCGGTACAATCGGGTGGTGGGTTAGACCAATGGTACATTCAGGTGGTGTGTTAGACCAGTGGTGAATTCAGGTGCAGCGGTACAATCGGGTGGTGGGTTAGACCAATGGTACAATCGGGTGGTGGGTTAGACCAATGGTACAATCGGGTGGTGTGTTAGACCAGCGGTACAATCGGGTGGTGTGTAGACCAGCGGTACAATCGGGTGATGTGTTAGATCAGTGGTACAATCGGGTGGTGTGTTAGACCAGCGGTACAATCGGGTGGTGTGTAGACCAGCGGTACAATCGGGTGGTGTGTAGACCAGCGGTACAATCGGGTGATGTGTTAGATCAGTGGTACAATCGGGTGGTGTGTTAGACCAGTGGTACAATCGGGTGGTGTGTTAGATCAGCGGTACAATCGGGTGGTGTGTTAGACCAGCGGTACATTCGGGTGATGCGTTAGACCAGCGGTACATTCGGGTGATATGTTAGACCAGCGGTACAATCGGGTGGTGTGTTAGACCAATGGTACAATCGGTGGTGTGTTAGACCAGTGGTGAATTCGGGTGGTGTGTTAGACCAGCGGTACAATCGGGTGATGTGTTAGACCAGCGGTACAATCGGGTGGTGGGTTAGACCAATGGTACATTCAGGTGGTGTGTTAGACCAGTGGTGAATTCAGGTGCAGCGGTACAATCGGGTGGTGGGTTAGACCAATGGTACAATCGGGTGGTGGGTTAGACCAATGGTACAATCGGGTGGTGTGTTAGACCAGCGGTACAATCGGGTGGTGTGTAGACCACCGGTACAATCGGGTGATGTTATAGATCAGTGGTACAATCGGGTGGTGTGTTAGACCAGCGGTACAATCGGGTGGTGTGTAGACCAGCGGTACAATCGGGTGATGTGTTAGATCAGTGGTACAATCGGGTGGTGTGTTAGACCAGTGGTACAATCGGGTGGTGTGTTAGACCAGCGGTACAATCGGGTGGTGTGTAGACCAGCGGTACAATCGGGTGATGTGTTAGATCAGTGGTACAATCGGGTGGTGTGTTAGACCAGCGGTACAATCGGGTGGTGTGTAGACCAGCGGTACATTCGGGTGATATGTTAGACCAGCGGTACAATCGGGTGGTGTGTTAGACCAATGGTACAATCGGTGGTGTGTTAGACCAGTGGTGAATTCGGGTGGTGTGTTAGACCAGCGGTACAATCGGGTGATGTGTTAGACCAGCGGTACAATCGGGTGGTGGGTTAGACCAATGGTACATTCAGGTGGTGTGTTAGACCAGTGGTGAATTCAGGTGCAGCGGTACAATCGGGTGGTGGGTTAGACCAATAGTACAATCGGGTGGTGTGTTAGACCAGCGGTACATTCGGGTGATGTGTTAGACCAATGGTAAAATCGGGTTGTGTGTTAAACCAATGGTATAATCAGGTTGTGTTTTATACCAATGGTACAATCGGGTGGTGGGTTAGACCAATGGTACAATCGGGTGGTGTGTTAGACCAATAGTACAATCGGGTGGTGTGTTAGACCAGCGGTACATTCGGGTGATGTGTTAGACCAATGGTAAAATCGGGTTGTGTGTTAAACCAATGGTATAATCAGGTTGTGTTTTATACCAATGGTACAATCGGGTTGTGTGTTAGACCAATGGTACAATCGGGTTGTGTTTTAGACCAATGGTACAATCGGGTTGTGTGTTAGACCAATGGTACAATCGGGTTGTGTGTTAGACCAGTGGTACAATCGGGTGATGTGTTAGACCAATGGTACAATCGGGTTGTGTGTTAGACCAATGGTACAATCGGGTGGTGTGTTAGACCAGTGGTACAATCGGGGGGTATGTTAGACCGGCGGTACAATCGGGTTGTGTGTTAGACCAATGGTACAATCGGCCGATGTGTTAGACCAATGGTACAATCGGGTGGTGTGTTAGACCAATGGTACAATCGGGTTGTGTGTAGACCAGCGGTACATTCGGGTGGTGTGTTAGACCAATGGTACAATCGGGTTGTGTGTTAAACGAATGGTACAATCAGGTTGTGTTTTATACCAATGGTACAATCGGGTTGTGTGTTAGACCAGTGGTACAATCGGGGGGTATGTTAGACCGGCGGTACAATCGGGTGGTGTGTTAGACCAATGGTACAATCGGGTGGTGTGTTAGACCAATGGTACAATCGGGTGGTGTGTTAGACCAGTGGTACAATCGGGTGGTGTGTTAGACCAACGGTACAATCGGGTGGTGTGTTAGACCAGTGGTACAATCGGGTGGTGTGTTAGACCAACGGTACAATCGGGTGGTGTGTTAGACCAGTGGTACAATCGGGTGGTGTGTTAGACCAACGGTACAATCGGGTGGTGTGTTAGACCAATGGTACAATCGGGTGGTATGTCAAACCAGTGGCACAATCGATAGCATCGAACCAGAGAAACAATCAGTAAAACCCAAAGCCATCGGTACAATTGCTGGTGCGCCAAAAGAGTGGTAAAATGGGATGAAGTGTCAAACAGCGGTACAATCGTGTGGAACCAACGAGGCCGTATTTATAGCTGACGCCTCTAATAGGTGGCTGCGAGTGACAGCCCCCTCTGCTCTTTAAAAATATCCGATGTCAGGAAATGTAAACCGTCCCCCTCCCTCTCTGTCCGTGTGAAGCTATCATTTGATTCGAGCACTTGGCGTATAGCTTCCATGTCACGCGGCCTATTTCAACTAAAATTCTGGGATTAGATTCAAATCTCATTGCGCGTTAAATTATAAAATATATTTTCACTCTTTATGTGAACAAACAAAACTCTTCAGACTGAACTCAATTGATTGAAAGGATGCAAGTGAAATAAGCAATTGTCTCTTTTGGTTATAAATTTTAGCGGAGTCAAAAATTTAAAAGAAAATCAAATTTATTCCATTGAAACGATGTGAAATTTACAAGGATGGATCAATAAAAAAACTACAAAAGCTTTCTAAAGAAAAATGTGCAATCTAAAAAATTACATTTCAATCCTTCACGCAACTCCTCCTTTTTCTATACGTTTCGTCTAAAGGTTTTTAGCGAATAAATCCACTTAAAGGAAACTCTTGTGACTATATGCTGGGAAACTCATCCATTCAGGCATTTTAAACTTTATTTTCAGTCTTGAAAGTCATTTCAAGGGTACAAATAAATGATAAACACTCGGAGATAAATCAGGAGAATAAAGAGGGAGGGGAGCGGATTAGAACTTCAAAATTTAATTTACTAATATCTTCAATGGTGAGATTTGCCTGCCACGTGTGGAGCTAGTACAGTATTATCGTGCTGTAGGCAAACACCTTTTCTTAGAAAACCACGCTTTCTAAAACACCTTTTTAGCTTTAAATTTTCTAGGAACTCCGAATAAGATATGATATTAAGGGTTTGGTATTTAGGAAGATATATGAAGCATTATTTACTGTCCCAAAAATAGTCAAGTGTATTTTTTCAGAAGAAACTGTTATCTCTCCATAGTTTCTTGGGAACCTTGTAATGCCATTCTGTCTCTGATCTCTTAGAGCACGAATGTGATATCCAGGATCACCTCCAGTCACTATTCTATATACCAATAAAATCTATTTCCTTAATTTAATAACGTTTCAAAAGATCTTTACAAGGATTATTGCGTCTTTCCTCCATTTCCTTCGTGAGCAATCGAAGCACACACATTATGCAATTTTTTTGTTTAAATGCTTATAGCTATATACACATTTCCTTCTTTAATTTTTAATTCACATTTTATCGTTTTTGAGTGATCCACCCATGCCGTTTAGAAATATGTATTTTTTTTTCACAGAGGTCCTTCATGTCTTGTAAATAGACACTGGGCGGACTTTCAACCGTACATGGAGGAATGTGGAGTCGTGGGATTGGATTGATACAGACTGTGTGTCAGCAAGCACTGGCAATGGACCAAACCGCCGTGGGGTTAGACTAGGTCAGCAAGCACCGGCAATGAAGTCCTCTCCGCGCCAATAACCACCCCGCCGTGGATTCCCCCTGACTGTAGGTTAGCAAGCACCGGCAATGAAGTCCTCTCCGCGCCAATAACCACCCCGCCGTGGATTCCCCCAGACTGTAGGTTAGCAAGCACCGGCAATGAAGTCCTCTCCGCGCCAATAACCACCCCGCCGTGGATTCCCCCTGACTGTAGGTTAGCAAGCACCGGCAATGAAGTCCTCTCCGCGCCAATAACCACCCCGCCGTGGATTCCCCCAGACTGTAGGTTAGCAAGCACCGGCAATGAAGTCCTCTCCGCGCCAATAACCACCCCGCCGTGGATTCCCCCAGACTGTAGGTTAGCAAGCACCGGAAATGAAGTCCTCTCCGCGCCAATAACCACCCCGCCGTGGATTCCCCCAGACTGTAGGTTAGCAAGCACCGGCAATGAAGTCCTCTCCGCGCCAATAACCACCCCGCCGTGGATTCGCCCAGACTGTAGGTTAGCAAGCCTCGGCGATGAATTTCACGGCAATAAACCTCCCGCTGTGGGGAGGCACAATTAGGGAGCCACACCAGGGGTCGCCGAGCTGAGACGATGGTGCTGAACGTGTGAACCATTTATGACTGCACGCACGTGTTATTGACAATCATTGTTGAAATCTAATCAAATTGTTATATACACTGTGTTAGAATTATTCTTTTTATTAATATCTTTTCGAACTGTATTTGCAAATTTTCTTGTTATACTTGCGTGACCTAAGCTCATTTTTTATAAGAACACGTTCAATCAGTTCGCTGATTTCTCCGCGTTGTTTGAGTCCGGCATAAAGATCCACGTACTGCTGCAGTTGTTTGTCGAATTCAGAATTTACAATTCAAACTGATCAGCTTCACCTTTAGAAAAGGGATCGATATCTGTGTTCTAAGTTTATTATTTGAATTTAATCTACATTATACGAGTTGATGGAAAGAAATATTGCCTGTGTTAAATTTCCAAACGCACCAATATCTGGATCAAAGAATAGAACACTTATAGAATGAAGCCGGTGTTTAGAAGCTAACCTTGGATTTTCTTAGTTAGTTCATCGTTAGCTTTCCTGACGCTGGGCGCTTCAATCTGGCTGTAAACCATGTAAATAGTTCAATATCGCAGGAATAAAGACAATAAAGTACTTAGCTTTCTAACAGGAGGATAGAGGGCAGGGGATGGCGTTGAAATATCCAATGAGAGAGAGAGAGAAGTTTATAATAACGAATACATTCAGGATAAAGTTGGGAGAATAAATAGCGACAGCGGAAAATATGACAACGTTGAACAAAAAAGAACTCCGCCGCTGAAAATTACAGGGGAACGACCACATTGTGGCGTGGAACAAACTAAGTGATTTATGATGTGAAACAAAGTTTGAAGGTAATGACAAAATAGCCATTTCGAAAAGGAATCGGCGTTGTCTCGCCGGTTGAATGCCCTGTGATTTAAAGTATTATAACCAATACAAGTGAGCAAAGTACAACTATGAACACAATGTGATTGGATTTTTAACGGTAACTAAATTTTGCCGACACCGCACAAGGTCAAGGCCCGACCTAACCTAACACTATTTGTAACACAGTCCTCTTTAACAAACATCCTCAGGGCGACAGTTTTATAATGGGTTTATTTCATCTTTATATACACCCTACTCTGTTGTATGTAAACATTATTTGTCCTTAATGCTAAATTGTCTAAACGTCCACTCGCTATCTTCCATGGGGCGTACTTCGTTGACATCTGTAATGATGGAAGTATTTGAAACAAGACCTTGGTTAACCATGCACGATGACCTTTTATTTATCTCATTTCATTACTTTTAAAATATTCAACAAAATGTAAATACTCCGAAATTTATTTTGTGATTAAAACAAGCCTGAAATGTACTGGCTTATGGCGCCACAAAACTGTCCTCACTGCAGCCACGTTCTGATATTTATTTATGCTTATGAGGTGATACAGCAACGTCTTTACAATAAGAGAGGAGACAAAATGAATCAAATCTAGAAAAAAGAAGTGAGGACAATATGATACGTTCTGATATGATTGGTGGACTTGGCTCTTACTAACCGGTTTGTACAATTTCTAAGTAGCAAGTCTTTCTCTAGTGCAACCGTCCAAAATCTCTTAGATTTAGACTTCATTGCAGAAACTTCGGAATCGAGTTTATCCTGTACTGGCTCTATCCCCAGACATCAGGCGCTGGTTCAATATTAACTTTTCCAGAGTTTTTATATTCAAAGTTATAAATTCCTTCGAGATACAGTTTATCACATTTCATTTGAAATTCTAGATAAATATTCTTTGTACATTGAAATTAATTTAAATAAAACATTTCGTAAGAATTCATTTTGTATTCTCTCCCTCCTCGCCCCATACAATATATCTTTTAAGAAATATCGCTTTAGAATAGATTAACATTTCGATGTGTTTGATCCTCGTATATTTAAATTTTCTCCAGAAACACACCAGTAGTATTGCCGACTCCAGTTCTCCAACCATTCCAAAGTCCAGTCTTCAACATTTCTTGTCGATTGACACTTCTAACCACGTCGTCGTGGTAGCCTATGTCCTCATGTGGTTGCAACTGCCCGCCACATTTATACTCGGGTAGAAGTTCGACTTACAGTCTACCCTTTTCCTTTCTTGCACTCACTAGTGAGGTTGGACTTGTGTAAAAGTCGGAAGATATTGAATAATTTCATTTAATAAAAACCTTCTAGAGGCGTTTTTAAATTCTGGCTGTCGCCAGTCTTTGCTGCCAGTCCACGTGGCGCTCGATCACTTCGGTCGTTCCTATAGCAAGAGGGATGTTGCGGTGTGCGTACTTTCGCATCAAGGCCGCAGTTTCCTTAAAGAAACAGTTTAACTAAATCTATTCATCAATTCTAACCGGGAGGTTTGATGTGAGTGACGTCCCAGCGATCTTCAACATCTTTCTTTAGCTGTCCTAATGTGACAATGTCGTCGAATCTTAACATATTTTAATTCTAATGAAAATTGTATTTTTATATATCAGGAAACGGGCTAAATCAACGTTTAGTTGATTTCTGTTCCACTAGATGGCGCTCTGTCATCTAAAAAGCACATGTGCTCCTGGTCAGGATATGCTTCCTTTATTTTGAATATCAACACCTGACCCACTTATTATTATTCTTTTTTAAATTGGTTTTTCATATATATGAGAAAGTTTCTTTTTAAAATCTTTTATTTAACTTGCTTCCCTGTTTCTCTGGCGTAATGAGCAGCTGGCGCTCCTTAAACACGAGGTCGGGAATGGACAAATTTCCTTTCAAACTTTGTGATCATTTTTAAATATACTTCTGGACAGTATTATATATAGAAATTTGTTTTAATTTTTAAAAAATCGTGCTATTTTTAAAATTAATATTTGTGTGCGTGACGTTTCTAATAAACTACTCTCCAATATATATAAAAAAGATATTTGGTCATTTCCTATAAAACTAGCTGCGATTCATTGTAAATGTAAGATTCACGCCTCGGCGAGGTTGACGTCCTGCAAGAAATGTCATTAGCGCCTCTCGAGAGGTTCTCCAGAACCACACTTATCGCCTGCTGCGGTACACCTGGCCACGCGCATGCTTCTTTTTTACGTCATCTTGAAGTTTAAACATGTCTATAGAGGGGAAATTCTGCAGCTTTAATTGGTTCCACATTTAATAATTCTGCAAGGTACAGGAACTCACACAAAATGTCACTTCAGCATGTTGTCATCTGGTGGTGACGTCAGCTCTGGATGTATTCTGGCTTGTTGGCTCCTGGACGACGACCGCTTTGACAACCTGGTGCCAACAACGGCTAAATTGACACCAAAACCTCAAGTTATATTCTTTCATTAATTTGGATTTTTGGAATGTCTTCTGACAACATAGCTCTGAAACTGCGAGTTTAAGATTTTTACAGAATGCCTCAAAGGGTTTCCAGGTTTTCTATATTATTTTCGATATCTTTAAATGAATGTTATTGGCCTTCAAAACTCTACCTCCTAATTTATATTGCCTTGCGTCTCTTAAAACCTAAGCGAAAATTATAATAAAATGGGTGCGCTCGGAAGATATCTATAGCCAGTTGTATAGAATTAACAATTATGTTTTAACATTAAATAATTAATATCAAAAATCGTCGAACACTCTCTTCTCATGGTGCCCATCGCTAGCCTCCCTACAATACCATCACCCACTTTGCTCAAGTTATACTGGGTACGGTAGATGAGCTGATGCGGCGGGATATAAGCCTTCCACAAAACACCAGCGACATGGAAACATCTCACAGTACACGAGCACCTGTGCCATAAATCTGGATTCCTGGAGGTCCAGCCACAATGGCGGCGGTGCCAGATAAATGGCAGCAGAATCTTCCCTAATTACTCGTCCATTCAAAGAAGTCCATTAAATTAGCGGATTACAAACAACATCCGCGCCATTAGGCAATATTATTTATTGCCACCTAGACGTGGGGCTAGATCATTACCTGCGTTAATTACCTGCAACTCTAGAGCGCCAAACGTGCAACTGATTTAGTTATGGAGTGTTTGCATAGAAGGCTGTGGAAGTTGGCGAGGTGGGGCCTGTAGCTGGTTCCTTCTATGAATTGTCAGACCTCCGGGGGACTGAAGTTTTGAATTCAGTGAATTATTGTGCATATTTGGTGGAAGGTTGGTGTATACGTGGTTGTGGATGTTGGTATATATTTGAGGTATTGGTGTTAACTTGAGAATGTGGATGTAAACTTGAGAATATGTTGGTGTATGTGTATGTTGGTATGTTGTGTATTTCTTGAGTATGTTGGTGTATACTTGAGTATGTTCGTATATATTTGAATATGTTGATGTAAACTTGGGAATTTTGGTGTATACTTGAGTATGTTGTGTATACTTGGGATTGTTGTTTCCTTCAGAAAGAAGAGAGAGATTGAGCACCGCTCTTTACTCTCCACAGCAAAATGGTGTTTCTGAGAGAAATAATCGTTCTCTACAATTGAGATGGCTTAGTGAAGCTGGGTTATCTGAAAAATATTGGCAATTATAACTTCTGACTAAAGATTCTTAAAATAATTGCAAAAGTTGAAACACAATATATCACACAATTATTCTGATTGATATATTATAACTTATAATAATTTACAAAAAAAGGTTTCCAACTAAACTTATTGATAAAATACTAAATCTTGAATGAAGCAAAGTCCATTATAAATATGATAGAAATGTTGGAAGTAAACTTCCATATGATCTCTCTATAATCAAAATAGAATAAGTAAATTCCAAGAGAATTCCCGAGAGAATGGATGTTTCTGCTCAAAAATCAAATGCTTATTGAATCATAATTTTAGAACAGAAAAATTAATAATAAGCAGGAATATGATATGCAAATAAATAACGTATCGTCTAATATAGCTGATGATCCACAACCATCAATAGCTACGCTAGGGGAAAGTATTCCCATGTCTGGGGAGGAGGAAATTTAAGATGATGGATTTCAAATGAATCCAGAATTTCCTTTATTAAATAAATCAGCTAAAAAAGGTGTCCCACCAAATTGGAGTTCATTGAACACAATAAATCAAGAATTATATAAGCCTCAGTCATGTCGGAAGTCTCCCACGACAAGGACAAAATTTGTGTATAGATCTACCGCAAGAAGAAATGGGCTGTCTCGAAGAACAATACCTGAGACCGTCATTTCTTCCTCCGGGAAGGAGGAAAATAATTCCTAGGTGAAAATGACCATTGAGCTGTTGAGAGAGGAAATGTCAAACTACAACAGCATATTTGTTCATTATCAAATAATGTTTTTCTTTTCTCTAATATTTTTGTATGAAATCAAAGATAAAACACACGATTGTTAAAGTATATTTTGCAGAATAATTGTAACATCCATCATAGTAGTGAGTTAAGTGTAAAAAGGTGACTTCAACTCAGGCTGTTTCTTCTCTCTCTCTCTTTGTAAATTAAATCAACATAACCCACAGCGTCCAACATTCAATCAAGCCTCCACTCAGTTACTAGGTCCGTTGTAAGGCAATATTTAACCCTCAGCTTCCAACATTCCAGTTTCCAGTTACTTTTTCTGTTGTAAGAGTAGATTTAACACACAGTTTCCAACAACCGACACACAAACTGCAGTCAGGTACTGTCCGTTGTAAGAGAAGACTCAACCTACATCTTTGTTAAAACTGGTTTTTGCATAGTTTTGAATAGTTTTTGCATAAGATTTTTGCATAGTTCTTGTATAGGTTTTTTTACATGTTTTTACGTGTTTTTTCGTTTTAGAAGGTTAATTTGTTTAAGTTTGATTTTGTAATTTTAGGTGGTGTGGTCACGTGCAGCAGACCCTTTATAAAGAAGGCGCGCGGAGAGATTGCGCGGGCAGTAAGAGAGAGTGTGTCTGAGTAGAAGAAGCAGTCAGTCTGAGTAGAAGAAGCAGTCAGTCTGAGTAGAAGAAGCAGTCAGTCTGAGTAGAAGAAGCAGTCAGTCTGAGTAGAAGAAGCAGTCAGTCTGAGTAGAAGAAGCAGTCAGTCTGAGTAGAAGAAGCAGTCAGTCTGAGTAGAAGAAGCAGTCAGTCTGAGTAGAAGAAGCAGTCAGTCTGAGTAGAAGAAGCAGTCAGTCTGAGTGGAAGAAGCAGTCAGTCTGAGTAGAAGAAGCAGTCAGTCTGAGTAGAAGAAGCAGTCAGTCTGAGTAGAAGAAGCAGTCAGTCTGAGTGGAAGAAGCAGTCAGTCTGAGTAGAAGAAGCAGTCAGTCTGAGTGGAAGAAGCAGTCAGTCTGAGTAGAAGAAGCAGTCAGTCTGAGTAGAAGAAGCAGTCAGTCTGAGTAGAAGAAGCAGTCAGTCTGAGTAGAAGAAGCAGTCAGTCTGTCTGAGTAGAAGAAGCAGTCAGTCTGAGTAGAAGAAGCAGTCAGTCTGTCTGAGTAGAAGAAGCAGTCAGTCTGTCTGAGTAGAAGAAGCAGTCAGTCTGAGTAGAAGAAGCAGTCAGTCTGAGTAGAAGAAGCAGTCAGTCTGAGTAGAAGAAGCAGTCAGTCTGAGTAGAAGAAGCAGTCAGTCTGAGTGGAAGAAGCAGTCAGTCTGAGTAGAAGAAGCAGTCAGTCTGAGTAGAAGAAGCAGTCAGTCTGAGTAGAAGAAGCAGTCAGTCTGAGTAGAAGAAGCAGTCAGTCTGTCTGAGTAGAAGAAGCAGTCAGTCTGAGTAGAAGAAGCAGTCAGTCTGTCTGAGTAGAAGAAGCAGTCAGTCTGTCTGAGTAGAAGAAGCAGTCAGTCTGAGTAGAAGAAGCAGTCAGTCTGAGTAGAAGAAGCAGTCAGTCTGAGTAGAAGAAGCAGTCAGTCTGAGTAGAAGAAGCAGTCAGTCTGAGTAGAAGAAGCAGTCAGTCTGAGTAGAAGAAGCAGTCAGTCTGAGTAGAAGAAGCAGTCAGTCTGAGTGTGTAGGAGTCCCAGCTGACTAGAAGTCCCTGCTGACTAGAAGTCCCAGCTGACTAGAAGTCCCTGCTGACTAGAAGTCCCAGCTGACTAGAAGTCCCTGCTGACTAGAAGTATCTGTTGAATAGAGGAGTCTCTGCCGATTGGAGGCCTCAGCGACTAGAAGTCCCTGCCCATTAGAGGTCTCTGCTGACTAGAAGTATCTGTTGAATAGAGATAAGGCCAGAACTAAGGAGGAGATAAAGGGCGTAGAAAGAGGGGGGCTGAGTCGGGCTTGCCCAGAGGGCTGCAAAAATTACTCTCCCCCTTTTACTAGAAAAGGTTCATTTCATTTTGTATTTACTCATCGTGTAATAAAAGCCTCATAATTATTTAAATCAGCAATAAGGGTGATCATTTCCTCCAAAGAAACACCTGCCTATCGCTACCTCCATAGTTTGGATTTCTTAAATAGATTTATTGTTATTATCTTTTTTGTTAGTTTTTACATTTCTGGTGAGCCGGACGCGATAGGCTTGGTGGTGAAATGGAGGAGGTGAACAAGAGACGTCGTAGGGCGGTGAGAAGTAACTTTACACGATTAATTAATGATTTAGATATCGAGCTGATGAAAAAGCCTTCAATTGATAGTATGAGGGTGGATGTAAAATTTAATAGGATAGAGGCTCTCCATGTGGAACTTACGAATCTAAACGTGCTATGCCAGTCAGTCCTATTAGCCAAAGATGAGGCTACTGACGAAGAAGTTGAGGGGGAATTTCAGGAATGTGAAAAATACATCTGGGAGAGATTTATTATGGAGCGAAGAGTTAGGGCTTTGCGTGAGCAGGGGAAAGATGTTCTTTCTATTGGTGGTGGAAATAGAGAGGCAGATTTAAAGAATAAGGGAGATCTACAAAACTTTAAGGGCAACTCAAGGGATTGGATCTCAAGGTGGGGGCAATTTGATAAAATTAATGCTAATGGAAAATATGAAGATGTAGATTTAAAGAATAAGGAAGATTCTGAAGCTGAGTCCAAAGGCGATAGAATAAGGGATTCGGAAGCAGAGCCTAAGGGCGAAGGCGTAAAGGATTCTGAAGCGAAGCCTAAGGACGAAGGAATGAAAGATTCTGAAGATCAGCCTAAGGGCGACGGAAGAAAGGATTATGATAAAGTGAATTCTAAAGACGCAGATGAAGTAAAAGAATCTGAAGGTCAAAAAGCAGGAGATGAAGGCGATGGAAAAAAGGATTCTGAAGCTGAGCTCAAAGGCGGAGTAAAGGATTTAGAAGCGGCAGTTAAATGCAATAAAGTGAAGGATTCTGAAACTGCAGTTGATAGCTTTGTAGGTGTGAAGGAAGCTGAGGCTAAAGTTCAAGCATCGAGGAAGTTGGTGGAAGCAAGACCAACTGGAGATACGGAATCTAAAATAAAGGGTAATTATAGGGAAACAGAAGCCCAAGATTTGAAAACCATAAATAAATTTGATTATGCAGAGAATAAGGACGATAAATGCAACAAGGGGAAAGATCATGATGGAAATGAAGCGGAAAATATAAATGAAGAACATTGTACAGAGTCAAAGAACTTGGAAGAAGTAAAGAAGTTAGATGCAGAACAGGGTACTGATTCAACGGTGGGAGAAAAGTTAGATGTAGAACAGGGTACTGATTCAAAGGTGGAAGAAAAGTTAGATGCAGAACAAGGTACTGAATCAAAGATGGAAGAAGGGATTATTGATCCAAAAGATTGGTTGAAGGAAGGGCTCGTCGATAGAGTTAATGAAAATCCACCTGAACTAAAAGGACACTATTTGCCCCGTCACCTTTTGTTGAAGAGTGAGTCCAAAACGACGCCTATACGGCCAGTATTTGACGACGCTTCCAGTCGAAGACACAACGGACTCTCCTTGAGACGATATTTAAAAAAAAGATACCCAGTCTACTGAGGAGAATCCCGGAAATAGGGATAAAACTTCGGGAGAATAAGTTCGGAGTTTTGGCCGACATGAGGAGATATTTCCAGGTGATGGCCATCAAGGAAAATGATTGGGACTACCTCAGATTTCTTTGGAAGAAAAAAATGGACAACTGATGGTTTTTGGGAGGGAAATGGTTGTAGTGACGATTTTAGTTAAGTGCCCCATACCTCAAAATCCGGAAGAAAAGTCAAAAGGTGTCTACAGAGGTAAGACGACGCCACTTCGTCCTGTTTTCGATGCTTCCAACGCTGATTCCAAGAAGGCCTCTGCCACTTCCTCCCAGAGCAAGAAGTCAAGGATAAAATCCATGGACCTGGATGTTGAGGCCATGGTGTACAGTCTTTCAGTAACAGAGCTGGACAGCCTCTTTTGAGAGAGAGGGCAAGATGGTGGCTCAGGACAAACTGGATAGAGAGATGAATTGAATGGCGGGTTTTCGTGAGAAACCGAGTCAAGGGAATTAAAGTTAGAGCAGATGGCAGTGTCGAGAATCTCAAGTGGAAGGCTACTTGGTGAAATTCTTTCAAAATCTGAAAGCGGAAGCATAATGAGACTTGATGAGCTCTTCTGGGGTAGAAAGTTGGTTCCTGTTGGAAAAGGCACATGGCCAAAATGTTTTTTGAGGGATGTTACTGATAATGGCGGATGTCCTGTTTATAGAATTGAACAGAGATTTCAGAATGTAGGAACCCTAATGTTGATCATAGAAAAAATTGGTCTTATATTTCTCCTAGAACGATTAAAAAGGAAATAAATATTTTTGATGTTTTAAGAACCTTACAGGGTAGTGCTCAAGCCAATCTTTGTTATCCTAAAGATTTTTGGATTGTTCGTGATTTGGAATCTAAATATTTTTCAAATATTATGTAAGATGGCGAAAAGGATAATAATTTGGATTTTAATTATATGAATTTATCTTATTTTTTGTAGTTTTTCTTTCTGAATATGGAAGGAAATCTCTAAGGAAAATATTGGAAAATGGAAAACTTTTGCCAGAACAATTAATGAGCATTCTTTGTCAGATTTGTGTTACGGTGGGTCATGCTGAGCAAAACATCGGATTGGTTCACAGTGATATAAGTCCCAGAGATATCTTGATACGGCCAACTTCTCAAAAGGTTTTGAACTACGACATTGAGGGAGAGAATTATGAAATCCCAACCAACAACTGCATTGCCAAGTTGAAAGATTTTGAGATATCTCGACTCGTAAGGAATGATAATCCAATTCCGAATGTTTTTTACGAGAATGGTTCTCAGCTAATTTGGACTCATAATGAAATGCGAGAATTTAACTCTGCTTATAAAATACGTACTGAATTCATTGATGAGATTTTTGGGGAAAATTTTGATTGAAAGAATCAATTCAAAGAACCAAGGCTAAGATGGCGAACAATATTTTTAGACAGGCTTCTTAAAAGAAAAAAATATATATATATATCTGGATACTGGGGCCATTGTATGGGATTAAATTTGACAATAATACTTGTCAAAATTAGGTGGGAGAATGTTAAAACTGGTTTTTGCATAGTTTTGAATAGTTTTTGCATAAGATTTTTGCATAGTTCTTGTATAGGTTTTTTACATGTTTTTACGTGTTTTTTCGTTTTAGATGGTTAATTTGTTTAAGTTTGATTTTGTAGTTTTAGGTGGTGTGGTCACGTGCAGCAGACCCTTTATAAAGAAGGCGCGCGGAGAGATTGCGCGGGCAGTAAGAGAGAGTGTGTCTGAGTAGAAGAAGCAGTCAGTCTGAGTAGAAGAAGCAGTCAGTCTGAGTAGAAGAAGCAGTCAGTCTGAGTAGAAGAAGCAGTCAGTCTGAGTAGAAGAAGCAGTCAGTCTGAGTAGAAGAAGCAGTCAGTCTGAGTAGAAGAAGCAGTCAGTCTGAGTAGAAGAAGCAGTCAGTCTGAGTAGAAGAAGCAGTCAGTCTGAGTAGAAGAAGCAGTCAGTCTGAGTAGAAGAAGCAGTCAGTCTGAGTAGAAGAAGCAGTCAGTCTGAGTAGAAGAAGCAGTCAGTCTGAGTAGAAGAAGCAGTCAGTCTGAGTAGAAGAAGCAGTCAGTCTGAGTAGAAGAAGCAGTCAGTCTGAGTAGAAGAAGCAGTCAGTCTGAGTAGAAGAAGCAGTCAGTCTGAGTAGAAGAAGCAGTCAGTCTGAGTAGAAGAAGCAGTCAGTCTGAGTAGAAGAAGCAGTCAGTCTGAGTAGAAGAAGCAGTCAGTCTGAGTAGAAGAAGCAGTCAGTCTGAGTAGAAGAAGCAGTCAGTCTGAGTAGAAGAAGCAGTCAGTCTGAGTAGAAGAAGCAGTCAGTCTGAGTAGAAGAAGCAGTCAGTCTGAGTAGAAGAAGCAGTCAGTCTGAGTAGAAGAAGCAGTCAGTCTGAGTAGAAGAAGCAGTCAGTCTGAGTAGTAGAAGAAGCAGTCAGTCTGAGTAGAAGAAGCAGTCAGTCTGAGTAGAAGAAGCAGTCAGTCTGAGTAGAAGAAGCAGTCAGTCTGAGTAGAAGAAGCAGTCAGTCTGAGTAGAAGAAGCAGTCAGTCTGAGTAGAAGAAGCAGTCAGTCTGAGTAGAAGAAGCAGTCAGTCTGAGTAGAAAAAGCAGTCAGTCTGAGTAGAAGAAGCAGTCAGTCTGAGTGTGTAGGAGTCCCAGCTGACTAGAAGTCCCTGCTGACTAGAAGTCCCAGCTGACTAGAAGTCCCTGCTGACTAGAAGTATCTGTTGAATAGATGAGTCTCTGCCGATTGGAGGCCTCAGCGACTAGAAGTCCCTGCCCATTAGAGGTCTCTGCTGACTAGAAGTATCTGTTGAATAGAGGAGTCTCTGCCGATTGGAGGCCTCAGCGACTAGAAGTCCCTGCCCATTAGAGGTCTCTGCTGACTAGAAGTATCTGTTGAATAGAGATAAGGCCAGAACTAAGGAGGAGATAAAGGGCGTAGAAAGAGGGGGGCTGAGTCGGGCTTGCCCAGAGGGCTGCAAAAATTACTCTCCCCCTTTTACTAGAAAAGGTTCATTTCATTTTGTATTTACTCATCGTGTAATAAAAGCCTCATAATTATTTAAATCAGCAATAAGGGTGATCATTTCCTCCAAAGAAACACCTGCCTATCGCTACCTCCATAGTTTGGATTTCTTAAATAGATTTATTGTTATTATCTTTTTTGTTAGTTTTAACAATCTTCCAACATTTCAAAAAGTTTCCATTCAGTTACTTTTTCCGTTGTAAGGGAAGGTTTAGCCCATTGAAGCTTCTCTCAAACATCCCACAGTCTCCAGTCAGTTACTCGGCCCTTTGTAAGAGAAATTTTAACCCACAGCTTCCAACATCCCAGTCTCCTGTTGATTTTTCAGTTGAACGGGAAGATTTAGCCCACAACTTCCAACATCCAGGCGTCCAGTAGGTTTTCCAGGTATTTCGTTAATTATTCGTTAGAATAGAAAAGACCTGACGGCGGACATATCAACTAGGACGCCGTTGTTTGAATAAGTTCGTGGCTGGCAACTCGAGCCATTCACCAGCTCGGCTTACAAGTCAATGGCTCCCCACCTGCAGCGTAGTACTCCGGTGGAATCTCCGAGTTTTCTCCGAGTCACAACTACACCCGTTGCTTACATGTGAATTTCCCGCTTGAAACTTTTACCGATTTTTTATTTTCCTTTTTTCAATTGCCACGTAAAAAAGGAGGGAAGATAAACGTGGGGTTGACAAGGCGAATTATTTTTTATCAAAAAAACAATTACAATTTATTAACAAAATAATAGACAGGCAATAAGAGAAAAGGAGCTCAGTAACAAAATATCAAAATTAATATTCTTGTTGATTGAATAATAAAATTCTGTGTGTGTTTGTGTTCTCAAATATAATCAATTTTATAAATTAGTATTATTTTTTGAGTATGTGAATACTTTTTAATCAAAAAGGCACATATACAACATTTACAAAAAACATATGAATATGCATAAACGACCTATGCAATTTTATAATTTGTTCTTATTAATTTTTGATAACAAAAGTGCAAATTTCAAATGCCCAAAAAATGCCGAGTACATTTATACTACTCTGATCAAAAAGTTTCGACACTTTGCTCAAAAGTTAAAAAAAACTTTATTATTCTACCAAATTCAAATTTTCCCCCTCAAAGTAGTCCCCGTTGGCTGCGATGCACTTCAGCCACCTTTTTTTTTTCAGTCGGCAAAACACCTCTGGTAGTCTGTTTTCGGGATCGCCTTCATGACCTTCTTCGATTCCACTTTTATCTCTTCTATGCTCTGAAATTTCCGACCCTTTAACTTTTTTTTTTGAGCTTTCCAAAGATGAAGTAGTCGCAGGGGGCCAAATCTGGACTGTAGGGGGGTTGGGGGAACACAGAGGTTGAGTTGTCCTGCAGGAAATTCGAGATTTTGAGGGCTGTGTGCGCCGGCGCGTTATCGTGGTGGAGGATCCACGACTTCCTCCTCCACAGCTCCGGCTGTTTCTGCCTGATCGCTTCCCTCAATCGCCTCAAAACTCCCAGGTAGGAGTCAGCAGTTATTGTAGAGCCTTGTTGTTGAAATTCATAATGAACGATGCCCTGGTAGTCGAAGAACACCGTCAACATGACCTTGATTTTGCTGGGAGTCTTACTCGCTTTCTTTGGTCTCGGCTCATTTTTGAAGCGCCACTCCGATGCCTGTTAGGTAGTTTCCGAATCAAAGCCGTAAATCTATGTTTCGTCTCCAGTAATGACCCTCTTCAGCAATTCGGGGTCATCGGTTATCGCTTCGAGATTGAGACTGGCCGTTTCATTCCGGGCGTTCTTTTGATCAAAAGTCAAATCTTTGGGAACGAGAACGGCGTTGAGTCTTCTCACTCCCAAAATGTCCTTCATTATCGATTGAGTCGACCCGAAGGATATCCCTGCTTCTTCGGCGACCTTCCTGACAGTTATTCGTCGGTCTTCACGCACCAGTTCCAACACCTTGTCCACTTTTTCAGGCGTGGTTGATGTGGACGTCTCCCGGAACGCTCGTTGTCGGCGGTCTCTTCCCGACCCTCCTTGAAGCACTTGTACCACTCGAAAACTCGTCTTCGGCTCATGATGACGGCATCCCCTTAGGCTGTTTGCAACATCCAAAATATTTCGGCACCCTTGAATCCGTTTTTCACACAGAACTTGATGCAAATTCGTTGATCCTCCATTTCGGTGACTAACGGAATCGAAGCACGGGCAAAATGGCTTCACTTCGAACAGCCGCTGCTCGCGCTGTTGTGGCGCGTGATTTTTGAAAATTGGCAGATCTCCAAGCCAAGGGTGACGCTTGCGTTTGCCACAAACCGGGAGAAAATATATTGAATTTTCAGGATTTTATGAGCAAAGTGTCGAAACCTTTTGATCAGAGTAGTATGGTAAAAGTATACTAGTATACTAAAAAATAGTATGGTAAAATTCGGAAATATGACAAATGCGCACATATCCGAATAAAAACCCTGGAAAATCATGTGTATACATGTATTGATGGAATTTTTCCAGCAAGATATTGAACAATAAAAATAAAGATCATTTGATTTTTCCATGGCACGGTCGTCTGTTATAAAATGATGTATTTGGTTTAGCGATTAGAAACCTGAGACCTTCTGTGTCGGATCTTTATTCAATCCGTTATCACGCCACTTCACGGCCATCCCATACCATGAGCAGAAAGTAGGCAAACTTACTAAAATAATCATATATACGGTGTATGGTAATATAAAACAGGCAACAAGCCTGGCTTACCCTAGTCATTAATAACTTTTGCGTCAGTTAGCGTGGCAAAAATATATTTTCCTGTTTAGATATGAAGGAAAATTTCTCAGTCGCATTTACCACAGGTTTATGTAATGGTGAACTATATATATATGGAACGCATATCCTTTTATGAATTATACATATTATGATGATTATATACACGTATAATAATCGTATAAGCTTGGAACAAGTGGAATGTCTACGCCGATCACATTTTACAACCTGCCAGAGGCTGCCGACCCAAGCATTTGGTGGGTGCGACACTTTGTTACCATCTCGATGGATTCGGGATTATTAATTAATTTATTTTGAAATAGGAATTTTCTAAGTAAGTTCTCAATTTATTTTTCCGAAATTTAAGTGTTTTTGAAATTTAAAAATCACATTCTTATGAAAAATTACAATCACTTGATAACCGCCGAACCGCTAACCAATCGCACTGTAGTTCCGCTGTATGTGAACCGCTGGAGTAACGTGCCGTTATGTTCGACAAAATCTCGTGACGTAGGTGCCGGGGCTAGCGGAGAGCTCCCGGGTTAGCTGTGCCGACCTCGCAATGCAGCTGTGCTCCTTGTACCAGCACTTATATACCGACAGGAGATATAGGGTGTCACCTATATAGACATCTTTCATCATTCTTTAATGTTATCACAGTTGCTTACAAATATTCTATTCACTCATGCTTTCTCTAGACCATCATCTTCTACCGAATACAGGAGCGACTTTTGTTACAATTTAGGAGAGGACACGCTGTCTCCACATTAGAAAAGATTTGTTATATTCAATTTAAACTGCATATATATAGATCTGCTAACACTGGTCAGCGGGAGAGATTCCCCTGCACTTCCTCCATTCTGCAGATGTACCACCCACTAGCAGATTGAACCAGTGGACAGCAGCCGCAGTTATTTCGAGGTGACGCATTGTGACAGTGGGGTGACACGGGGGCAGAAAATAAACAGACGAACTGTCTTAACTGTGCGCTAAGAAAGATAACGATTGGAGCGCCGCTCGAATTGTTCAAATATTTTTGTTGGAATATAGGTTTGTTGAAATATATTTTGCAACTTTGTCGCCTGCGTTTTTTTTTTTTTTGCATATTTCAAACGATTTCACCAGGAAAATTGGGTTATTAGGAAATTGCATAGACAATATTCACAGAATTTTTGCTGGGCACTAAGCATTTCGAATATATGTTGTATATACGAGCTCGTGTATCTTCTGTCTTGAAATTCACTGCCAACTTCCTGATCCAAGGCAATTGAGATTAACACCGATCATCCCCACAGTTGGCTTAATCTAAAAAACTAGGATGCATTTTTAGAATAAGTGCCAAGGGCAAGGATGGCGGATTACATGGACGATGGAGAATACTACGCTCTAGAAATGTTTTTAAAATGTTTCTTACTCCAGCGGAGAAGAGATGTCCTTTTACCGCCCTGAGAAGAAACGTTGATTTGGAATAGTTCGGAAATTTTGAAAACTATATCTTCATTGCCACTGAGGTAGTTTGGTGGAGAGTTGAAATCTCTTGAAAACAATCCTAGCACAGTACTCCTTCCGTGTACCTGGGAAAACTTAGTGAGTTCCGGTAAGGACGTGAGTTTTCCACTTTGTCGCTTTATTCAACGTAAGTATATTTTCTAAAAAGTAAAACGGAGAATGTTTGAACGAATAATCCTCTATGGTTAATTATATTTACAGTAGTCTTCCATACTTAGTTAACCTATTTTTAGTGTTGACTGCCGGTTGTAATTAAGGCCTCCAATTTACAAAATGGAAATAGAACAATAATGACAGAGCCAAATTATACTTTAACTAATGCGAACACGACCCATTCGTGTGCACACAGATGTCGGCGTGAACTTGTCGTCGGTTTCTATTGGAACTGCCGTACGTATCGTACCTATGGCCCAGGTGCTGAGGTCTCTTGGCCCGAAGACATCCCTATGGCTGACTATAGTGAATGACTTTCAATGGTAGCCTTAGATACGGAGTTTTGATATCTAAAACAATTTTCTTTCTCGTTTGCTATAGTCGGCTTCTTGATACGTGAGACCTTCTCTCAAGCAGAACAAGGAGATCGGACGGCTGCAGGTTCCTCCGCCTTAGAGATGATCCGGAGTTCATAGAGTTGGGAAGAACTCAAATCGTATTTGAAGCACAACTATCCAACAGCGCGAGCGAGTGTTCCTGGGAGATGCGGCCAATTGACGTGGGAGGATAAACAGCGGCAAATATAGCTGCGCTAACAGGCGGGGGAACTCGCGTCCACACAGCGTGTGCCGAGTCAGTAGTCAGAGTAGGTACTGGAATGTTATCTTCCTTCAACATGTTGAGTTGATATTCATTTCGTATCACCACACAAGAGTCACCTATCTAATTGTAGAATGGATCTGAAACCACCACACACATTTTCAGCTTGGAATTATCATTCGAATACAAATTTTCGCAATTATTCTCCAAAATGTCGAGTGTTGCCCAAGAGTATGAGTAGGATGAGAGAGAGTATATTAATGTATAGGAGCAGGTGATGCATGTTGGATCTCTTGGATAAAAGTCAGAAACGTCCTAGTTGTAGCAATCTTCATATGTCATGTTCATCTGATCAACTTTACTTCGAGGCTACTTGAATCAAATATTCCGACATTCTTGTGGCTACACAACAAATCAAAACATGTCTTCTCACTTTTCAAACTTACGGGTCGAAAATGAAAAACTTAATTCTCGAATTTGATCATTAATCAAACGTTTTCTCATTATCTAAATGAAAGCTAATCAAGATCCTAAATATTTATAAAATTTTATTATTTTAAGTCTATCGCACCAATGCTCAATTAGCGGCCCGGTTATATATGTTTATAACGAACAGAAGAGAGATTAAAAAATTCCATAGTAACTAATTATCAATTGCAAATGTTTAGTGAAATATACAATAAGATTTCATGCACAATATGTTCATTAATAATGTACGTATGAAATTATATAATGTATTTGTACAAGGGTTTATAAACAGTGAATCCCGCGACATGCTGGCTGAGAACTAGCGCCATTCCTCAGCGAGCTGCCGGAAATGAAGAATGTAAAACCTTTTAGAGGCTGTGTTCTCATATTTGATAGGTCTGTGCTACCTTCTTTGAAATGTGGGATTTTATAAGAAACGGGGAGAACTTTCAGAAGGCAATAAAATATATTGCCACTTGATGTGTATCTATGAAGATATGAACAAGGAACTTTCAGTTCATTTGGACCTTGCCAGTATTGCAATGAAGTGTCTCCATTTTGACCCCTGAATCGCTCTGTAAAAGAACTCAGGATTGCACTGTGTATCTGGAATGTATTCTTTTGACGCGCTGTGATTCAAAACTAAGATTATATATACAGTTACGAGCGTCATGCGTTCTTCATCTCTGTCACCGCTTGCTTTTTTTTTTTTTTTGGAATGGCGCTCTCCTATTGGTTCGCTACGATGGCGCCGCCACTGCGCGAGACACTTTGCCCCCCCCCACTCGCTTTTTGGTTTTTGTAACTATTGTGTTGGAGCGGGTCGCTCCTTAAATAAATGCATATATTGGTTAATAACTAAATGGAATCCTCTCTTTCTTTTTCCCAGTAAGAGACGCCTACGGAATCCAACAGTACATAGACAGATAAAGCACATAGGCTATAGTTATTAACTAATACACTGCGTGACATTGAAAATGGAACGCCAAGAAATAGTGGCCAGAAAATTATGCAAATTTCAGGGTAGACGCGCCTAACCGAGTTATGCAAATGATGTAAAATGCGCAGCTCTCGTGCGCACATGGAGTAAGATATAAGGTAAGGAACTTGCAGAAAGGACAGTATTCGTGTCGTTATTTCTTCAAGGAAAATCATTGTAGAAATTTTTTTTCTTGTGTCAAAAGACACGTGTAATAACAGAGAATGCCAGGTCATCGTAAACGGAGGCAGTTCAAGCAGACAGACGCTTTTACGAGGGGCATGGTGATCGGACTGAAAAGGGCAGGTTGGTCCATACGTCAAATCGCAGCTGATACACACCTTGGTGCGTCCACGGTGCACCGACTGTGGAGAAAATGGTTGGAACAAGGAAATGTGGCAATTTATAGGAATGTCGGTGCAACCAGAGTGACGTCAGCACGTGTGGATCGGCGTATCCTTCGACAAGCAGTGGCGGCCCCACAAGCCACTTGTACCGCCATCCTGCAACATGTGCAAGACACCCTAGATCATTCCATCTCGACCAGAACCATTTACCGTCGATTGGTTGCTAATGGCTTGCACTCATGCCGTCCGCTAAGAAGACTGCCATTGGCCCCACCGAATAGGCGCCAACGTTTGGAATGGTGCCGGGCTAGATCGACGTGGATGACGGAATGGCACAGGGTCGTGTTCTCAGATGAGTCGCGTTTCTGCTTGTCCAGTGATAGTCGCCGTGTACGCGTGTGGCGTCGACGTGGAGAAAGGTCCAATCCGGCAGCAATTGTGGAACGCCCCACCGTGCGACAACGTGGAATCATGGTTTGGGGCGCAATCGCGTATGATTCCAGGTCACCTTTACTTCGTATTCAGGGCACTATGACGGCCCAACGATACGTTGATGATGTGCTGCGACCGGTGACACTCCCCTACCTTCAGTGGGTATCCAATGCCCTTTATCAGAAGGATTACGCCCGACCGCACACAGCTCGCATTAGCCAACAAGCTCTGCCAGATGTACAGATGCTTCCCTGGCCACCGTACTCTCCTGATCTCTCACCAATTGAGCACGTCTGGGACATCATTGGACGCCGTTTGCATGCCTTGCCACAGCCGCGTTCAGAAGACGAACTGTGGCAAATGGTTGAGAGGGAATGGAGAGCCATCCCTCAGGACGCCATCCGTACTCTGATTGACTCTCTACCTAGACGTGTTGCTGCGTGCATCGCCGTCCGCGGTGGTCCTACTTGCTACTAAGCCGACGCCGTTCTCGCTCTGTATTATGACTATCATTTTGAAATAAAGATCACTTATTGTTCGTCCCTGACTCTCTCTGTCTGCCGAGTTTAATCACTTTCTGGCCACTATTTCTTGGTGTTCCATTTTCAATGTCACGCAGTGTATATGCATTTATATAAGGCGCCAATTTATAATTGTAACAAATAGTATTTGAATAAAAACATTCAATCGGGTAAAACACGGGCGTTAATGATCCAACAGGTCCACGTGTCTAAATTAAAATACGGGCGTTGCCCGGGTCATTCGGCTAGTATTTTATAAGGCTGGGTGACTGTGGATAAGTATTGCTGGTGCGCACAGCAATGAAACAAATTGTTCACTTTATATGGAAGCATATACAATACATTATGTTGACATAATTGTGCGTATATAACTCTCAGCTCCCCATCGTCCAAACACGCGGTGAATAAAATATTTTCCCATTCATCCACAATCCCTCCGTAGAAATGTCGGCAAGGTGACCCGTCGATTTTCTATTTTCCTCGACGACTCCGTTTAAACTTGTAAAAAATTCGATTAAGATCGGCGACATCAAAGGGGGATATTGAGAGTTTATTTTTAAAAGGTCAGTTTAAACACATCAAAGCATTATTTTAAATATAAGTTTTTCCCCCTTTTTTGTGTGTTTCTATTAAAGTGTTGATATTTTATTATACATTTTGATGTTATATACATATGGTAGCATGGTATATTTATAATTACAGAGGCGAGTAAAAAGTAATCGATGTTTTAAATTGCGGGTTTGAAAGCCGTTATTGTGTCTTCCGCGCGCACGTATTTGATCATTCATGAAATCACGAGTTTTGTATATAAGTTGTTTACATCAAAACTGGCCTATTATCCACAAACAAAGATTTAAAATATATTTTATAAAAATCGGCACCATATCGAACACAAATGCCCCACTGATATATGACTTAGTCATTCCCGATGAAAGAATTCTTTGCCTCGTGTCCGTAGCCAAACCCGGACAGTGGCGTCAATCCCAGGATCCTATTTAAAACGCATTATTTGCTTTAGGAAATTTTTCAACGGCCGGAACCAGTCACAGGGTGTGTGGTCTGGACGGCAGGCTGATTGATCCAAAAGTTGACAGAAAACTTGGTGTAATCGAAGCAGAGTTGGGAGAGATTTAGTGTGGGCGGTTATACTCCTCGTACAATATGTGGTGACAGATCAAATTTCAGTAGTTTGTACCCGTCGTACAATGCTGGGAAATATCTATATGTGTATGGTATCATATATGCAACGTACAAAACTGTGAGGGAGATATAACGAGCAGTAGTTTATGCCTTCCTTTCATTACTGTGAGAGATATATAGACTGCTTATATCTGTCAGATAATGCTTTGAGAAAAATATAGTTTATAGTAGTTAATACATATCATACAATGCTGTGGTGTTGATATAGTGGGTGCAGTACCCATCCTACACTACTGTGATGTTGATATAGTGGGTGCAGTACCCATCATACACTACTGTGGTGTCGATATAGTGGGTGCAGTACCCATCCTACACTACTGTGGTGTCGATATAGTGGATGCAGTACCCATCCTACACTACTGTGGTGTTGATATAGTGGGTGCAGTACCCATCCTACACTACTGTGGTGTTGATATAGTGGGTGCAGTACCCATCATACACTACTGTGGTGTTGATATAGTGGGTGCAGTACCCATCCTACACTACTGTGGTGTTGATATAGTGGGTGCAGTACCCATCATACACTACTGTGGTGTTGATATAGTGGGTGCAGTACCCATCCTACACTACTGTGGTGTTGATATAGTGGATGCAGTACCCATCCTACACTACTGTGATGTTGATATAGTGGGTGCAGTACCCATCCTACACTACTGTGGTGTCGATATAGTGGGTGCAGTACCCATCCTACATTACTGTGGTGTCGATATAGTGGATGCAGTACCCATCCTACACTACTGTGATATTGATATAGTGGGTGCAGTACCCATCCTACATTACTGTGGTGTTGATATAGTGGGTGCAGTACCCATCCTACACTACTGTGGTGTTGATATAGTGGGTGCAGTACCCATCCTACACTACTGTGGTGTTGATATAGTGGATGCAGTACCCATCCTACACTACTGTGGTGTTGATATAGTGGGTGCAGTACCCATCCTACACTACTGTGGTGTTGATATAGTGGATGCAGTACCCATCCTACACTACTGTGGTGTTGATATAGTGGGTGCAGTACCCATCCTACACTACTGTGGTGTTGATATAGTGGATGCAGTACCCATCCTACACTACTGTGGTGTTGATATAGTGGATGCAGTACCCATCCTACACTACTGTGGTGTTGATATAGTGGGTGCAGTACCCATCCTACACTACTGTGGTGTTGATATAGTGGATGCAGTACCCATCCTACACTACTGTGGTGTTGATATAGTGGGTGCAGTACCCATCCTACACTACTGTGGTGTTGATATAGTGGGTGCAGTACCCATCCTACACTACTGTGGTGTTGATATAGTGGGTGCAGTACCCATCCTACACTACTGTGGTGTTGATATAGTGGGTGCAGTACCCATCCTACACTACTGTGGTGTTGATATAGTGGGTGCAGTACCCATCCTACACTACTGTGGTGTTGATATAGTGGATGCAGTACCCATCCTACACTACTGTGGTGTTGATATAGTGGGTGCAGTACCCATCCTACACTACTGTGGTGTTGATATAGTGGATGCAGTACCCATCCTACACTACTGTGGTGTTGATATAGTGGATGCAGTACCCATCCTACATTACTGTGGTGTTGATATAGTGGATGCAGTACCCATCCTACACTACTGTGATATTGATATAGTGGGTGCAGTACCCATCCTACACTACTGTGGTGTTGATATAGTGGGTGCAGTACCCATCCTAGACTACTGTGGTGTTGATATAGTGGATGCAGTACCCATCCTACACTACTGTGGTGTTGATATAGTGGGTGCAGTACCCATCCTACACTACTGTGGTGTTGATATAGTGGATGCAGTACCCATCCTACACTACTGTGGTGTTGATATAGTGGGTGCAGTACCCATCCTACACTACTGTGGTGTTGATATAGTGGATGCAGTACCCATCCTACACTACTGTGGTGTTGATATAGTGGATGCAGTACCCATCCTACATTACTGTGGTGTTGATATAGTGGATGCAGTACCCATCCTACACTACTGTGATATTGATATAGTGGGTGCAGTACCCATCCTACACTACTGTGGTGTTGATATAGTGGGTGCAGTACCCATCCTACACTACTGTGGTGTTGATATAGTGGATGCAGTACCCATCCTACACTACTGTGATATTGATATAGTGGGTGCAGTACCCATCCTACACTACTGTGGTGTTGATATAGTGGGTGCAGTACCCATCCTACACTACTGTGGTGTTGATATAGTGGGTGCAGTACCCATCCTACACTACTGTGGTGTTGATATAGTGGGTGCAGTACCCATCCTACACTACTGTGGTGTTGATATAGTGGATGCAGTACCCATCCTACACTACTGTGGTGTTGATATAGTGGGTGCAATACCCATCCTACACTACTGTGGTGTTGATATAGTGGGTGCAGTACCCATCCTACACTACTGTGGTGTTGATATAGTGGGTGCAGTACCCATCCTACACTACTGTGGTGTTGATATAGTGGATGCAGTACCCATCCTACATTACTGTGGTGTTGATATAGTGGGTGCAGTACCCATCCTACACTACTGTGGTGTTGATATAGTGGATGCAGTACCCATCCTACACTACTGTGGTGTTGATATAGTGGGTGCAGTACCCATCCTACACTACTGTGGTGTTGATATAGTGGATGCAGTACCCATCCTACACTACTGTGGTGTTGATATAGTGGGTGCAGTACCCATCCTACACTACTGTGGTGTTGATATAGTGGGTGCAGTACCCATCCTACACTACTGTGGTGTTGATATAGTGGATGCAGTACCCATCCTACACTACTGTGGTGTTGATATAGTGGGTGCAGTACCCATCCTACACTACTGTGGTGTTGATATAGTGGATGCAGTACCCATCATACACTACTGTGGTGTTGATATAGTGGGTGCAGTACCCATCCTACACTACTGTGGTGTTGATATAGTGGGTGCAGTACCCATCCTACACTACTGTGGTGTTGATATAGTGGGTGCAGTACCCATCCTACACTACTGTGGTGTTGATATAGTGGATGCAGTACCCATCCTACACTACTGTGGTGTTGATATAGTGGGTGCAGTACCCATCCTACACTACTGTGGTGTTGATATAGTGGGTGCAGTACCCATCCTACACTACTGTGGTGTTGATATAGTGGATGCAGTACCCATCCTACACTACTGTGGTGTTGATATAGTGGGTGCAGTACCCATCCTACACTACTGTGGTGTTGATATAGTGGGTGCAGTACCCATCCTACACTACTGTGGTGTTGATATAGTGGGATGCAGTACCCATCCTACACTACTGTGGTGTTGATATAGTGGGTGCAGTACCCATCCTACACTACTGTGGTGTTGATATAGTGGGTGCAGTACCCATCCTACACTACTGTGGTGTTGATATAGTGGATGCAGTACCCATCCTACACTACTGTGGTGTTGATATAGTGGGTGCAGTACCCATCCTACACTACTGTGGTGTTGATATAGTGGATGCAGTACCCATCCTACACTACTGTGGTGTTGATATAGTGGATGCAGTACCCATCCTACACTACTGTGGTGTTGATATAGTGGGTGCAGTACCCATCCTACACTACTGTGGTGTTGATATAGTGGGTGCAGTACCCATCCTACACTACTGTGGTGTTGATATAGTGGATGCAGTACCCATCCTACACTACTGTGGTGTTGATATAGTGGGTGCAGTACCCATCCTACACTACTGTGGTGTTGATATAGTGGGTTGCAGTACCCATCCTACACTACTGTGGTGTTGATATAGTGGATGCAGTACCCATCCTACACTACTGTGGTGTTGATATAGTGGGTGCAGTACCCATCCTACACTACTGTGGTGTTGATATAGTGGGTGCAGTACCCATCCTACACTACTGTGGTGTTGATATAGTGGATGCAGTACCCATCCTACACTACTGTGGTGTTGATATAGTGGATGCAGTACCCATCCTACACTACTGTGGTGTTGATATAGTGGGTGCAGTACCCATCCTACACTACTGTGGTGTTGATATAGTGGATGCAGTACCCATCCTACACTACTGTGGTGTTGATATAGTGGATGCAGTACCCATCCTACACTACTGTGGTGTTGATATAGTGGGTGCAGTACCCATCCTACACTACTGTGGTGTTGATATAGTGGGTGCAGTACCCATCCTACACTACTGTGGTGTTGATATAGTGGATGCAGTACCCATCCTACACTACTGTGGTGTTGATATAGTGGGTGCAGTACCCATCCTACACTACTGTGGTGTTGATATAGTGGGTGCAGTACCCATCCTACACTACTGTGGTGTTGATATAGTGGGTGCAGTACCCATCCTACACTACTGTGGTGTTGATATAGTGGATGCAGTACCCATCCTACACTACTGTGGTGTTGATATAGTGGGTGCAGTACCCATCCTACACTACTGTGGTGTTGATATAGTGGGTGCAGTACCCATCCTACACTACTGTGGTGTTGATATAGTGGATGCAGTACCCATCCTACACTACTGTGGTGTTGATATAGTGGATGCAGTACCCATCCTACACTACTGTGGTGTTGATATAGTGGGTGCAGTACCCATCCTACACTACTGTGGTGTTGATATAGTGGGTGCAGTACCCATCCTACACTACTGTGGTGTTGATATAGTGGATGCAGTACCCATCCTACACTACTGTGGTGTTGATATAGTGGGTGCAGTACCCATCCTACACTACTGTGGTGTTGATATAGTGGGTGCAGTACCCATCCTACACTACTGTAGTGTTGATATAGTGGGTGCAGTACCCATCATACACTACTGTGGTGTTGATATAGTGGGTGCAGTACCCATCCTACACTTACTGTGGTGTTGATATAGTGGATGCAGTACCCATCCTACACTACTGTGGTGTTGATATAGTGGGTGCAGTACCCATCCTACACTACTGTGGTGTTGATATAGTGGATGCAGTACCCATCCTACACTACTGTGATATTGATATAGTGGGTGCAGTACCCATCCTACACTACTGTGGTGTTGATATAGTGGGTGCAGTACCCATCCTACATTACTGTGGTGTTGATATAGTGGATGCAGTACCCATCCTACACTACTGTGGTGTTGATATAGTGGGTGCAGTACCCATCCTACACTACTGTGGTGTTGATATAGTGGGTGCAGTACCCATCCTACACTACTGTGATATTGATATAGTGGGTGCAGTACCCATCCTACACTACTGTGGTGTTGATATAGTGGGTGCAGTACCCATCCTACACTACTGTGGTGTTGATATAGTGGATGCAGTACCCATCCTACACTACTGTGGTGTTGATATAGTGGGTGCAGTACCCATCCTACACTACTGTGATGTTGATATAGTGGGTGCAGTACCCATCATACACTACTGTGGTGTTGATATAGTGGGTGCAGTACCCATCCTACACTACTGTGGTGTTGATATAGTGGGTGCAGTACCCATCCTACACTACTGTGGTGTTGATATAGTGGATGCAGTACCCATCCTACACTACTGTGGTGTTGATATAGTGGGTGCAGTACCCATCCTACACTACTGTGGTGTTGATATAGTGGGTGCAGTACCCATCCTACACTACTGTAGGTGTTGATATAGTGGGTGCAGTACCCATCATACACTACTGTGGTGTTGATATAGTGGGTGCAGTACCCATCCTACATTACTGTGGTGTTGATATAGTGGATGCAGTACCCATCCTACACTACTGTGGTGTTGATATAGTGGGTGCAGTACCCATCCTACACTACTGTGGTGTTGATATAGTGGATGCAGTACCCATCCTACACTACTGTGATATTGATATAGTGGGTGCAGTACCCATCCTACACTACTGTGGTGTTGATATAGTGGGTGCAGTACCCATCCTACATTACTGTGGTGTTGATATAGTGGATGCAGTACCCATCCTACACTACTGTGGTGTTGATATAGTGGGTGCAGTACCCATCCTACACTACTGTGGTGTTGATATAGTGGGTGCAGTACCCATCCTACACTACTGTGATATTGATATAGTGGGTGCAGTACCCATCCTACACTACTGTGGTGTTGATATAGTGGGTGCAGTACCCATCCTACACTACTGTGGTGTTGATATAGTGGATGCAGTACCCATCCTACACTACTGTGGTGTTGATATAGTGGGTGCAGTACCCATCCTACACTACTGTGATGTTGATATAGTGGGTGCAGTACCCATCATACACTACTGTGGTGTTGATATAGTGGGTGCAGTACCCATCCTACACTACTGTGGTGTTGATATAGTGGGTGCAGTACCCATCCTACACTACTGTGGTGTTGATATAGTGGATGCAGTACCCATCCTACACTACTGTGGTGTTGATATAGTGGGTGCAGTACCCATCCTACACTACTGTGGTGTTGATATAGTGGGTGCAGTACCCATCCTACACTACTGTGGTGTTGATATAGTGGGTGCAGTACCCATCCTACACTACTGTGGTGTTGATATAGTGGATGCAGTACCCATCCTACACTACTGTGGTGTTGATATAGTGGATGCAGTACCCATCCTACACTACTGTGGTGTTGATATAGTGGGTGCAGTACCCATCCTACACTACTGTGGTGTTGATATAGTGGGTGCAGTACCCATCCTACACTACTGTGGTGTTGATATAGTGGATGCAGTACCCATCCTACACTACTGTGGTGTTGATATAGTGGGTGCAGTACCCATCCTACACTACTGTGGTGTTGATATAGTGGATGCAGTACCCATCCTACACTACTGTGGTGTTGATATAGTGGGTGCAGTACCCATCCTACACTACTGTGGTGTTGATATAGTGGGTGCAGTACCCATCCTACACTACTGTGGTGTTGATATAGTGGATGCAGTACCCATCCTACACTACTGTGGTGTTGATATAGTGGGTGCAGTACCCATCCTACACTACTGTGATGTTGATATAGTGGGTGCAGTACCCATCCTACACTACTGTGGTGTTGATATAGTGGATGCAGTACCCATCCTACACTACTGTGGTGTTGATATAGTGGGTGCAGTACCCATCCTACACTACTGTGGTGTTGATATAGTGGATGCAGTACCCATCCTACACTACTGTGGTGTTGATATAGTGGATGCAGTACCCATCCTACACTACTGTGGTGTTGATATAGTGGGTGCAGTACCCATCCTACACTACTGTGGTGTTGATATAGTGGGTGCAGTACCCATCCTACACTACTGTGGTGTTGATATAGTGGGTGCAGTACCCATCCTACACTACTGTGGTGTTGATATAGTGGGTGCAGTACCCATCCTACACTACTGTGGTGTTGATATAGTGGATGCAGTACCCATCCTACACTACTGTGGTGTTGATATAGTGGGTGCAGTACCCATCCTACACTACTGTGGTGTTGATATAGTGGATGCAGTACCCATCCTACACTACTGTGGTGTTGATATAGTGGGTGCAGTACCCATCCTACACTACTGTGGTGTTGATATAGTGGGTGCAGTACCCATCCTACACTACTGTGGTGTTGATATAGTGGATGCAGTACCCATCCTACACTACTGTGATGTTGATATAGTGGGTGCAGTACCCATCCTACACTACTGTGGTGTTGATATAGTGGATGCAGTACCCATCCTACACTACTGTGGTGTTGATATAGTGGGTGCAGTACCCATCCTACACTACTGTGGTGTTGATATAGTGGATGCAGTACCCATCCTACACTACTGTGGTGTTGATATAGTGGGTGCAGTACCCATCCTACACTACTGTGGTGTTGATATAGTGGGTGCAGTACCCATCCTACACTACTGTGGTGTTGATATAGTGGGTGCAGTACCCATCCTACACTACTGTGGTGTTGATATAGTGGGTGCAGTACCCATCCTACACTACTGTGGTGTTGATATAGTGGATGCAGTACCCATCCTACACTACTGTGGTGTTGATATAGTGGATGCAGTACCCATCCTACACTACTGTGGTGTTGATATAGTGGGTGCAGTACCCATCCTACACTACTGTGGTGTTGATATAGTGGGTGCAGTACCCATCCTACACTACTGTGGTGTTGATATAGTGGGTGCAGTACCCATCCTACACTACTGTGGTGTTGATATAGTGGGTGCAGTACCCATCCTACACTACTGTAGTGTTGATATAGTGGGTGCAGTACCCATCCTACACTACTTTGGTGTTGATATAGTGGGTGCAGTACCCATCCTACACTACTGTGGTGTTGATATAGTGGATGCAGTACCCATCCTACACTACTGTGGTGTTGATATAGTGGGTGCAGTACCCATCCTACACTACTCTAAAAGAGATATAATTTGCGGTGATTTATATCTGTCGTCCCAGGGTAATTAGCCCAATGTTTATTATTTAAAGCCGCGAGAAAGGAAAGAAAGTAAAGGGGAGGAGCTGTGGAAAATCTTCAATATTCAAGCGCAACAAAGAGAAATCTGAGGGAGGAAATTATTTTCCTAAATATCGGAATATTATGAGGGGACCATAAATCTCTCTCTTTGGCGCAATCAGCTCCCATTAATTATTCCATTATCGTTCCATTGTTGTTGTTGCGCGGTGCTATTGTCCAGACCGCGGCGACTTTTGTATTTCCATTCTTCCTTTCAAGTAACTCCATGATACCGCAGTATAGGTTTGTCTTACGAACATCTCCACAAGACACGGGCATCCTCCTTTAACTTACACGTGTCCACCACGCTATTAGCTATAAACAACATCCTGGGTGCCAGCCAGCAAACCTGCGTAACCCACTAACCTCAAATAGCTTGTTTACCTCTCCTCGCCGTGGCTTCACAAATCATCCTTTAGTGCCAACAAAAGTGATCCATCACCGTACGATACACAAGGGACAATATCCCGCTGCCCTCCATGTTGATTGTGTGTTCGCGGTATATTTGAGTAAACTAATTTGAACGGTTTTAGTTCCATCTCAGACACACTTCTTTGTAAACATAATGACATAATACACAGAGAAGATCCTGCGACCAAAGCCTGTGGAGAACTGAAGAATGTGTGGCCGAGAGTGTCGACGTATGTTGGAGGTGGTCTCAAGGTCGAAATTAAAATGTTCTTCTGCTCTAATGATGTAACTCGCGCCAAATCTCATTTGCGACTTGCTATGGAGACATTGTTCTGAACAGGATATTGGGCTGAGTGTTTTCTTGGCATATTTAGAAATCCTAGAGTTTGGAACATAGAAAGACAATGAGTTCACGAAGCACAAAGATGTAAAATTTGACCAATCATCCATCTCACTCCTCAATATTGTAATGTAGAAAAGGAGTCGCCCGTTATTCAAGCAGCTGAGTAAGTTAAGTACTGACACTCAGGGGACTTATGTAAGTTATGGACATGTGTGATGACAAAATAAGAAGCGAATAGGTTATTTTTCTCTAAGAATAATTTCGCATTAATATATTTATTTCTGAGAGAGAGAATCAATTTGAAAATAAAATTATTTCATCATATACAATATTTCAAAGAGGCAACTAATATAATTAAAATATAGAACTCAACATTTGCCATAAAATCATGTCTTCCTGCACAACGCTACAACAACAACCCAACAATGGGAAAATACAACATCCTCAACAATGAAACAACGTCAATTGGTATAAGAGAGGCAAAATTTGCCGAACTAAGTCGTCCCAGCACAACGGCACTCAGCAAACCCACGTCACAAAGTTGCTGAAAGAGAAGACGTAGAACGCGGTTGACATCAAGCAGAGAGAAATTAATTGGATTTTTAATTAAATAAAAGCGTTTCAGCCTTTTCGTCTTTATTATAATTAATGAACTTTTCCCTTCTTGTTACTTTATTGGTGATTTAAAATCTATTTCTCAAAACATTCACAATTAGAGAGAGAACTATGAATCTAATATTAATGAATTGAAATTAGGTGTAAAATAAAGATGCCTCCATTAATTAATTAATTGTTTATAAAGTATGTATTAAGGTAAATGGCTCCCACGCTATGATTCCATCTACTGGCTCTCAGCGACCACAACTACTCTCGAAGAAAATATCAAGACATCTCCTGAAATTTTCTGATGGTTTGCGCCATCTGTCGCCAAAATTGCGTCACAATTGTCCAAATAATCTTTCTTTATTAATCAAGAAAAACTGACCGTTTCAGACTGTTGTCTCTCTTCAGCGTGGAACAAGAGAATCTGAACATTGCTTCCTAACTTCACATTACTATCGTCAACTCCGAGCAATGACTTAAAGAAGAAAGTTAACCTCTAAATCAGAGGTCTGCATTAATTACGAAGCAGGCAAGAAAACTTTGCTGGCCTTTTTAACAAACCTTTTGGCTAAAGCTAGCATTAAGACAGTATATATATGCGATGGAAAACACCCAAATCTCCCAAAACAAATAATACCCACCATCGCGCGACTGCGAATGTAAGGGGTGTGAGAGTTATTTTCTTATATGTCTAAAAACAAAACCAGTAAATTTATAGGGTGAGTAAATAAATTATTATACCGTACTCCTGGTGTAAATAACGTATAATACTGTACTCCCGGTATATTTGAACATTTGGGTATTTAAAAATAAAATATTATATCGTACTCCTGGGAGATTTGAACATTTGGGTGTGTAAATAAAGTATTATACTGTACTCCCGGTACATTTGGATATGCAAATAAAGTATTATACTGTACTCCCGGTACATTTGGGTATGCAAATAACGTATTATACTGTACTCCCGGTACATTTGGCTATGCAACTAACGTATTATACGGTACTCCCGGTACATTTGGGTGTGTAAATAAAGCAGTGTACCGTTCTCCTGGGACTGCGAAAGTGGCTTTAGGCCTGTGTCCCCCGAGGTGCCTTTCCTTCTGCACAATTTTAAATATTTAAATGATCCTCAGAAAATTGTCCTCCATGCATCTTCTTCAGGAATCCTGATCGAGATAATTTGCCAGAGGTTCGCTCACGATCAAATTGGATATTTTGTTCACATTTATCATGGCTAATCCCGGCTGATCATTTATTTCTTAATTTCACTTATAGCGCCGTGAGGGCCCATTAGACACGTTTCCACGGCCGTCGTGACCCGGGGCAGAGTGAGACGTTTCCTGCCTTATTAGGTGATAATGGATGGCCCGCTTCGCAACTTTTGGAAACGGGGATCTGGATGTCAGCCAGGGTCTTCCAGCCGCTGGTAGGTCCTCACAGAGATTGGTGAAATACGGCGGGGAAACTTCCAAGAACGCCAGGCCGTTCAAACATCCGCGGATGCTCCACAGACCCCGTATTTCTAGCGCCATCTAGTCTAGAATGATGTATCGTCGCCAGGAGGGACTCGCCAACATTCTGGAGTTTATTGACTTCATTATTGCCTCGTAAACAGCATGAGGCCTCGTGGAGCCGAGGCCGCGCTCATTGTCTCTAGAAGGCGTTCGTCAGTAGCTGAGGTCATGGAATTACTTCACCTTTCATCCGAGTGTCTCGTCATCCGATTTTATAGAGGAAAATCTCTGTGTATAGGTTTGTCTCAATGTATTTATCTGAGCTCGGGCTCTCTACCAGGAAACCCAACATGGGGAATGCGGTGTCATATCTTCAGCCGATATATATATACACACAAGCAAAATTTGGAAATATTATTTTACCCCTTTATCTCCTTCCTATTAATTTTTATGAATTTTTACTTAAGGTTAAAATATGAACACACTTTCTAGGTAAACTAATGTTCAATAGAAATTCAGAAATGCTAATCTCAAAATCAAGCATTTATCTATGAGGAAAATATCCTTATAATTATTGGATGGAGCAAAAGAATTTTCGAATTGACTTTCATTCACAGCCATAACGATTTAAGGAGAAGTTTTGAAATCGAAAAACATTTTTTTCATGAACATGTCCGCGAGAGAAGTCGTTCTATACCTCTCAACTTTGTGAGAAAAAGACTATGTATTGGTTATTTATAAAGTTTAACACAGTGCTTCAAGTCTATCGTATTGACGTTGCCAATTTAGACTATCATGTATGGGTTTTACCATTGGGAGCTGCCCTGTTCTAAGTTCTAAGGGACTCCCAGATACAGACTTCCTGTCGTTCCACGGTCGCCTTATAGATCGCTGTGTGGAACTCGGTGCATTTAATTCCAGACTTCAGATTTCCCGGAGTGTTAGTAAATTTTAAGCCCTGTCTAGTCAACTGGTGATGCTAGTTTAGGTTTCTCAAAATTCTTTAAATGGGTTTATAATTTGGTTAGAGCTCTATTCCCAATCTTGCAGACCTCCACCGTGCCCTGAAAGAGAATACTTATTCATGGACCTTTAATCGACATTCCCTTTATCCCAGAAATTACATAATTATGACAAAATAATTCCAAGTTCAGCTACACGGCTGAGGTTAGGTGCTTCAAACGCTTTCAGCTTCTTAATAAAATGACCGTTGGGGCAACATTCCTGGAGAGAAAGGGAAAATTTCCAATTATAAGAATGCTTTTGTTAAAATGAGAGAAAATGAACAGGCTTCGTAAATAGGTTTATTTATTGAATATTAACCTAGTACATTTAGCATATTTTATCAGTGCCGAGCCAATCAAGGAAGTTAAACAATGATAATTGGCGGCAATCAGTCATTGTTGCCCGGGCAATAACCCGATCGTTCATCATGCAATCACTGGGCGGGCGTCAGGCAAATCCACCGAGGTCGTCTCGTTAACGCCTGATGAATTTATGTTTCCGCTCACGACTCTGGCGCCGGGAACATGGTCCGCAGATCTCGGCCTATGGAGTCACAAGTCAAAGCAATCCTCACCAAAGTCCGACATCAGTCTTTGTCCCCACCTTTGGAGAGTTCTAACTCAACAATTCAGAACAATGCCCGATGAACACTCACCTAGACTGATCCTGGTACAGAACAGACGATTTGACTAATTTTAATCGTGATCAAAAGTCGAGAAGTCATAGATGACTTTGTCACTCAGGTCTGGTAGTAGAGAGAGGAAAGATTCTCACAGAATTCCTACGGATCCTCTGGATCCTCGCGTCAACACATACGAATATATTTTAAAACTGATATTTTCAAATAATTCCTATTCAATTTAAAAATTCCATGTTGGTTCAATCGTTTCAAAGTGCAACAAAATCTACGGCATTGAAGTGAATATATACTTGAGATAACTATATATATATAGCTGTGATCCTACAGTGAGCTGTGATCCTGCAGTGGGCTGTGATTTTACAGTGAGCTGTGATCCTACAGTGGGCTGTGATCCTGCAGTGAGCTGTGATCCTGCAGTGAGCTGTGATCCTGCGGTGAGCTGTGATCCTACAGTGAGCTGTGATTTTACAGTGAGCTGTGATCCTACAGTGAGCTGTGGTCCTGCAGTGAGCTGTGATCCTGCAGTGAGCTGTGATCCTAGAGTGAGCTGTGATCATACAGTGACCTGTGATCTTACAGTGGGCTGTGATCCTACAGTGAGCTGTGATCATACAGTGACCTGTGATCTTACAGTGGGCTGTGATCCTACAGTGAGCTGTGATCATACAGTGACCTGTGATCTTACAGTGGGCTGTGATCCTACAGTGAGCTGTGATCATACAGTGAGCTGTGATCCTGCAGTGAGCTGTGATTTTACAGTGAGCTGTGATCCTACAGTGGGCTGTGATCCTGCAGTGAGCTGTGATCCTGCAGTGAGCTGTGATCCTATAATGAGCTGTGATCATACAGTGACCTGTGATCTTACAGTGGGCTGTGATCCTACAGTGAGCTGTGATCATACAGTGAGCTGTGATCTTACAGTGGGCTGTGATCCTACAGTGAGCTGTGATCATACAGTGACCTTTGATCTTACAGTGGGCTGTGATCCTACAGTGAGCTGTGATCATACAGTGAGCTGTGATCCTACAGTGGGCTGTGATCCTGCAGTGAGCTGTGATCCTGCAATGAGCTGTGATCCTGCGGTGAGCTGTGATCCTACAGTGAGCTGTGATTTTACAGTGAGCTGTGATCCTACAGTGAGCTGTGATCCTGCAGTGGGTTATGATTTTACAGTGAGCTGTGATCCTACAGTGGGCTGTGATCTTGCAGTGAGCTGTGATCCTGCAGTGAGCTGTGATCCTGCGGTGAGCTGTGATCCTACAGTGAGCTGTGATTTTACAGTGAGCTGTGATCCTACAGTGAGCTGTGATCCTGCAGTGAGCTGTGACCCTGCAGTGAGCTGTGATCCTTCAGTGAGCTGTGATTATACAGTGACCTGTGATCTTACAGTGGGCTGTGATCCTACAGTGAGCTGTGATCATACAGTGACCTGTGATCTTACAGTGGGCTGTGATCCTAAAGTGAGCTGTGATCATACAGTGACCTGTGATCTTACAGTGGACTGTGATCGTACAGTGAGCTCTGATCCTGCAGTGAGCTGTGATTTTACAGTGAGCTGTGATCCTACAGTGAGCTGTGATCCTACAGTGAGCTGTGATCCTGCAGTGAGCTGTGATTTTGCAGTGAGCTGTGATCCTACAGTGGGCTGTGATCCTGCAGTGAGCTGTGATCCTACAATGAGCTGTGATCTTACAGTGGGCTGTGATTCTACAGTGAGCTGTGATCCTACAGTGAGCTGTGATCCTACAGTGAGCTGTGATTTTACAGTGAGCTGTGATCCTACAGTGGGCTGTGATCCTGCAATGAGCTGTGATCCTGCAGTGAGTTGTATTCCTACAGTGAGCTGTGATCCTACAGTGAGCTGTGATCCTACAGTGGGCTGTGATCCTGCAGTGAGCTGTGATCCTGCAGTGAGTTGTATTCCTACAGTGAGCTGTGATCTTACAGTGGGCTGTGATCCTACAGTGGGCTGTGATCCTGCAGTGAGCTGTGATTTTACAGTGAGCTGTGATCCTACAGTGGGCTGTGATCCTGCAATGAGCTGTGATCCTGTAGTGAGTTGTATTCCTACAGTGAGCTGTGATCCTACAGTGAGCTGTGATCCTACAGTGGGCTGTGATCCTGCAGTGAGCTGTGATCCTGCAGTGAGTTGTATTCCTACAGTGAGCTGTGATCTTACAGTGGGCTGTGATCCTACAGTGGGCTGTGATCCTGCAGTGAGTTGTATTCCTACAGTGAGCTGTGATCCTACAGTGAGCTGTGATCCTACAGTGGGCTGTGATCCTGCATTGAGCTGTGATCCTGCAGTGAGTTGTATTCCTACAGTGGGCTGTGATCCTACAGTGAGCTGTGATCTTGCAGTGGGCTGTGATCCTGCAGTGAGCTGTGATCCTACAGTGAGCTGTGATCCTACAGTGAGCTGTGGTCCTGCAGTAATCAGCGAACATACAGTGGCCTGTGATCTTGCAGTGAGCTGTGATCCCACGGTGAGCTGTGATCCTACAGTGAGCTGAGATCCTACAGTGGGCTGTGATCCTACAGTGGGTTGAGATCCCTCAATGAGCTGTGATTCTACAGTGAGCAGTGAATATACAGTGGGCTGTGATCTTGCAGTGAGCTGTGAACATACAGTGAGCTGTGATCCTACAGTGATCAGCGAACATACAGTGGGCTGTGATCTTGCAGTGAGCTGTGATCCCACGGTGAGCTGTGATCCTACAGTGAGCTGAGATCCTACAGTGGGCTGTGATCCTACAGTGAGCTGTGATCCTACAGTGAGCTGTGATCCTACAGTGGGTTGAGATCCCGCAATGAGCTGTGATCCTACAGTGAGCAGTGAATATACAGTGGGCTGTGATCTTGCAGTGAGCTGTGATCCTACAGTGAGAAGTGAATATACAGTGGGCTGTGATCTTGCAGTGAACAGTGAACATACAGTGAGCTGTGATCCTACAGGGATCAGCGAACATACAGTGGGCTGTGATCTTGCAGTGAACATACAGTGGGCTGTGATCTTGCAGTGAGCTGTGATCCTGCAGTGGGCTGGGATCCTGAAGGTAACTGTGACCGCACAGAGGGTCCTCCCGGCATCACTCCGCAGCAGTGGCCGTGGAAGGGGCTAATTGAAGTAATCATCAAATTTGTAAAAAACGACGATCCATCTTGGGCTGGGACTAAACATGATTGATTCGGGGCAGGGGTCACGAAGGCGGGAATTTTCTAATATTAAATTTAGCCTCTCGGATTAAAGTTTGGATTGCCGCTGGCGTAGCTTCTGGTGCCACACAATCCCCTCGTGTAGGTTTCCTGTGTTTGGCCAGCTGGGCTAGAGGTAGGGAATCACGGCGCTACTAAGAAATATATTTTGAAAACGTTAATGTCCTGCAGCGCTTGACTTAGTTATAAATTGCCGACATGAAGTTTGAATATAACTGGGCCCATTCTTATACCGTAGCCCGAAGTATAAATCAGGTCGCGCCCACACACACAGTAAGCAGCCGCCTATTTTATAGAATTATACATTTATTTTATTTTCATCGTATATCACAAATAGGCATATATTAAAATTTAAAATTTGTCAAACTATATTGGAGTTACTGGCATATCACCAAAATTGCGCATCAACCAACCTAAAGCAATTTTAAGAAATTACAATCCATATTCTTCCTAGTAGACTCCACCACCTTGACATCAACCATCTACCTAAATTTAAAAAAAACGCAATGATATACCATAATATAACAGAAAAGCATTGCAGAATATGTTGAAAATTTCGACCTCTCTCTGCAGAAGATAGAAAAAGCGTAAATAGAATATTTGATATTTCAGAAATTTACAGTAGGTTTTTATCTTACTAAATTATTGTCAATATTCATATATATTATTTTTTTATTCATTTCCTTATTCGTGTTCCTATTATTTTGTTCATATGTATTCATTAAAATAGTTTATTTATTTATAGAATTCCTTTTAAACAACACAGTTTTTTTATCTTCTATTTTTTAAATATAATATTTTCAGGAGAAGATCATCTTCTGATCGTTCAACTAAAAGTTGCTGATGGCTTTTTCCCTTTCTGGAAGGATTAAAAATCAGTGATTATTTGATATTCATTCCGCAAGCAGCAACTTAGCTGCACGATCAGGAGATTTATTCATTTATTAACCTGATCCCAGTACAATTCCCTTTGTAATATATTTATATAATTATAGAGTTGTATAAAATATACTTGGTATGATATTGTAATCAGTGCTAATTTCTACGTTAGACTTGCAAAATTGAGAGGAGCCACAGTTTCAGTTCAAAACACAAACGACCTTGTTTAAGAGAAACGATTTGCTCGGTAAAAAAAATTAAGCATTTAAATATTTTAAAATCCAATATATATTCAAAGTTGCATCTCCCCAGCTGTATTCTCAGAATTTGAATTTATAATCGCTCCAAGTTCAGATTATAAAAAGCCTTTATGTTCTGAGTATTTCATAGCTGAGGCATCGTCGAGTCTTTGAATTTGTTTCAAACTTGCGATAAGTTTTCCAGGCCAAACCTCTGCAGTCCCAGCGAGATTCATTGCCGACAACCACGCTACAGATGGTGATGATAAATTAAAACTTCTGCGGCAAGAAATGGAAATTTTTTTTCAAAATGTGAGAGTTCGCTGAAAAAAAGGGCAAAAAAGTAAATTCTCTCTCTGGAGGCCATGATCACAGAGCATATGTTATACATCGACAGCTGACATATTTTGTCAATTATCCAGATATTAGTGATAGAAAACGTTTAAAAAGTTCATTTATTTGACTGTAGTTTTTTACAGTTTCCTTCTCTCTTGTTTGTCTGATTTGTTATTTGATTTCATTCTGAACTGTGGCGGCCGCACGACGTCTTGTGCCAGTGCACAGAGTGTTTGTGCCGGCGATAAATCGAGAGAGGTCAGAATGCCCCTGGCGCCTTTTCGCAATATTACTCGTGTATTTTAAAGTCATTATATGTAAAATATATATTCAATTTTTATAACACGTAAAAGCTAGGATAAAATGATTTGGCTAAATATTTGTTGGACTTGACCCGGGCTAACCAGGTTGAGAGTGGAACATTGGACTAGAACATCGAAATGGCACCGGTTTAAGGTGGCATATCAGAAGACGCTGCTATAGTTCCACCCATGAGGCTATGATTGGCTCTATTGTTGCCCATTCAAACCTTACTTCACTCAAAAATGTCTTCGATTGAACAGGGTGCTCCTGTCCATACGTAGTTGATGACTTCGGGTGCGACTGACGGAGATGTCGCAGGAGTATTGATCCCCTGCACCGACAGGGCATGCTTAGATGGCTTGGTACCATCCAGTGTCACCACAAGTCTCAATATTTAACTCTTCGGATCCTGTGTGTGGAGTTAGTGCCGTTGTTCTGCTTAGAACATTGAAGTCTCACGACTTTGTGAGCCGGCTACTTTAATTCTTGAATGTTAGTTTCGATCAAAAATTGTACATATAATTTGTGCTATATGTTTTTACAATTAAATTGATATGTTAATAATGATGAAATTGAAACCATCGTGGACGGCATCAAAGCCACGACGATACGCAACAGGTGTTGGATGGAAGCCGCTGATAGAGGGATCTCATGACGACGCAAAATGTGATTTATTTTGGGTGTCAAATAATCTGTATGGACCAACAAATTATTGCAAGGAGGAATATATCGTTATGAAATGTTTTCAATGTGATACAACTCTGAGCATGGCGTACACTGAAGAGACAACTTTAGAAAACAAATCCTCCATATTTTATCTTTGAAAAACAGCCATGTTTCAGGGTACTCTACGGAAAATAAGTTTTAAGAAAACCACCATGTGGTCATTCTGTGAACCCGGCAAGTCCTTATATCGAAACTTGTATACAAAAAGGAGAGAACCTGGAGCGTAGAGCGGCGACTACTCGGTATAGCGACTTGTATAGAATCAGTCGTACCTGGGTTAGATTTTTGTGAAAATATAAATGTATTTTGGTCACCGCGACAAACCGACTGCTAGCAGGCGCGTCCTTCAGGTGGTGGAAGTGGAGATGACTTTCAGATATGGAGGCTTGCTGGGAAAGTTCATCTAGGAAAAGGAAAACTGATTCGAAACCAAAGGCAGATGGGGCTCTTCATTGCCTTGGTCGGTAGCTCATCTGGAAGAGACAACCTTGATCACAAACCTGAATTTGGTTCTAGGGACCCTTATACAGTATATATCAGCCCTTAACTCAAATTATAAAAAGCTGTCTTATTCATGTTAAGCGTCCATGCAGACCCCCAGTGTGACCCGAATTGCAATCAAGCTGAAGGTTTCAAAAATGCTGCTACGGCGCCTTGTCAGCATCGGCAGTGGAAGAAAGAGGAAGGAAATTCGGACAATATGAAATATCAAAGTCCTCAATTCAAAAGGAGGTTAGAAACAGTACAAAAAAAATGGAAAAGAACTAAAAATACTTTGTATATAGCAGAGATATTTTGGAGGTGGAAACAGATATTTCTTTCTCTCAGCACACATGTTATAACTGCCCGACGTTGTTAAACCTCTGAAATCCGAAATATCCAGAACCGAGAAACCCGTTTAACTTCAAATGTTACCTTAAGGTCGAGACACCAAGGCAGACAATTGGGAGATTGCGCTTTGAATTCAGTGAGTTGACGGATTTCTTGAAAACACATTCACAAAACCCTCAGACTTCCTAGCATCGTGTCTAAGACAGGAATGATGCGGCAGATAAGTGGTTCGGCGCCTGCTGACAACTTTATGGAATCCCTCCATTAGACGGCTGACTGAGTGGCCGCCATATTTATGGCGTTTTAGATGCGATTGGGTTCTACCCCCTCATTAGTAAGTGCGACATAGTTACATCTCGCGTCACCTCGCCATTCCCAAATTGCCCTTTATTTTCCCATATCTATTCCACGTATAGAGTGCCTTTGACAAAAACGGTGGGTTGATAGAAATGCGCACATTTCAAAATGAAGCAATATTTGGTCCAAAGTAGAACTTCCTCAGTTAGAGACCATTATGCAGTTTCCTGTAGTGTAAGAAACTATTTTATTCCCCCCGGATAGAATAAGAGGTGATATACACGTATAATAATAATACCTATATAAGCAGCACATGTCGATATGTTCCGAACAGAAGTATCCAAGCAGTAGAGCAGACGACGTGGGGTGACAGAATGTTTATTAAAGACATCTCAATAATGTGATGGCTACTGTAGTCTTGGTGCCAGAGACTGGTCACACTGAGTCTGATTGTAATAAAAGCAAAGAACGGTCACTGGAAGATAACTTGAAATTGATCGAATTATACGAAGTTGTCTTCAATATTGAATATTTTAGCAACAGATAAGATGGCTTGAACGCAGGTAATATGGTCCAAACAACAAATAATTTGCCCAAAAAAGTGAAAATGTCCAAAAATATTTAATTTAGCCCAAAAAACGGAAATCACAGCCCAAACCTTATATAATACTAGAAAAAAATGTATAAATATGTAAACTCCAAATAACAGAAAAATACGCCTTAACATTGCTAAAATGGTCTTCGGGCTCCTACTGGATGGTTGCTTCAATCTTTCGACCCGAAAAATATTTTCTTGGAAGCAACTTGAGGCCAAGATCCGGGAATTTTTCGTTGATAGTTTTGACGTTATTCTCTCTCCTGATGTGTTGGCAGCTTGGCCTCGAGGTATACTTGCCCCGGCGTATTTCAAACTTCGTGTGTCATTTAAACAGCTAATTTATCTTATAACCAATCCTTGCTTGGTTGATTGACTGTCGAAACATTCCTTTCCAGCCGACAATGGCTAAACTCTCGTATGCAAACACCAGACAGCAATGACCAGGGCAGTCACGTTGTTGGCATCTAATTGGCCGGCTGAGTTAATTGCAGCCGATGGACTCGCTGATAGAAACGGGCGTCAGTGTTCCCACGACCCGCCTGTCCTGACGTCACTCCTCGTGCTCTTTCAAATAAACCCTACCTCATTTATAAAGAATTTCCAAAACACTAGGCCGGATCACATTAAACGACAGTTTCCCCCACACCACGACACTAGTCTCCGGTTGACTTTTATGAAGTGACACAAGAAGTCGGCCGCGGCACTGCTGTGGTTCAACTTAAGGAACTATTCAAGTTTGCCGAGCATCTCAAGTTCTTAACTTCAAAAAAGGAAAAGTTAATTTTCTCTCGTGTAAAAAAAATGTTTTCGAATATTTTGTAAATTAGAAAAAATAGATTACCTCTTTGCGCCGAGGGTGAACAGCTCTCCAAACACCTCCTCCGCTCCAACCCCGAGGTAAACAAACAGCAGATTCGTGAAAAACAAGACTCCTCCTTTATGTACAGGATTTGATGATATTTCCACGACGTCTTAGCGTATATCTTAGATCTGTTAGATTTTAATTTGGAAAAATATTTTTACTATTTTAATAATTCTCATAGTTTGTGAAAGTTTGAGTAAACTAAACTTTGCTGCGTTCAATCTTGGCTGATTCTTTGACCGTTTAATGTTCGAAAACTGTGGAGGTTGTACAACTAAATAAACGTATTGGTTGATCTTTATCTTAAATAATTTATCGCAATTTGCGTATCTAGAAATAAATTCTGGCTGCAACACACACCGGTGAAATACTAGCGATTTCCCGAATATATCCAGGATGGATCTTGGATGGATCAGCATCTGTTTTTATTGAGTCTATCTGTCTCAACAACTCTTGGACCAAACTTATTAAGACATTCGTTCTTCTTCTACAATAACAGGTTGTGTTATTCGAATGAACTCCAGACCAATGGGGCCAGTCCAATTCCTCTCTTATTCTACCCAGACGTGAGGACTATGGTGTCATACAGCACGTGCGGGAGTTTGTCCAGACGATGCAGTGGAATGATGGCCCTGTGAGGTGGCTCCCCCGGTCTGCAACGTGCTGCCAGTGCTCCTGTCAACTGTGTTAGACGTCAGCTACAAGTGTCGAGACCATTGGCTCACAGCGTGGGTGAGGAAGCTGGGGGCGGCGTGAAATATTGAAGAGCGACGAGAATGGATTTATGTTGGGAGTTGTAAATCTCATTTGTGTCAGGCGGAGGTTGTATTTACGGCTCGTCGTTGGCGCGTGCAGGACTTGGCTAACTCAATATCCCATTCAAGTGGAAATAAGATATATAACACGACCTATAGTTTTCTACCTGCAAACTATTTTGAGATATTTTAACGTAGTTTGATAAAATGTGCAAAGATTTGTTACTCTAATGATTTAACTATTTTTTGGAGATTGCACTTGTGTACGCCAATTGAATTTGTATGAGGATGGAGGTAACATGTCCTGCACATCTTGTGGGGGATTCATGAAATGTTTACTTGACTATTAAGTGACATTATTTCTTATTTGCACTTTTCCATCATGATTTATTATTAGCTAGCTCGTTTTTACATTTTAAACTTAATGTGACGTTATATATAGAATGTACTTCGATATAAATATTATAAAACAGACATATATCACATATGTCACATACAAGGAGATTTTCTCTACTAGTCTCTTCTATATTGTTGATTAAGTGCCAATAAAGTTGTTAGGATTGTCTCCAGGGAAGGGTGTCCCCGGGGGATTGCAATTAAAAGAAGTATAATCCCTCAGCTCGGGGAAAAAATTGAGATGTAATAGGATTACAGCCGACCGTTTGTTTTACGCGCGGAACTGCGGATTTAAATATAATTAGTGGGACATCGATCCTCTCCACAATACGATGAAATGTCGCGACAAAATATGCAAATTGAACTTTTTGCGAATTATTTGGATTTTCATATGTGAAGGCTTTCTTAGAAAACATATATAGTAGCGCACACGAGAGGAACAACTCTGTAAAACATTCCCCAAAAGCAAAGGCTTTATTCCAGTTTTAAAAAGTTTTATTTTATATTTATCACAGAGAGAAAGACGAAGCTTATTTTTTAATTTTCTATCAAAGATGATAATATAAGGTATTTGACTATATTTACTGCATGTGCTGCTCCGGCCTCTCAATTCTGACTGCCGATACCAACGTTGGTACTGGAAGGTATCAGGAACAAGAGGAAAGGCGCCTCCGGCGGAATAAGCGCAAAACTATTGCGTCAATAGATATCCAGCCCCACTCAAGTTGTCAGTTCATTCTCACAACACCGGATTTGGAAAAGAAATCTCTAAACCTTCCACCTGAAGACTGTGTCTTTGTCAGAAGTCCAAGGGATTCATAACTCTTTCGTTTTGCAAATGTTTCTCTGGCACTGCAGAATTGTAAGTACTCGCCTAGTTCATATTACCGAGTTTCCAGTTGTAGTTTCATCTAGCTGATGTTTCAACAACGGTTATTGGAGCTCCCTCGCGCCTTAACAACAAGAATTGAAAAAAAGGGTTTGGTGTCTATTTGTTTTCTATGACTAGGTAGTAAGGAGTGTTGCCAAGGTGTGGCGTGTAGCGCAAGAACATTATCGGAGCCGTAAACAACTCCGGCCGGGTTTATCGCCCGCATAACTCCACACCAACGGCAGCACATAACTTGGCCTCGCTCTCCCGATATTAAAACCTTAATAAGTGAGTAACAAAAAAAGACTATACGAAATCCCTCGCAAAATTTAATGAAAACCTTATTGTGTTCCTTCATATTTTAAAAGCAGGTAATGGAGAAAACCTTGGAATTATTGAAAATAAGTCTATAGAGATTTTTTTCTAAAACTTTACTCCGGAAAAAGTTAAAGAGCAAAGTTAAGAAAGAAATAATTCAGCACATTGCCGTGGCGGGAGGTCTGGCTCCGCTCAGGCGGGACATGATGCTGAAGAACCAACTTTCGCGATTGTTCACTAGACATATCTGTTTGTATATAATATTTGATTCCTATTATCAATATGTAGAGATAAGCTGATATCGTTGGACGTAAGTTAAATAGCAAGTTTTCTCTTCTCCTCATCCATGAACTCTCTGATGTTAAATCTATAAATCCTATAGCTCTGACGTCAGAGGTCTCCAGAATACATTTCTCTAGAGGGACTTCTTATTTGCCAGAATATTTGAAACTAATTCTTTCTACAATGGTTTTTACAGAAAACTGAAATTTATTCATGAACACACACCGGATTTCAGCAATAATTCAATTTCACTGCGTTTGAAATTTTAATATTGACCTCGGAGGAAAGATTAATAAGAAATGATCTCTCCCGCTAGATAAATAATTAAAGCTTGTGAGGAATATTTGCTTGGCTGGAGGGATTGATCTCTCGCTGGGCGGTTCCATCTACCTAGTCAGTTTTACTATCGTAATTAACATCTTCTATTGGAACGTTGATACAAGATGTCCACACGGTGGAGGGATCTGCCTCCTACTGGTCAGTTTGTCAACTTCTTCAAATATCAACTCTACACGGAAATCTGGAAGTTTTTGTTTGAAATTGAGCTGTTTTCTACATTTGAATGTGTGGCTTAACTGCAAACCTCTACCGTCATAATAGATCCGTGATAAACCTTCACTTTGAGTCAAACGCGTTGCGTGGAGTGAGCCACTTCGTACACATGGAGTGAACATATTGGAGCACATGGAGTGAGCATATTGGAGCACATGGAGTGAACATATTGGTGTACATGGAGTGAACATCTTGGGGCACATGGAGTGAGCATATTGGAGCACATGGAGTGAACATCTTGGGGCACATGGAGTGAGCATATTGGAGCACATGGAGTGAGCATATTGGTGTACATGGAGTGAACATCTTGGGGCACATGGAGTGAACATATTGGAGCACATGGAGTGAACATCTTGGGGCACATGGAGTAAGCATATTGGAGCACATGGAGTGAGCCACTTCGTACACATGGAGTGAACATATTGGAGCACATGGAGTGAACATATTGGTGTACATGGAGTGAACATATTGGTGTACATGGAGTGAACATCTTGGGGAACATGGAGTGAGCATATTGGAGCACATGGAGTGAACATCTTGGGGCACATGGAGTGAGCATATTGGAGCACATGGAGTGAACATCTTGGGGCACATGGAGTGAGCATATTGGAGCACATGGAGTGAGCATATTGGTGTACATGGAGTGAACATCTTGGGGCACATGGAGTGAGCATATTGGAGCACATGGAGTGAGCCACTTCCTACACATGGAGTGAGCATATTGGTGTACATGGAGCGAGCATCATGGAATGAATGGAGTGAGCATCTTGGGGCACATGGAGAACGAGGGATTTCGCCTCACATGTTGGCTTGTTTCGCGACCTGGTAAATATACATTTAATTTTTAAACTATTGCGGGAAGTCGGTGAAATATATATTTCTAAAATAAAAATAGAAATAAAACATGGACTCGACACTTCTGGTACTCAGAGATTTACTAGAATTACGCAATGCAAAGTTGCAATATTTTAATAAATGTCTTTAAATGCACTCTGCTACATCATCGACTTTCTGCCTTAATGTGACGAGCTCACAAAGTATTGGGGAATATATTCTACAGAATATATCGAATCATAAACATTCTATGTGAGAATGAGATTGGAGACATATAACGCAAATTTCTTGTTCTTCCAGCATTTTAAATCTCACCACGGAAAGTATCAAACTAAAAGAACTAACATAGCTGTAAAATTTGGAATTTCATCACATTCCAAAATTCTTATGCATCTGAAAATTGTACGGTGTGGTCCAGCGGAAACGTAACGTATGTGTGTACGTGGTTACGGAACGTTTAGTTGATGTTTGTTCCACCAGGTGGCGCTCTGCCTTCTGAAATGTTCAAGTGGGGCGATCAGTATTTACATTATAAATTTGAGCAAATATTTGAACGTCAGTCCTACTTCCAACCTTCACTGTATATTTCAACACAGTTGTTGCCCTGTGAGGATTTTCAGCCTCATTGAAATATTTTATTGCTACAAATGTTTGGTTGATAGAATACGCTGTTTGTTCGGATCTGTAGCCAACAATTTAAAGAAGTGTGTACTGAGAAAAGGTTTTAAAATTCTTCAAAAAATAAATATATTTAATTTAATTTTTTATTCAATCATATATCCAACCTAATAGATGTTTATCAAACAACAAAATGGTGAGGTTACGTTACACCATAGAGAGGCAGGAACAAGATGGATGCGGCAAAACATTCAGTAACGTGAAAGGTTCTGACGCTGAAAGATTTTGACTGGAAGCGGGGAATGGTATTGGCGCCACCTTGTTGTCTGGGAGGTCGCCAGGTGTGGACGCCGCACGACTTGACCTCTCGATAGCCTTTCGATCAACTTCTGGAGTCCACTTGAGTCCGCGACTGTCGGACTCCCCGGGTTGTCAGTGTAGAACGTAGCTGCGACGGAGCCTGAGAAGTGCTCAGTGAAATCTACCGTACTCCAGGTCCAGAACGTAGCTGTGGCGGTGATAGAGGTGTTATGTGGACTGTGGAATCCACCACACACCAGGTCCAGAACGTAGCTGTGGCGGTGATAGTGGTGCTATGTGGACTGTGGAATCCACCACACACCAGGTCCAGAACGTAGCTGTGGCGGTGATAGTGGTGCTATGTAGACTGTGGAATCCACCACACACCAGGTCCAGAACGTAGCTGTGGCGGTGATAGTGGTGCTATGTAGACTGTGGAATCCACCACACACCAGGTCCAGAATGTGGCTGTGGCGGTGATAGTGGTGCTATGTGGACTGTGGAATCCACCACACACCAGGTCCAGAACGTAGCTGTGGCGGTGATAGTGGTGCTATGTAGACTGTGGAATCCACCACACACCAGGTCCAGAATGTGGCTGTGGCGGTGATAGTGGTGCTATGTGGACTGTGGAATCCACCACACACCAGGTCCAGAACGTGGCTGTGGCGGTGATAGTGGTGCTATGTGGACTGTGGAATCCACCACACACCAGGTCCAGAATGTGGCTGTGGCGGTGATAGTGGTGCTATGTGGACTGTGGAATCCACCACACACCAGGTCCAGAACGTGGCTGTGGCGGTGATAGTGGTGCTATGTGGACTGTGGAATCCACCACACACCAGGTCCAGAACGTAGCTGTGGCGGTGATAGTGGTGCTATGTGGACTGTGGAATCCACCACACACCAGGTCCAGAACGTAGCTGTGACGGTGATAGTGGTGCTATGTGGACTGTGGAATCCACCACACACCAGGTCCAGAACGTAGCTGTGGCGGTGATAGTGGTGCTATGTGGACTGTGGAATCCACCACACACCAGGTCCAGAACGTAGCTGTGGCGGTGATAGTGGTGCTATGTGGACTGTGGAATCCACCACACACCAGGTCCAGAACGTAGCTGTGACGGTGATAGTGGTGCTATGTGGACTGTGGAATCCACTACATACCAGGTCCCGAACGTGGCTGTGGCGGTGATAGTGGTGCTATGTGGACTGTGGAATCCACCACACACCAGGTCCAGAACGTGGCTGTGGCGGTGATAGTGGTGCTATGTGGACTGTGGAATCCACCACACACCAGGTCCAGAACGTAGCTGTGGCGGTGATAGTGGTGCTATGTGGACTGTGGAATCCACCACACACCAGGTCCAGAACGTAGCTGTGGCGGTGATAGTGGTGCTATGTGGACTGTGGAATCCACCACACACCAGGTCCAGAACGTGGCTGTGGCGGTGATAGTGGTGCTATGTGGACTGTGGAATCCACCACACACCAGGTCCAGAACGTAGCTGTGGCGGTGATAGTGGTGCTATGTGGACTGTGGAATCCACCACACACCAGGTCCAGAACGTAGCTGTGGCGGTGATAGTGGTGCTATGTGGACTGTGGAATCCACCACACACCAGGTCCAGAACGTGGCTGTGGCAGAGAGAATGCTGCAGGCCACAAGGTTAATGACGTCATCAATCTGCCAGAACGTAGCTCGGGTTTCCTTCCGTCCCACCACCTATTAAACTGGAGATCCAACAGTGAATGTACAGATTCATTAGACTGGGGAGATTTAATTTGTTTTATAGTTCTTTTTGATGGTACCATTTCAGTCGAATTTTTGTTTATGGAGTTCGTTTATTTTACTTGCCCAGTGTTTTGCTTAAAATTTGATTTTAAGTCTAAATACCATCCTGGATGTTCTCTATCATATAACCAAAATGTCCTATGTGCTTCGAATAGTTCTATAATACAAGATTTCCTTGGTTTCAGCGCTTTAAATCCATCCCCGTGCCGGGGTCGAGTGAGTGTAGACCAAATCCAGTCCACATATTGCACGCCAGAGAGGAGTGAATGGTGGTTCTTCATCGCAACATTTCCTCTGGGGCATTATAAGATGAGGTCTCTCCTCAGGTAAAAATAAATAAGTAAATTCCTACCTACTTTAACAAAACTCAAGAATTTCTCTCTAAATTCTCTGTTCTAAAGTAGATTAAAGAAAATTCCTTCAGCAACAAGACTAATGTAAACGTTGTAAATTTTTACCACGTCGCTAGGGTTTTGTTGTTTCCAGTGAGACCCTGTTTAGGATTCATGTATGCACAGACTTTTTATTTAATCTTCTCTCAACATGGCAGCTCCAATCTTTTCTGCGCGTTGGGCTTAAGTTCTTAACTCCTCCGTGAAGTGGGAGCTTACCTGGCAGCGGGTTGAGAACTCTGGCTGAGAGAAATGTGATGTTATTGGATTCCATGGCGTCACTCTCTTGAGTGACTTAATTTCACATTACGACACTTATGTGAGCTCAATAACTTGAATCTAGTATCGTCTCCACGCGGTCCCGCCTCGACAAACATACCAGGAGGACTGTCAGCAGGAATTTATCCAGATAAATAAAACAACAGGGAAATAGTATGATATCTACACGAAATTAGAAGCTAAAAATAGTAACTTGTGATAGCTGATGATTATCTCATCCCTCGAATCTGTTGGTCACGTTGTTAAATACGTTTTTTTTTTACCGCGACATTGAGGTTGTGCTGTCACGAGCCTACGCCCCGTAGCGCGGACTTCAGACGGCTGGACTCCTATTTTGAACTTGTTCGAAGAGCTCACAAATTACCGCAAGGTCATAAAGTACGGGAGATATATTTCAAAAATATCCAACGCCCTAATATTCAAGACTATATATTTATTACTTATAGATACCTTTTCTGCAATGAATAATGGTGAATATTGTGAGGACTTGGTTCATCAGTCGTGGACGGCGGTGTTTTCACGGAATTTTCCTTCATTGCAGTAAAGTCTGTAGAAGTAATTAAATGTTTTAAAATCGTTATAAATTCGAAGCAATTTAATAGATACGGTGTATCTGATTGTTTTTCCCAGATTTACTATTCCCTAGAGAGAGAAATGAAGGTCAACAAAGAAGATTTCTGAAAGGAGCCTAATTATCTAAATTGAGAACAATTAGAAAAGCGCCAACCCACAGTTTTGTCACCAAGATTTAGGCGTCATTTAATGCATCAACTTTCAAGGTTTTCAAACACATTTATGAGAGACGGTCAATAGAGGCGCATACACTTTGCTTCTATTTTGACGGGGTAGGTGCCCATCCTTTATATGACACTTATAAGAGTCAGAAATAAGTCGTGGTGGGATGTAGTCTACAGCGAACTGGCTCGGCCGACCATCCAGGAGGAATGCTCCGACATGGCCACAACATTCCAGGAATCTCACGAAGCCTCTTATACAGCCTCTGTATTTCGAACTTAATTATTTTTATCCCATTTGTTTGAGCAATGTATATTTATGATAAGACAATTTTAAAATATCTTAAACGCCCATTTTATATTCTCTTCATTCTCTGAACCCTATAATCTATCGTAAGAACCAATCATAGCATGAAATGTCACATTTGCCTTGTATCGTCATATCGGTGCTTCAGTTAGTTGCCTCTGACTGTTGTTAGAAACATTTCTTTGTAGAAAATACTCCTTTTCCTTCTTAAATTACTTTTTCACACAAAATAATTAGGTTTTTTTTCAGCGTCAATTAAAATTGCAACAACGGTGTCAACAGAAGACCATAATTACCTTCCTTTGTTGTGACAACACTTCCTAAATGGATAGCGTGTGTATGACATACAATGGCATAGTTTTAAATAGAGAGCTGAAAATGAAAGAAAATATTCTATAAACATTTCTTGCCATGAATAGTTAATTCTCCAGCACAAAAACATCGGAATTTGTCGACATCAACAAAGGTTTCATCTTTGTTGAAAGGAAATATTGCACAAAACGTAAGAGTCAAACATCCAGGAGAATTGTCTTCTGACCGAAATCTCTCCAACCTAACTAGAGAATAGATACCGCAGGTCAAATAACGCCAAAACATTCTAAACCTTCGCGAGTTAATTTCACCTAGCCTTATCCTTCTTGCTGAATCTGTCGCTTCTTAAATAACTTGTGCCATCCTATCCTGAGTTCCCGGCTGCAGTACCAGAGTACCGTGTGGTACCATCCTAACACGACAATGTCCTATTCTGAGCACTCCGCTGCAGTACCAGAGTACCGTGTGGTACCGTCCTAACACGACAATGTCCTATCCTGAGCACTCCGCTGCAGTACCAGAGTACCGTGTGGTACCATCCTAACACGACAATGTCCTATCCTGAGCACTCAGCTGCAGTACCAGAGTACCGTGTGGTACCATCCTAACACGACGATGTCCTATCCTGAGCACTCAGCTGCAGTACCAGAGTACCGTGTGGTACCATCCTAACACGACAATGTCCTATTCTGATCACCCGGCTGCAGTACCAGAGTACCGTGTGGTACCGTCCTAACACGACAATGTCCTATCCTGAGCACTCCGCTGCAGTACCAGAGTACCGTGTGGTACCATCCTAACACGACAATGTCCTATTCTGATCACCCGGCTGCAGTACCAGAGTACCGTGTGGTACCATCCTAACACGACAATGTCCTATCCTGAGCACTCCGCTGCAGTACCAGAGTACCGTGTGGTACCATCCTAACACGACAATGTCCTATCCTGAGCACTCAGCTGCAGTACCAGAGTACCGTGTGGTACCATCCTAACACGACGATGCCCTATCCTGAGCACTCAGCTGCAGTACCAGAGTACCGTGTGGTACCATCCTAACACGACAATGTCCTATTCTGATCACCCGGCTGCAGTACCAGAGTACCGTGTGGTACCATCCTAACACGACAATGTCCTATTCTGATCACCCGGCTGCAGTACCAGAGTACCGTGTGGTACCATCCTAACACGACAATGTCCTATCCTGAGCACTCAGCTGCAGTACCAGAGTACCGTGTGGTACCGTCCTAACACGACAATGTCCTATCCTGAGCACTCCGCTGCAGTACCAGAGTACCGTGTGGTACCATCCTAACACGACAATGTCCTATTCTGATCACCCGGCTGCAGTACCAGAGTACCGTGTGGTACCGTCCTAACACGACAATGTCCTATCCTGAGCACTCCGCTGCAGTACCAGAGTACCGTGTGGTACCATCCTAACACGACAATGTCCTATTCTGATCACTTGGCTGCAGTACCAGAGTACCGTGTGGTACCGTCCTAACACGACAATGTCCTATCCTGAGCACTCCGCTGCAGTACCAGAGTACCGTGTGGTACCATCCTAACACGACAATGTCCTATTCTGATCACCCGGCTGCAGTACCAGAGTACCGTGTGGTACCGTCCTAACACGACAATGTCCTATCCTGAGCACTCCGCTGCAGTACCAGAGTACCGTGTGGTACCATCCTAACACGACAATGTCCTATCCTGAGCACTCCGCTGCAGTACCAGAGTACCGTGTGGTACCATCCTAACACGACAATGTCCTATTCTGATCACCCGGCTGCGGTACCAGAGTACCGTGTGGTACCATCCTAACACGACAATGTCCTATCCTGAGCACTCCGCTGCAGTACCAGAGTACCGTGTGGTACCATCCTAACACGACGATGCCCTATCCTGAGCACTCAGCTGCAGTACCAGAGTACCGTGTGGTACCATCCTAACACGACAATGTCCTATCCTGAGCACTCAGCTGCAGTACCAGAGTACCGTGTGGTACCATCCTAACACGACGATGTCCTATCCTGAGCACTCCGCTGCAGTACCAGAGTACCGTGTGGTACCATCCTAACACGACGATGTCCTATCTTGAGCACTCAGCTGCAGTACCAGAGTACCGTGTGGTACCATCCTAACACGACAATGTCCTATCCTGAGCACTCAGCTGCAGTACCAGAGTACCGTGTGGTACCATCCTAACACGACGATGTCCTATCCTGAGCACTCAGCTGCAGTACCAGAGTACCGTGTGGTACCATCCTAACACGACGATTTACCTGACCAGAGTTGCAGTACCGAGTGGCGCCAGACCAGGTCCAACTTCCCCCTCGATGCAAGAGCTTATTAGTTAAATGGCGCATTCCCCGCATGGCTCAGCGGGTCGTCGCTTCCTTCACTGACACACTTCCCGCACCACTTTCCCAAGTTCACTGGTCATTGCGCCAATTTATTGAAGGTGCAGTGTTGTCAACCTTTCTTTATAAACATAAATTATTTTCCTCGGAAATATAAAACATAGCATTAAACTCCTCGATGTGTCCTCTGGAAACTTTTTCCTTCCAGCGACACCAGTAGTTCAGATTTCGTGGCAACTTCGCGGTTAAATGGATAAGTTTATAGAGAGCCGAATGAATGTTGCCTCAAGATAACCAATTTGAGATTCTGCAGTAGAATGAACTCCTCTAGTCATTCACTAAAACAACCAGTCACGTGTCGTCCATGGGCCGGAAATGGATCCTCTAGTTGTTTGTGCGACTTCTCCCATGGGAAGCACGTCTCCCATTGGTCAACATCGCCATCCAATCATCTGTGTCGCTATTACTTTAGTTCCTTATCTATGGATAATGTATAGCACTATATTTCTCTATATTTATAAGTTAGACTATATAGCCTGTGTAGAGCTGTTCTAAATATATTATTTATGTAAATATTTAAGTTTTTAGAATATTTTTCATTTTTATTGATTCCTTTATCACATATATGTTGTAATATATTCCAATATATCCCCATATAGCTATAGTGTAATAACCAAAACTAAAAACAAAATTCAACAAGCCAGTTTGGCCATCTTGTATTACCAAAACGATATATTAAAATTCGATCGAGTGACAGCTGGCGCCAGACAAAAGGAAGGTCTTCGAAAAACAAAGTCGAGTTACCAGGTGTGCCCCCTTTGGTTCAAAACAAAACAGAGCAGTCCCCTCTGAGACACGATGATTGACAGACCCCCCTGGACAGATCTGCCTTGATCGGCGTCGGCCTCACTCTCTATCTCGCCATCTCTGTGGTGACATCCAACATGCCTCGTCATTTTTTATATATTTTTTGGGCAATTCATTCACGCCTGAAACCACTATGTACATTGTGGCCGCAACGACTGCATCTAACCAACCACAGTCATCCTACAGGATAAACTACATCACAACACATATAAATTGAAAATATATAATCAGCAAACCCCCTAATGCGAAAATTCGTGTCATCTTATCTAAAGATATGTCAAATTGTCTATGGCGGTGCTGATATCAGATCTTATTAATAGAAGATCTCAAAAATAAATTTATGAATTCGCAATTAGCGGATGGTTTAAAATCAATTAGGAGCAAACTTGAAGCTGGCTATAAAGGGAGCGCCCGATAGTCCTTGTAAGTTACTGAATACAGTTCTCACAATGGGAGGAATTCCCGCAGTTGACAACATTGGGGAGAGATCCCAGTGAATCGTCAGGTGCTGACACAGGACATTATTGATTGCCCTCAAAGTCTCCGTGCGCTAAACACAGTTGTCGCAGTAAATTATTGTTTTCGAGACATTGTATAAAAGGTTTCGAAGACTTCAATTATCATACAATATATAAAACTTGGGAATTTTTGGATTGTTCGGTGAATTCTATGGTTTCTCTGATGGCATTATATTCTTTTCTTTTTGTTTGTTAATATAAATAGGTACCAATTATAAATTTCATCCCGAAATTATTTTAAGGAATTTTTTCTTGAAATTTCTTCTTTAAAATATTATCTTCAATATTTCAGAGATCCACTCAAACAATTCTTATCGAGAATTATTCTCAAACCTCCACAAGCGCCATAGACAGCTCGATGATAATTAAGAGCAGAAGAATAACGCTGTCGAAAATACATTTTCAAAATTGTCTTGCTACCAGCAAAAAATCTTATTTTTAATTTCACTAAGGAGCTTTTAGAAATATTACAAACTATGAAATATATAAAGACATACGGATATTGTTTCCTAGATTACTTCTGAGTTATAAAACTCTACGTTTGATGAAATATTGTTGCCTCCACAACCTGGCCCATGCAGAGCGGTGGCTAAACTAACTCTCATCATTGATCGAAACCCTGCGTTGCCGAACTGGTCGCAAACTTGTCGCGCTGAATACAGATTGGTCGTCCCGAGTTCGGCAGCACAAAGGTTGTTTGTCCCAATATGTGAAACATCAATGTTGAGGAGGGTATGTTTTCAGGTAATCCATCACCTCGTGGGGCAATTAACGCAAATTTATTGTGGTAGGAAGTAATTATGAGATAGCTTACCACACTTTTTTGTTACGCGCCTTCTTGAAATACATCGCGGAAAAAATTGTAATTTTCGCGGTATTTTTTACTGTAGACAAAAAAGTCAAATCGGTTTATTAACTTTTTACAAAGTCTCCGCACAATCAGAGGAGCCAGAGTGGCCGACGACCTGGTGGTAATCCCCGCCGGGAGGAGCGCGCTCCAGAAACGACAACCAATTCTATTCAGATTTAAGCTACGATCCCTTTTTAAAATCTCCAAATAACAAATGTATTGAAATAGTTTTTTTCCAAAATGTGCATATCTCTTCATTCAGTGTTTTTATATTTTAAATCAAAGTTCTCTAATTTATGATATATTTAAGTAGAACTGCTCTTCACTGAAGGTTAATAACGAGTTTACAAAGTGGGAAGAGGAGCTTCTTTTTATTAGCATGCACACAAGCTTTCGGACATATCGTCCTTCATCAGGTAAGAGTAATAAACGCGCTGAGGATCCATATATACACAAAGCTGAAAAGAAAATTTACATAACTGCAAAAGATAAAAGTATTAGAAGATAAAAATAAGAACCAAATATGCTAAAAAGATTATAGGGATTAAATGCTAATAAATCTGGACTAAGTACATATGCACTATGAATGGTGTTAATCAAGGGCAGGTAAATGCAACATATGGCTATTCACATAATATATGGTATTGTTCTGGTATATCTATATGCCTGTTGATGCTGTTTGTTTTTATTGACACAAATGCCTCTAGTAAAAGTCTTTGGTACTTATTATTGATATTGTTGTATAGAATGGATGGCTTTGTTAGATTGAATGTATGACCGGTTTGCATAGAATGACTGTAAATAGGGGAATTTAGGTTTTTATTAGAGATGTTTCTGGAATGCTCAACCATTCTGATGGCGACGGATCTACCCGTCTCCCCGACATAAGTGGCATTGCATTGGTCGCAAGAGACGGAATAGACAGCACCACCAGAACGGAGAGAACTCGCATGAAGGGAAGATCTGGTAATGGGGTGTCGGATTAGTGTGGCGATGTTAGGTGGGTTCTGGAAGTATGTTGTAATGCCATGTTGCCTTAAAAACCTGGCTATGGTGATAGACTGGGGGCAAAAAGGAAGGGAGCAAATATTTCTGTGTATAGCTGGAGCACTGTTGTGGTGAGGGTCATGCATGTGTTTAAGAATGAAGGGGGTCGGGTAGCCGGATTTGGATAAATATGAAAATATTTTAGCCTTTTCTATTGTTTGGAATAACGGGAGGGAACAATGAGTAAAGATACGTTTAGTGAGAGCTCTAACTGTATTGATTTTGTGTGGTGTTGGGCAATGTGACCGGAAGTTTGTGTGGTGTGGGGGTGTGTTGTTTTTATAGTATACTGTGGTATGGAAACTGCTGGGGGTGCGTATGACTAGTGTATCTAGGAAAGGTAGGACTGAGTGATTTTCTGTTTCATGGGTGAAGGCTATGTCTGGGTGGAAGGAGTTGAGGTCAGATAGGATGTGAGAGGCAGATACCTCACTTACCAAGCAAAAGGTATCATCGATGTACCGCCTCCATAGAAAGATGTCTGAAGAATGGCGTGAAGTGATCCATTGGTCCAGTGACCTCATGACAACCTCAGCCACCACGGTTGAGAGGGGGCTACCCATGGGGGAGCCCTTGGTCTGCTTGAAAAACTGGGTATCAAATGTGAAGGTGGACATGCCTAGGCATATGGAAGTGAGCTCGACAACCGTCTCCGCGGTGAGGGTGTCTAACAGGGGGGCATTTTCGAGGAAAGTGCGTAAACTATTAATGATCAAGGGGTGGGCAAGTGAGAGATATAGAGACGTTACATCGAAAGAAACCATTATGGACCTGGGGGGAGGTGTGAGGCTGGTGATATAGGACACAAACGAGGGGGAGTTTGCAATGGTATATTCCCATGGGGGAGACTGTAGAAGGGGGGTCAAGAAGTTGGACAAAAATTTTGACAGGGTATATGCCGGAGAGAGATGGTAAGATATTATTGGTCGGAGGGGAACATCGGGCTTGTGGATTTTTGGAAGGCCGTAAATGTAGGCTATTTGGGCGAGGTTTATCTTTTGCAGTTATGTAAATTTTCTTTTCAGCTTTGTGTATATATGGATCCTCAGCGCGTTTATTACTCTTACCTGATGAAGGACGATATGTCCGAAAGCTTGTGTGCATGCTAATAAAAAGAAGCTCCTCTTCCCACTTTGTAAACTCGTTATTAACCTTCAGTGAAGAGCAGTTCTACTTAATTCGCTCATTTTTACGCTTTTTATCCTGGAATTCATCATGAATCCTTCCGCTGAAGACCTACCTCGTTATACCTATCAGTTGCGAAAGAAATCGTTACAGTTGTCAAGATGGCGCCTCCATTTGAACTTTAACAAACTGTGTGAAACGGCTGATTTTATACCTCCATCCCTTCGAATCAGGGATCCTGTTCGCAATCCATTTTCATCCGTCGTCATACGCCGCGCCCAACTCCATCTGTTATCGTCTAGAATTAAAGGTTGCCACTCCAATATCCGATTTATTTCTAAGTCCGTCAAGGGATTGATCTTTCTGGTCTCTCAGCTACTAACCAATCCAGAAATGGCCGATCTGTTGCAATCCATCACAAGGGACATTCGGCACCAGAAGAACGATATAACGCAACGTCACAACTCCAAGCTTCATCACTGGATCAAGAAGTACAACTTCCCTGCCTATCTACTAGAAGCCTATCTTCCCCAGTCACCCCAAGGAGTGGTCAACCTCTCGGACTATGTCTTGCCATCTGCTGATGCTGAGATTCTGTCATTGGGCCTAAAATACAGACTACCTGGGCCTTCTGATATTCCTCGCATCATAGCTGGTGTGGAACCCGCTCTCAGAGGCCTTAACCACCAAGACACCCATAGGATCAGGCATTTTGTCACCTCCACCCTTCAACGACCCTACAATATCCCTAAACCGTCCCTAGCCATGAATAGGGTTATCTCCCGTCTTAAACGCAATAGAGACATAGTCATAACAAAACCCGACAAAGGCTCACAGACCGTAATTCTCAACACTACCGTTTACAAGCAAAAAATGCAAAACGTTCTCGACCAACACTCCATTTTTTCTGCCATCACTGAACAGGAACATAAAACATCCGTTAAGAATTTCCGTTTACTATTGTTAAGATTAAAAAGGTCCCAGCAGATCACTAAAGAGCAATATAACGACTTCACAGCTAACCTCGCCCAAATAGCCTACATTTACGGCCTTCCAAAAATCCACAAGCCCGATGTTCCCCTCCGACCAATAATATCTTACCATCTCTCTCCGGCATATACCCTGTCAAAATTTTTGTCCAACTTCTTGACCCCCCTTCTACAGTCTCCCCCATGGGAATATACCATTGCAAACTCCCCCTCGTTTGTGTCCTATATCACCAGCCTCACACCTCCCCCCAGGTCCATAATGGTTTCTTTCGATGTAACGTCTCTATATCTCTCACTTGCCCACCCCTTGATCATTAATAGTTTACGCACTTTCCTCGAAAATGCCCCCCTGTTAGACACCCTCACCGCGGAGACGGTTGTCGAGCTCACTTCCATATGCCTAGGCATGTCCACCTTCACATTTGATACCCAGTTTTTCAAGCAGACCAAGGGCTCCCCCATGGGTAGCCCCCTCTCAACCGTGGTGGCTGAGGTTGTCATGAGGTCACTGGACCAATGGATCACTTCACGCCATTCTTCAGACATCTTTCTATGGAGGCGGTACATCGATGATACCTTTTGCTTGGTAAGTGAGGTATCTGCCTCTCACATCCTATCTGACCTCAACTCCTTCCACCCAGACATAGCCTTCACCCATGAAACAGAAAATCACTCAGTCCTACCTTTCCTAGATACACTAGTCATACGCACCCCCAGCAGTTTCCATACCACAGTATACTATAAAAACAACACACCCCCACACCACACAAACTTCCGGTCACATTGCCCAACACCACACAAAATCAATACAGTTAGAGCTCTCACTAAACGTATCTTTACTCATTGTTCCCTCCCGTTATTCCAAACAATAGAAAAGGCTAAAATATTTTCATATTTATCCAAATCCGGCTACCCGACCCCCTTCATTCTTAAACACATGCATGACCCTCACCACAACAGTGCTCCAGCTATACACAGAAATATTTGCTCCCTTCCTTTTTGCCCCCAGTCTATCACCATAGCCAGGTTTTTAAGGCAACATGGCATTACAACATACTTCCAGAACCCACCTAACATCGCCACACTAATCCGACACCCCATTACCAGATCTTCCCTTCATGCGAGTTCTCTCCGTTCTGGTGGTGCTGTCTATTCCGTCTCTTGCGACCAATGCAATGCCACTTATGTCGGGGAGACGGGTAGATCCGTCGCCATCAGAATGGTTGAGCATTCCAGAAACATCTCTAATAAAAACCTAAATTCCCCTATTTACAGTCATTCTATGCAAACCGGTCATACATTCAATCTAACAAAGCCATCCATTCTATACAACAATATCAATAATAAGTACCAAAGACTTTTACTAGAGGCATTTGTGTCAATAAAAACAAACAGCATCAACAGGCATATAGATATACCAGAACAATACCATATATTATGTGAATAGCCATATGTTGCATTTACCTGCCCTTGATTAACACCATTCATAGTGCATATGTACTTAGTCCAGATTTATTAGCATTTAATCCCTATAATCTTTTTAGCATATTTGGTTCTTATTTTTATCTTCTAATACTTTTATCTTTTGCAGTTATGTAAATTTTCTTTTCAGCTTTGTGTATATATGGATCCTCAGCGCGTTTATTACTCTTACCTGATGAAGGACGATATGTCCGAAAGCTTGTGTGCATGCTAATAAAAAGAAGCTCCTCTTCCCACTTTGTAAACTCGTTATTATGATATATTTATTCGTAGATTTATATAAATTGATGGTTTATTTCAAACTTTATCGAATGCGTGTGGAGAGTTGTCAAAGTTATGTCTTGTTGGCAAACCTGTGCTGCCAGGTTCCTGGAAGTCGTCGGTTGGCTCCAGCAATATTTTGAACATCCCCGATATCCACAACATTAAACCGGAACCTGGTGTTGCCTGGAACTTGTGTCAACCTCCGTCCCTCGACATCAAGAGAGGTTTCACTGGATATATTCGTGAACTTTTGTTTTTATCTTTAAAATACATTGGAAGTGTTCACCACTGATGAGCTATATTCTCCAATATTTTTGCATTGCATTAAGAACTATTAAAGGTAAAGACTCTTCTAGTAAGGTACTATTAAGAACTGTTGTTTTATTTGAAAAGGGTAAAAGAGCGTTGAACAAATTCTCCACACATTTAAACCTTATGTTAGTTAGTGTTTATATTGGCATTTAAAGTGGTCGCTTGAGTTGGTGTAAACTTTATTTAGTTACTGAAATATTTCAAATATCATCAAATGTTGGATTGGTAAGGAAATGAAACAACTCTCTCAGTTATTTGAATAGAAAGGAAAGGATAATTAGCGGAAGTAAAGATCAATTTACAGGGATAATTAAACTAAGATAAATTATAATCAATCTTTAAATCAATTGGTTGAGTGCCCCGAGGGGGGTAGTTAAATGTTTTAAATAACCGAGATGATTAATTCTGAGTTTGTTGGGTGGGAATCTCTATGGGCGCATTATTCCGGAGGTACGTTCATTCCATGACTTCTTGAATGGGTTTTTAACGTGGCTTTCAATGATTTTTTCCATATCAATTTATTTTTTACAATAAAATATAATAGGAGTTCAGGTGTCTTTTACCGAATTTTCCTAAAGCTTTTTTTATCAACTCGCCAATTTAATTCTATGAAGTTCATTTCTCTCTGGTGAGATATATAATCTCTCGCTGATTTGTAAGTAGACTTAGTGACCGAGGAAATCCTCCTTTACATTTATATGATACCTGTGTAGTTAATATTTCTCTCGAGGTAGTTAGTTAGCTGTCGTAACTAAGGAAGAATATCGGGGGGGGGGGGAGCTATGAACCAGGTTAACCGCCAGAATCCTCTTCAGTGCGGTAATATCTCCTCCAATAACTCTGTGAGTGATTTTTTAAATATAAATATCCCTTTTTGAATCGAACAATCTCACTGCAGGTCGAGAATATTAGAGTTCCAACAAGAGGACAGGCAGTTGGGGTGTGATATCCTAATTGTCTCCTTTTATATTTGAGAACAGAGAATAAAATTCGCAACAGTTGCCACACAGTGACGTTATGGTGTCCACGGCATATAATACCCGGGTGTTGTAATGTTCACGGCATATAATACCCGGGTGTTGTAATGTTCACGACATATAATACCCGGGTGTTGTAATGTTCACGGCATATAATACCCGCGTGTTGTAATGTTCACGACATATAATACCCGGGTATTGTAATGTTCACGACATATAATACCCGGGTGTTGTAATGTTCACGGCATATAATACCCGGGTGTTGTAATGTTCACGACATATAATACCCGGGTATTGTAATGTTCACGACATATAATACCCGGGTGTTGTAATGTTCACGGCATGTAATACCCGGGTGTTGTAATGTTCACGACATATAATACCCGGGTGTTGTAATGTTCACGACATATAATACCCGGGTATTGTAATGTTCACGACATATAATACCCGGGTGTTGTAATGGTCACGACATATAATACCCGGGTATTGTAATGTTCACGACATATAATACCCGGGTGTTGTAATGGTCACGACATATAATACCCGGGTGTTGTAATGTTCACGGCATATAATACCCGGGTATTGTAATGTTCACGACATATAATACCCGGGTGTTGTAATGGTCACGACATATAATACCCGGGTGTTGTAATGGTCACGACATATAATACCCGGGTATTGTAATGTTCACGACATATAATACCCGGGTATTGTAATGTTCACGACATATAATACCCGGGTGTTGTAATGGTCACGACATATAATACCCGGGTGTTGTAATGTTCACGGCATATAATACCCGGGTGTTGTAATGTTCACGGGATATAATACCCGGGTATTGTAATGTTCACGACATATAATACCCGGGTGTTGTAATGGTCACGACATATAATACCCGGGTATTGTAATGTTCACGACATATAATACCCGGGTGTTGTAATGTTCACGGCATATAATACCCGGGTGTTGTAATGTTCACGACATATAATACCCGGGTGTTGTAATGTTCACGACATATAATACCCGGGTGTTGTAATGTTCACGACATATAATACCCGGGTATTGTAATGTTCACGACATATAATACCCGGGTATTGTAATGTTCACGGGATATAATACCCGGGTGTTGTAATGTTCACGACATATAATACCCGGGTATTGTAATGTTCACGACATATAATACCCGGGTATTGTAATGTTCACGGGATATAATACCCGGGTGTTGTAATGTTCACGACATATAATACCCGGGTATTGTAATGTTCACGACATATAATACCCGGGTATTGTAATGTTCACGGGATATAATACCCGGGTGTTGTAATGTTCACGACATATAATACCCGGGTATTGTAATGTTCACGACATATAATACCCGGGTATTGTAATGTTCACGGGATATAATACCCGGGTATTGTAATGTTCACGACATATAATACCCGGGTGTTGTAATGTTCACAGCATATAATACCCAGATGTTGTAATGTTCACGGCATATAATACCCGGGTGTTGTAATGTTCACGGCATATAATACCCGGGTGTTGCAGGGCGTTGCTGGCATCAGCAGTGATGGTGGCCGGGTTCTCCAGCATCGTCTGCAGCCACCAGGACCAGGTACGTCTGTTCATAAATTCTGTTTTTATAACTTTTAATATTTCTTATGATATCACATTCCTTTGATGGTAATCACATTACAGAACTACGTTTGGTTGTTTTAATGTGGTCAAACTATATTGAAATAAACTCTGGGAGGAATGAGGAATTTTACTCTCGAATCCAATACCCCCCTCTTATATGAACATTGAAATAAAGTAGTTTCAATCTCTCTCTCTCTATCTTAGAAAACAGGATTGAATTACAAGACCTTTGTATTTAAACTTTCCTTCATTATTCAATACGAAGTGAGAATATTTTGATTCTCTCTAAAAAGGTAAAAATAATTATACGCGCAATTCAGCTGCATTTACAACAAAGTTGTTTTTAAAGTTAAAAGACCTGCTTACATAATATAAGAGCGTCGCTTTCTAATTTAATGAAGAGAATGGCTGCGACGCTGCAAAAAACGGAATAATTTCTGCCGGGAGTAACGCGCGCAGTGTGGTTATTTATTCATTTCTCAATAACATTAACTGGCGACTGTGGAGTAATGTATGCAAATATAATTTAAATGAAACCTCGCATTTTATCTGGCGCGATAGTTGAAACTAAAGTTATTTTAATTTGTGATTGGTCGCACCTTTAGGTATTTCAGCAGTGGACAACTTTTAGAACAAATCCTGCAATACGTCCATGACAGACGATAAAAATTCCCTCCTACCTTTGATGTCCTATGTTTCTTCTTAAACAACAATACCTGCTGTGATTTAGGTAAAAATAAAATAAATAACATTGATCATTGACCAGCTTTGGGGTATCATTACATGTAATGCCGATTTGTTCGTTTTTCAGAAAGTGGCGAGATTTTATATAGAACTCTTTCTATTGGGGAGATTCCGTGGAAATGTTCTAAGGTTTAGATAATTGATCTGCCAAGTTTCTCTGTGGGGACTAGCCTTCCTTATCTTCAATCCACTCCTCAGAGCGCTTTATTTACAGCGAGCTACAACCAATTTATAGAAACTACTTTAGAATTAAGAAAAAAGTATCCAGATACTGAACATTGCTGATGGCTTGTGCCATCTATCAGAAATGTTTACTTATTCCGAGAGAAGGTCCAAACTGTCGTTTGGTTGCACAATCCCAAGATTCCATTTTCTTATTTCCACATGTGATCTCGTAGATCTTTGCTCTATTTTTCGTATTTTATAGTTTATAAGAAATTTAACCTCAAAGCACGAATGTTTCTTCTACAAACAAAATAAACTTCTACTGCGATTAAAAATAGTAGGAGGACTTGGCTCATCACTGGTGAACCCTTTCCTTCATTGTTGCATATATAAGCAGAATACAGTAAGCGGTCTGGTTAACATCATTGACTCTAGGGGTTTTTCTTTTCTTAAGAACTGTGAAGATTATATGGTTGTGCGAGGAGAAATGCCTAGAATTATTCAAACCACAGTGTGGACCAGCTACTCCAATTTGACCGAGCTAAGATACAAAACTCAACTCATTTTATTCACTACCAATCTCTAAGTAGCTTCTTTATGACGGAGGACTACTTACTATCAAATCTCCCTTTGAAAGTTAAACGATTTATAGCCCGTCAAAGGATTCTATGGCTACTTTTCCGCGAGTATATCACGGGATTTTGGAACAGCGACCCTTTAAATTGCTACTTCTGCAATGTTGGCATCTAAGTCAATTTGGTCCACTATCTATTCCATTGGCCATTCCTACATGAAAAGAGACTGGAAATTCGCGAGATTTCGGGGCTAACTCACTACAATGAACAACATGTATATGAAATATTTACTACTCTCCTGCTGTATAAAACATTTGTTTATAAATATTTTAAATTTTTCAAGGCGATTGATAAAATGAGGGAAGAAGTGCTCAACTCCACAGACAACGGCTGATTGCTCCCCCTCCCCTCTAAATTGCTTTTCCTCCGCACTCATGTACATATATAACCTTTTAGGGGAATCCTTTGTAAGACAATAGTGTCTCTTAATAAAGGTTTTTGTTGTTGTTGTTGTTGTAAAAGCGGTCTGGTAGATTAAATTGGCGAAACGGCTGGGAGGATTCACTACTGATGAGCCAATCTCTCCCACTATTTTCCATCGCAGTAAGGACAGTAGAAGTTTATTTTGTTTGTAAAAAAACATTGGGGCTTGTGAATCTATTTCCTATCTATAGAATGTAGTGGGGGGCCCGAGTCCGACTTCCAAGTCGTTCCGCCAAGAGATCAACACCACAGAGGTCCGTACGTCTCTTGACCTCACGGACAATACAGAAGCTCTGTCACCCCGGAAGCCCTGAACTGGCTGAAGGCCTTGCCTCTCAGACTTTAATGACCGATATGTCCTCACTTCTTTTTTCTAGATTTAATTCATTTTGTCTCCTCTCTAATTGTAAATACGCTGCTGTATCACCTCATAAGCATAAATAAATCTATTGAATAACATAGGAGCCCTGCCGCAATTTTCCAATCAAATAAAAACTATCTTTAAAATAACAAATCATCAATTAAAATTTCACATTTCCGTTGTTCTGCTAATGAAACTAGAGTATTTTTCATTTTGTGGATTATAAATATGGGAAATTCTGATACCACAAATAATCAAGTGTCGCAACCAGAAGCTCATGTCGGCACTGAGCCGCACGGCCAGGTTCAAATGTCTCACAGTGGGCCCAATAGTTTTAAAATTTTAATATTTAAAAAATTAAATTAGCGCGCGCGCATTTTTTTTTTTTTAAATCAAGAATAAACTCCTTCGGCTTCGAGCCTCTCAACACGGCGATTTAATGATAGAAATTTGTGTCTGTTCCAAAGAGCTCTATGAACTTGCCTCCAAAGTGCGCGTTGAAACTACGTAAATGGTCGATCACCAGTGAAACATCTTTTTGAAATAATTTTGGGAATAAATAGAAGTTGCAGAGTCAGACAGTGGATGATTCACTCCCAGACGTTGGTTAAAAATTCGTCGAACAATAAGTGAGTTGTGCTGACTGGGTGCAACTAGCACCAACTGTTCGCCATATTCTGGACGTGTGACGCCATCAAATGCTTCAAGGCGTTCAGAGAATACTCATCAGTGAGCATCTGTATCTAGTTGGGGGGAACAAACACTTTGTGTAAAATACTCTTAATAGCAGAGAATGTAATGAGCTGGTTTTTAATTTTTCAGGAACGTTCGTTATTTGTGTGCGTGTGCTTGTATGTATGTGTGTGCGTTTGTGTGTGGAGTAAGTTTCTTGCCTTCCATTCCGCACTTTGTCACTTCCTTTTTGAGTCGTTCTGAAACCACGACGTTTCATCAGCTGTAACAATTGGTTTCAACAAATTTGGAACATTTTCTGCAGTATAAATAATGTACGTTGGTTTTGTACATTCGTTGTGTCAAATAAACTTAGCACATTTCTTTGTTTTACCCGAATATCCGTGTCGAGGATTCGAATCATTTCTTGTTTGATGTTTGAAGCCTCTTCCGACATTCTCAGAGCGATTGTTTGCCACGGATTCACGCACTTTTCAATATTTCCAGGTGTCCAGCCAGCTTGTCATTTGACACCTATTTAATCAAAGTTGATCGTAAATTTTTTCATCAATTGGAATGTTTCCGAAGAAGTTCATGCCAGATTTTGAGCTACATTGAATTACGGATCTTTGTCCTGTGATTAAATTGAAATTTATTACTTCGCCGCAGCCGTGACAAGGATGGTCACGCCGGATCGGTAAGGATCTCTGTTCGTGCGACTCCTCTTTATTTACCTTCGGGCATTAAGGAGAACAAAGCAAGTAACATGCATCGTCCAATAGCCGCCCTCAACACCAGGGAGGACGACTTCACTGCGGGTCAAGGCTTCCTTCCTGATTGGTCCGTCCGTCAGCTATTCTTGTACGGCACACATGTGGTCGAACTCCCTGCTTGCCACCAGGGCGATGCCGAAGCTTTCAGGCATCTTGCCATAACAATTAAAATATTTCATCTAAATATTTACATTTCTTTATGAACGATTATTGCTCGAGTTAAGACAAATGGGTAGAATTGTCATAAAGGTAAGATGAAGGTTTACCATTCTCATAAATTTCGTAATGACATCACTTTAGGCCGAGATATTGCACGAGTCTTATAAATTCTTGACCACACATTGGAGATTGTTAAAACCCTTAATTTTTTCTATCATCACATTCCCCTAATTTTAAAACTGAAACAATTATTTTATATATCCATTTAGTTTGTCATACTGCGGCATTCGGATATTACCGACGGTGGCCAAATGCCAAAGCTTTCCTCGCCCGGGATTTTCTCAAGTGCTACGGACGACTTCCGTCCCGCACCTGGAGGCAGAACTGCGGCTGAAATATGGCCGGAATCAATAGCCGCTGTCTCCAGTGATCCCGCGCCTCGCATTTGTCTCCGCGCGCCGGTTTAGTTGCCATGGCGACGCTTCATTCATTAGCGGCGTCCACAAGCCGGGCTGCGACAAGTGGGAATATATTCAGTCCCCCTGTCATCAATTTAAAACAGGATTTATGCATGTGGCCGCCACACCAAACACAGCCGAGTAAATCCTATAATTTAGTAGCGGACCTTGTTGGAATAAAAGATTACCTTCGAGACTATGTAAATTTTTATGGAAAGTTCATAACCTGACTTTTGGATGAATTAACGACAGCAGTGGGAAACCGCAGCTCTCTGCCAGCAGCACCTATATACAATAACTTTCCCCAACAGCCCTCGGCTGGTTTCAAATGTCTTCAAAATTCAAAACGTCTTACGCCGATCCAAGGCTGTAAGTTGGCCACGGTAAAGAAAGCTCCCTGTAAACTTCCTTCCATCCTGAAAGGAACCGCCAGAAAGGATCCAAATCTCGAGCAGAGCAGAAGACTCCCCAGGCTGGTTGCATAATTAACGGTCATCGAGCTAATTGCCTAATTGTCCGTCACGTGACCTTTTTTTTTTCCTTTGCCGTAAGCCGGGCTCTCGACAAATGCTCGTAAATAGCGAGCGAATATTGCTGGGGATCTCTGGAAGCAAATGCTCGGAGCTATATATACTTTAATAGTTTCAATAGAATTATATTTGACAAAGGAGAATTATAATGAGCGAGTTTTTATTTGTCTTTTTTTTTTCTGAGAAATTGTTGTGTCTGCGTTGGGTTTGGATGGGTTTCTGGTATTATAGTGACTCTGGGACAAGGGTAAACAAGCTACATGGTAAACTATATTTATTGCAGGGAACAACTCAATATTGCGAAAAATATTTATAACCAATATATATAACAATTAACTCAAATTTTAAAACATAATTGAATCCATAACCATTATATATTAGTAAATTAAATTTTATTGCCCTCTATCGTTAAAATTTTACACAAATAAATTAACTGGCAATGCGTTTCTTTTTTAAATCTCTACAGACCTTACTGCAATGATATGATGATTGAGAGGGCTTGGCTCATCAGTAGTGAACCCTCTCAGCGGTTTCGCCAAATTAATCTCTAGACCGCTCTACTATTGCATTGGACTGGTTTTGTTATATACCCTGCATTTTCTATGGAAGGCAGCTAAATGGTGTTTAGTGAACTATGGACATAAGCTTATAGGTCTGTAGAGGTACATACATATAAATTTCAAGGTATTGCATCGAGCAAAGCTCTTCCGCGCAGTTCACTAAACACCATTTAGCTGCCTTCCATAGGAAATGCAGGGTATATAACAAAACCAGTCCAATGCAATAGTAGAGCGGTCTAGAGATTAATTTGGCGAAACCGCTGAGAGGGTTCACTACTGATGAGCCAAGCCCTCTCATTCATTAAATAATATCATTGCAGTAAGGTCTGTAGAGATTTAAAAAAGAAACGCATTGCCAGTAAATTTATTTGTGTAAAATTTTAACGATAGAGGGCAATAAAATTTAATTTACTAATATATAATGGTTATGAAAACATGTTTTGCGCGGAAGAGCTTTGCTCGATGCAATACCTTGAAATTTATATGTATGTACCTCTACAGACCTATAAGCTTATGTCCATAGTTCACTAAACACCATTTAGCTGCCTTCCATAGAAAATGCAGGGTATATAACAAAACCAGTCCAATGCAATAGTAGAGCGGTCTAGAGATTAATTTGGCGAAACCGCTGAGAGGGTTCACTACTGATGAGCCAAGCCCTCTCATTCATTAAATCATATCATTGCAGTAAGGTCTGTAGAGATTTAAAAAAGAAACGCATTGCCAGTAAATTTATTTGTGTAAAATTTTAACGATAGAGGGCAATAAAATTTAATTTACTAATATATAATGGTTATGAAAACATGTTTTGCGCGGAAGAGCTTTGCTCGATGCAATACCTTGAAATTTATATGTATGTACCTCTACAGACCTATAAGCTTATGTCCATAGTTCACTAAACACCATTTAGCTGCCTTCCATAGAAAATGCAGGGTATATAACAAAACCAGTCCAATGCAATAGTAGAGCGGTCTAGAGATTAATTTGGCGAAACCGCTGAGAGGGTTCACTACTGATTAGCCAAGCCCTCTCATTCATTAAATCATATCATTGCAGTAAGGTCTGTAGAGATTTAAAAAAGAAACGCATTGCCAGTAAATTTATTTGTGTAAAATAATTGAATCCAATATAATAATTAATTTTTTAAATTTAATTGCGATCTATATATATCGATAAAATGTGTAATAATGATTTTGGCAATATCGGTTTATTTTCACATATATCATCGAATATTTCCTCTACAGATCTTACTGCAATGTTGTAGAATGAGGGGGATTTATTTTTCTACAAAATATCGGAAGCTGCCACACGCTGGGGTATCTGATTGCTTTGTAACTTCCTTACGTTTAAAACTAATCAAGATTCCAAGATCTCTCATGACAACAGGTAGAGTTGGTTATTTGCTCTCCTTCTGGGGAAATTTGAATTTTAGTTTACCTTTATGGATTTCATCTATCCATTTTTTCTTCTCTTTATCAAAATGGTTTTACACGTGATTTCATTTCTAATGGAGATCAAATTTTACTATTTATTCAAATAATAAATAAACCAAACATTAGAATTAATGAATTTCATTTAAAACTAAATTCGCTCATTGGTGTAGATAATGGGTACATATAGAATCTGACATTAAAAATATCTCAGCCCCTTATATCAATCATTTCTATGCCACACAACCTTACGTCTATACTTTTTTATTTTCTAAAAAAATACAGGTTTTCCAAATTTTAATGGCATACTTGTAGAAATCCATATAATATGCTATTGACATGTGATGTTTCACGCACACTGCACATGTGCTGAGGCTTCTTCCCATGTTCATGGAATGAGGGAAGAAGCGTTGGAAAATTGCGGGCGAGATGTGCAGAAGGTCAAATACAGCCGCTTATAATAATCACATGCAAATCCTGTGTGGGTTTCCATTAAACATGGAAATTATACGTTCGCCGCAAGGTCTGCTGTTCTCGAACCTGCGGAAAACGTTTATTTTGGTTTTGCGGATCTATCATCACCGACTGTTGTCGTCGATTCATCACGTCCACCTCAGAGCTGAACTTCCACAGTTTGTTTGTCGCAATTGGTTTGTGCAAAATTGTATCCATTTGAACAATTTCAGATAAAGTTTTTGTAAGAACTCAAACAACGGGCTTTATAAGCAGAGTAGCTTAATACAATACTGAAGTCGTGGAGCCACTGTGAGGGTAAGCCACTGGTGAGCCAGGCTCTCCCAAAATTTTATTATTGCAGTAGCCAATTGCAGTATAAGGAAATTGTTTTGATTTAGAAAATGGCGCCATATTGAATTCGTACTCAGAGATGACGCGGTTAGTTGTATTGGGAATTTATTTTATTTATCCATTGTCCCACAACGGACAATGGGCATCCGATGGGAAATCTTCGAGAAATTCATAAGGATATATTTAGGCAGAAAATATTCAAAGGACGCATACTTAGATTGTTTAAAGTTATAAATAAACATTATTTGACGTGAAGAAACTCGGAGATTTTATTCCGAGCAGGAAGAAAGTATTAGCCTGGAAGAGCTTTAGTCAGCGGACTGGAACTTGGCAGTTGGTTTCTGCGGCGGCTTACCGGGATATGGAGACAACAACACTGATCTCATTACCGTAAGGAGAAGAGAATGAAATCTTCGTCTGAGGAATTTCTCTTCATTTAGGTTAAACATAGGCACATCATATCGAAGATGTAATTTGTATTATTTACAAACTATCAACCGTGCGTGAAGGGGGAAGAAATAGAAAAGAGCACAAAGTAGTTGAAGACACATCTTATGTCGTACTATGACAGGTTCAGCTTGAGCTACATCGAATGGCGCCACAGCGGTAATGCGGAACATCCTCGGCTTCTTAAGGGACGTTTCAATCAAAGAATACATCGCGACATGGGTTCTAGGTCAAACTACGCCCGAGTAGGCACACAATTGTCTTCCCACACATCTAGAAATGATGCTTAAATATTTGATTTTAAATATCTCGATTTTCCAGCATAATCTTATATATCTTGTACGATATCAAGACGACATTACTTGAAATCTGACATTGTTCGCTGGCCATCAATTGCCTCATGTAACGGAAACAAATCTCCACAACAATTGGAGTTCGCATCACACATCCCAACATTATATCCCGTGACAAACATGTATACAAGGATACATTTACCAACATTACAGTATATTCCGTGACAAACATGTATACTGGGATGTATTTACCAACATTATATTCCGTGACAAACATGTATACAGGGATACATTTACCAACATTATATTCCGTGACAAACATGTATACAGGGATACATTTACCAACATTATTTACCGTGACAAGCATATATACAGGGATGTATTTACCAACATTATATCCCGTGACAAACATGTCTACAGGGATACATTTACCAACATTATATTCCGTGACAAACATGAATACTGGGATGTATTTACCAACATTATATTCCGTGACAAACATGTATACAGGGATACATTTACCAACATTATATTCCGTGACAAACATGTATACAGGGATACATTTACCAACATTATATTCCGTGACAAACATGTATACAGGGATGTATTTACCAACATTATATCCCGTGACAAACATGTATACAAGGATACATTTACCAACATTATATTCCGTGACAAACATGTATACTGGGATGTATTTACCAACATTATATTCCGTGACAAACATGTATACAGGGATACATTTACCAACATTATATTCCGTGACAAACATGAATACTGGGATGTATTTACCAACATTATATTCCGTGACAAACATGTATACAGGGATACATTTACCAACATTATATTCCGTGACAAACATGTATACAGGGATACATTTACCAACATTATATTCCGTGACAAACATGTATACAGGGATGTATTTACCAACATTATATTCCGTGACAAACATTTATACAGGGATGTATTTACCAACATTATATTCCGTAACAAACATGTATACAGGGATACATTTACCAACATTATATTCCCTGACAAACATGTATACAGGAATACATTTACCAAGAATGTATTCCGTGACAAACATGTATACAGGGATGTATTTACCAACATTATATTCCGTGACAAACATTTATAAAGGGATACATTTACCAACATTATATTCCGTGACAAACATGTATACAGGGATACATTTACCAACATTATATTCCGTGACAAACATGTCTACAGGGATATATTTACCAACATTATATTCCGTGACAAACATGTCTACAGGGATACATTTACCAACATTATATTCCCTGACAAACATGTATACAGGAATACATTTACCAAGAATGTATTCCGTGACAAACATGTATACAGGGATGTATTTACCAACATTATATTCCGTGACAAACATTTATACAGGGATGTATTTACCAACATTATATTCCGTGACAAACATGTCTACAGGGATGTATTTACCAACATTATATTCCGTGACAAACATTTATACAGGGATGTATTTACCAACATTATATTCCGTGACAAACATGTCTACAGGGATACATTTACCAACATTATATTCCGTGACAAACATGTATACAGGGATACATTTACCAACATTATATTCCCTGACAAACATGTATACAGGAATACATTTACCAAGAATGTATTCCGTGACAAACATGTATACAGGGATGTATTTACCAACATTTTATTCCGTGACAAACATGTATACAGGGATGTATTTACCAACATTATATTCCGTGACAAACATTTATACAGGGATACATTTACCAACATTATATTCCCTGACAAACATGTATACAGGAATACATTTACCAAGAATGTATTCCGTGACAAACATGTATACAGGGATGTATTTGCCAACATTTTATTCCGTGACAAACATGTCTACAGGGATGTATTTACCAAGATTATATTCCGTGACGTACACAGGGATGTATTTACCAACATTATATTCCGTAACAAACATGTATACAGGGATGTATTTACCAACATTATATTCCGTGACAAACATGTATACAGGGATACATTTACCAACATTATATTCCGTGACAAACATGTCTACAGGGATATATTTACCAACATTATATTCCGTGACAAACATGTCTACAGGGATATATTTACCAACATTATATTCCGTGACAAACATGTATACAGGGATACATTTACCAACATTATATTCCGTGACAAACATGTCTACAGGGATGTATTTACCAAGATTATATTCCGTGACGTACACAGGGATGTATTTACCAACATTATATTCCGTAACAAACATGTATACAGGGATACATTTACCAACATTATATTCCGTGACAAACATGTATACAGGGATACATTTACCAACATTATATTCCGTGACAAACATGTCTACAGGGATACATTTACCAACATTATATTCCGTGACAAACATGTATACAGGGATACATTTACCAACATTATATTCCGTGACAAACATGTCTACAGGGATACATTTACCAACATTATATTCCGTGACAAACATGTATACAGGGATACATTTACCAACATTATATTCCGTAACAAACATGTATACAGGGATACATTTACCAACATTATATTCCGTGACAAACATGTATACAGGGATACATTTACCAACATTATATTCCGTGACAAACATGTATACAGGGATACATTTACCAACATTATATTCCGTGACAAACATGTATACAGGGATACATTTACCAACATTATATTCCGTGACAAACATGTATACAGGGATACATTTACCAACATTATATTCCGTGACAAACATGTCTACAGGGATACATTTACCAACATTATATTCCGTGACAAACATGTCTACAGGGATACATTTACCAACATTATATTCCGTGACAAACATGTATACAGGGATACATTTACCAACATTATATTCCGTGACAAACATGTATACAGGGATACATTTACCAACATTATATTCCGTGACAAACATGTATACAGGGATACATTTACCAACATTATATTCCGTGACAAACATGTCTACAGGGATACATTTACCAACATTATATTCCGTGACAAACATGTATACAGGGATACATTTACCAACATTATATTCCGTGACAAACATGTATACAGGGATACATTTACCAACATTATATTCCGTGACAAACATGTCTACAGGGATACATTTACCAACATTATATTCCGTGACAAACATGTCTACAGGGATACATTTACCAACATTATATTCCGTGACAAACATGTCTACAGGGATACATTTACCAACATTATATTCCGTGACAAACATGTATACAGGGATACATTTACCAACATTATATTCCGTGACAAACATGTCTACAGGGATGTATTTACCAAGATTATATTCCGTGACGTACACAGGGATGTATTTACCAACATTATATTCCGTAACAAACATGTATACAGGGATACATTTACCAACATTATATTCCGTAACAAACATGTATACAGGGATACATTTACCAACATTATATTCCGTGACAAACATGTCTACAGGGATGTATTTACCAAGATTATATTCCGTGACGTACACAGGGATGTATTTACCCAGAATGTATTCCGAGACAAACCTGTCCTCTCTGCGGTGTTAAAGTCTGGGCGGGTAATGGAGACGGATGCGGCCTGAGGGACCATCAGGGGATGACGGACTGGATTTACAAATCTCATTTCCTTCTGTCATCAAAGTGTCTCAATCGATGGGAGAGGAATCTCTTCCTCGGTGTTTTTGTTTTCTGAAATGTAAATGTCAGGCCAGCACATTGACAAACTATCGTCAATAAATGTACAGGAGAATATTAACTGGATAATAAACTGAAATCACCCTTATAAAAGCTAATTATCAAAGTAAATAAGTGAAGACTTTAATTACACATTTTGTAATTATATTTAATGAAGGGGATTGTGTGGCGTATAATGATCAACTGTAGATTTATAGACTGGATTCTCTGACAAATGATGTTATCTCAGGGCGGCCTCAGTAGCTCCGTCGAAAGATTTAATTTGGTTGTCAGGTAACACCTCACTAGGTTGTCAGGTAACACCTCACTAGATTGTCAGGTAACACCTCACTAGATTGTCAGGTAACACCTCACTAGATTGTCAGGTAACACCTCACTAGGTTGGCAGGTAACACCTCACTAGGTTGGCAGGTAACACCTCACTAGGTTGTCAGGTAACACCTCACTTGATTGTCAGGTAACACCTCACTAGATTGTCAGGTAACACCTCACTAGGTTGGCAGGTAACACCTCACTAGGTTGGCAGGTAACACCTCATTAGGTTGGCAGGTAACACCTCACTAGGTTGGCAGGTAACACCTCACTAGGTTGGCAGGTAACACCTCACTAGGTTGTCAGGTAACACCTCACTAGGTTGGCAGGTAACACCTCACTAGGTTGGCAGGTAACACCTCATTAGGTTGGCAGGTAACACCTCATTAGGTTGGCAGGTAACACCTCACTAGGTTGGCAGGTAACACCTCACTAGGTTGGCAGGTAACACCTCATTAGGTTGGCAGGTAACACCTCACTAGGTTGGCAGGTAACACCTCACTAGGTTGGCAGGTAACACCTCACTAGGTTGGTAGATAGCACCGCACTAGGTTGGCAGGTAACACCTCACTAGGTTGGTAGATAGCACCGCACTAGGTTGTCAGGTAACACCTCACTAGGTTGGCAGGTAACACCTCACTAGGTTGGCAGGTAATACCGCACTAGGTTGGCAGGTAACACCTCACTAGGTTGGCAGGTAACACCGCACTAGGTTGGCAGGTAACACCTCACTAGGTTGGTAGATAGCACCGCACTAGGTTGTCAGGTAACACCTCACTAGGTTGGCAGGTAACACCTCACTAGGTTGGCAGGTAACACCTCACTAGGTTGGCAGGTAACACCTCACTAGGTTGGTAGATAGCACCGCACTAGGTTGGCAGGTAATACCGCACTAGGTTGGCAGGTAACACCTCACTAGGTTGGTAGATAGCACCGCACTAGGTTGTCAGGTAACACCTCACTAGGTTGGCAGGTAACACCGCACTAGGTTGGCAGGTAACACCTCACTAGGTTGGCAGGTAACACCTCACTAGGTTGGCAGGTAACACCGCACTAGGTTGGCAGGTAACACCTCACTAGGTTGGCAGGTAACACCTCACTAGGTTGGCAGGTAACACCGCACTAGGTTGGCAGGTAACACCTCACTAGGTTGGCAGGTAACACCTCACTAGGTTGGTAGATAGCACCGCACTAGGTTGGCAGGTAATACCGCACTAGGTTGGCAGGTAACACCTCACTAGGTTGGTAGATAGCACCGCACTAGGTTGGCAGGTAACACCTCACTAGGTTGGCAGGTAACACCTCACTAGGTTGGTAGATAGCACCGCACTAGGTTGTCAGGTAACACCTCACTAGGTTGGCAGGTAACACCGCACTAGGTTGGCAGGTAACACCTCACTAGGTTGGTAGATAGTACCGCACTAAGTTGTCAGGTATTTAACTTCCTCAATAATAAATATACTTCAGAATAATTTTTAAAACAATAAATCATTTCCCTTACACTAGAGTTGATATCGAAATATTTCCGAAATAAAGTCAAACCTAACCTCTCCCCAGCGTCCGTCCCAGGAGCGACTAAAGGTGTCATGGACTCACTCCAGCTGACGGTAGGCCAGACAGTGAGTTTTCCTACATAGCTCACCCCAAGACATCCTGCATTCAGCTTTCCTGCAAACAACCTCAAGGTACCAGAAACTTTATTTTGATATAAATTTAAACAAATCGTTTCGTTTATTTTTATCATCTATATTTGAATATCTCATATATCACACAACTTTATGCATTTACAAACCATTAACTTGATTGAATTCCCTTATGATCACTTTTAAATGCAGAGCGTTTGTGCTTTCTGCGTCAATTAATATTAATAAAGCAGAAGATAAATTCACAATTACGGGCGCCCCTGTGGTGTAAAATAAAGATCCCGCACATTAATCTTGGCCCCGTTAGTTAGATCACAAGTAGCGGCCGGTGCCGCGTTAAACTCAGGATTGCGGGGGCATCGATTTTTTTTTCTTTTAGAATTCAGGTCAAAACTACTTAGTAACCTGTCGCGTTGTGTGTGAGCCAATTTTATATAAATGGGGTCCTCGGCACAACTTAATAAATTTTGATTCCATCGGTTCTTGGTCTAAAGTCCTCAATTTACAACATAAATACATTGGAGTTCTTCTTCGCCATATGGTCCATAGCTTTTTATTGCGGAGTTATGGCACCACAAATGTTTATACCTAAACTTTCACCATGGTGCCTCATTATGATGTTATATTATTTTTTGGGGAGGCACGCCACGGCCATCTTGCCTCGAGGAGACATTCCGGTGTGATATCGAACCTGAACCACACTTGCTGAGAGCCTATATATATATACATATATAGAAAATGGGTTGGCAAAATATCATGGAACAAGTTAAACAAGGTTTAGTTGATTTGTGTGTTCCACTATTTGGCGCTCTCTCTGACATCTTAAATGCTCATGTGGACGGCCAGGCCTTTTTTGTTTTTAACACCTGACCTTTTTTTCTTCTTATTTTTCATATATCGATACACAGATATATAAGCAATAAATATAGATAATGAAAAAATGTATTTAATAACTTTCAATCTTATAATTATGATACGTTTGTTAAGTGAAAGTTTTTTTCGAGTAAATAGTTTCCTGGACACAACTAACGAGGTGGAGATTTTTGTGTCGACGTCTAATTGTATCCCGCCGGGCTAATGGAACCTGCGTATTGACCCGGCGACTGAATGAACGGACCTTTTAATGTAATTGTCCACCCAGGTCCTGGTGTAGACAACACACACTCAACTTATTGTTTAATAAAGAATGCCATAATTGTAGCTTGGCTTTTGATCAATTCAAGTTGTAGACTCCATCTACCTTTTCTTAAGAGTTTATTGCTCTTGACGTTTCGGCGAACTGCTGTCGCCCTTTTCAAAAGATGGAAAGTTTATTCGTTGATGTGGAGCCTACAACTTGAATTTATTATTTCTATCGACACATAGTGGGTAAATATTTCCTACTCCCCAGCTTCCACTTGTCGGCGTAGGAAGGGCAGAACTCCCCAAGTTGCAGTGAGCAGTTTCAATAAGCAACTTTTCCTTCTTGCGTCGATCAAGTCAGAGTTTGTCGTGTTGACTGTCGCCCTCAACACGTGTCAGAGAGATCACAGAAAACAAATCCACTTCCGATCACTTCAGGTAGAATTTACGCCATCGTAATATCGCCGATTTTGTTTTATAAAAAAAAAACAAGAACTACTGATTAAGGTTTCGTTACATATCTACGGAAAAAATATTTTATCTCTTTGTGGCCATTTTCATTTATCGAAAATTGTTCGGTAGAATTGTGGTTAGAAACATCCGGACAAGGCTGTGGGGTTGGCAACAAGGCTCCATACTGAAGACACCTTGGTTATCTGGAGAACTGAAGATGCGAGGTATTTGCTCAAACAAACCTTCAATTTCTGCTGTTCACTTGAGCCGATCTGTCTGCGTCTGTGTCTTATGTTGCCGGTGAAGGCGCTCGGCGACTACAGCGGCTGGAATAGAATGGAAGATGTGCTTTGGCATCGTACCATGTAGATCTGTACCATCCCGCTACGGGTACAGGGGTTTTGGTAGTTCGGTTTTCCTTTATTTCATTTACTTATTTATATATCAAATATGAAAATATTATCTGTAATACGCTATGTGTACTTCAGTTCAAATAAAAAACGCTGAAGTTACTAGACCTGCAAACAATAGATCATCCTATATAAGACTACCGGACGTACACAAAACTCAACTTTCTCTCTAATACAAAATCTTACAACATACAAAATCTTCAAATAAACTCAATATCTGGGGGCTTCATATTCCTATATATATTCAATGCTTATACATTTTTCATCACTCCCCACATACACGTAGTTGTACGAAATAAAAATGTAAAAAAAAACAACCAGAAAACACACTATAAAAATCCTCATATCATGGATACCACTTCAGGGAAATCCCAGTTTTCACTCTGCAATGGAGATCTGTTGCTGAAGATTCTGTAATGGGAAGGCTCATATCTTGTCTTGCTCAGTTTCATCCTTGAAATCTTTGATTTATTTGTGTGTGAAATAACCGCCTCTACAATGTCAAAGTTATCGTTCTCGTGTTTGCATCAATTATTTAATATTCTCTATTTCAGGAACAATTTCTTCCTCTTTACCTGGCTGGCGTGGCATGGTGACAACTCCATTGAGCCGAGCACACAATTAGTTAAATATAGCCCGGGGTGTAAATTATGGCATTCCGCCCCCGCACTAAATCACACGGCGCCAGATGAGCCGGCGGACTTCAAAGCGGCGGTCGTTGATCGCTGCGATCTCGCCGTGGGAGCGTTTGGTGGCAAATATAATTGAAAGCCCATCAGATGCTTTGGCCAGAGAAATTCTATGTTGGAAGAACAAATTTACAGAAATTCTAAATTAACCGGCATATTAAATAAGGTGCAAGTAGTATTCAGGTATTGTTGCCAAATATTCAGGCATTTTTACCAAGTATTTAGGCATTGTTGCCAAGTATTCAACATTGTTGCCACGTATTCAGGTATTGTTGCCAAATATTCAGGTATTGTTGCCAAGTATTCAGGTATTGTTGCCAAGTATTCAACATTGTTGCCACGTATTCAGCATTGTTGCCAAGTATTCAGGTATTGTTGCCAAGTATTCAGGTATTGTTGCCAAATATTCAGGTATTGTTGCCAAGTATTCAACATTGTTGCCACGTATTCAGCATTGTTGCCAAGTATTCAGGTATTGTTGCCACGTATTCAGCATTGTTGCCAAGTATTCAGGTATTGTTGCCAAGTATTCAGGCATTGTTGCCAAGTATTCAGGTATTGCTTCCTTGTATTTAGGCATTGTTGCCAAGTATTTAGGCATTTTTGCCAAGTATTCGAGCATTGTTGCCAAGTATTTAATTATTGTTACCACGTCTTCAGCATTGTTGTCAAGTATTCAGGTATTATTGCCAAGTATTCCGCATTGTTGCCACTTATTCAGGAATTGTTGCCAAGTGTATAATTATTCTCAATGTATAATTTTCTTACAACATAAACCTTAGATTAATAAAACATTGGATCAGTAAACATGAGGGCAACCACTTCGTTCTTTTACATTACTTTATTTTTCATATAACATTTTTGTAAAACAACAAAGGTGATGATGATAAATTCAATGAATATTTACACAATCATAGAAAAATTAAATTAAACCTTTATATAAACATAAATATTCTAACTAAATTAAACCTTCTCCCGCCACCAACTTGATGGGGGACCATCAAAAAACATTATATAGGTAACAAACATAATTTTACAATAGGTCTTCTGTAAGTCCCATTAGCAGTCTTGACTTCTACCACTCTGATTCTAGCGTCATCTCCTGGAAACACCTTTGAAATTCTTCCAATCTTCCATGCTAGTGGAGGTTGTTGTTCATTCTTTATCAACACCAGGGATCCTTCCTTAATGTTGGGTTGGGGCTTACACCATTTGGATCTTTGTTGAAGTTGTGACACATATTCTTGGGACCATCTTGTCCAAAAATGATTCATTGATTTTTGAATTAATTGCCATCTATTTGGCAAACTCATTGCTATGATGTCATCTTCATCGGGAAGCGCTGTTAAAGAATCACCTATTAAGAAGTGACCAGGAGTCAATGCCTGTAGATCTTCAGGGTCCTCAGAAAGAGGACAAAGAGGTCGCGAATTCAGGCAAGCTTCAATTTGTGCTAACAATGTTGTTAGTTCTTCAAAATTTAGCAAAGCACTGCCCATTGTTCTTCTAAGATGATATTTCATGGACTTAACTCCGGCTTCCCACAGTCCACCAAAATGTGGAGCTGCTGGTGGAATAAATTTCCACTGAATTCCCTCTGAATTCGTAAGAACTTTACTGGCATTGTGACATAGTTTCCCAATAATCTTATGCGCACCAACAAATTTAGTGGCGTTGTCACTATGAATTGTTGCTGGTTTACCTCTTCGAGCAATGAACCTTCTTATTGTGGATATGAGAGCATCTGTGGTCAGACTACTGATTAATTCTAGATGAATGGCCCGAGTGCTGAAACATATGAACAAGGCAACGTAAGCATTCATGGTTGAAGTTGTACGTCCCATGTTCCGTTTAATCAGAAAAGGTCCTGCAAAATCTATTCCAGTTACCAAAAACGGCCTTGATCTGTTGATCCTTGCAAAAGGTAGATTTCCCATTAATTGAAAAGGAGCTTCTTTACGAAATCTAGCGCATTTCATGCATGTTCTTAAAATTTTCCGTACAACATTTCTTCCAGAAGGTATCCAGAATATATTTCTTATTGCTGCAAGCGTAGCTTGAGTTGATGAGTGAAGATTATGGACATGAACATTGTTTACAATAAGAGTGGTAAGATTATGTGATCTTGGAAGTAAAACTTGATTAATCCGATCACCATGAACATTTACATTTTTTAATCGTCCACCAACTCTAATGATTCCCCTTGAATCCAAAAAGGGACATAGATTGTATATTCTACTCTTATTCGGGATTGGCTTGTTGCTTAACAGGCAATGCTTTTCTTTGGAAAATTCAATAGATTGAACACACTTAACAACTGTCAACAGGGCATCATTCAACTCTCTTAATGTTAAGGGCTCCCTGTTCCTTGAATGTGAAGGCATTCGACTGTTGTTGACAAATCTTAAGCACCAAGCTATGATAAATTTCAGTTTGGTTAATGATGAGCAGTTTATCACAATGGATGGAATTTCACACTCAATTGTACCAAAATACGTCTTGATTTTTTCTTCTTCTTTAAATTCTTCCTTGGAGCTATTAATGGATTTCTTAATTTTAAGGGCAGGTTCAATTAGCCATGGTGGCCCATTCCACCATAGTGGATGTTCTACTAAGTCGGATGGAAATATTCCACGTGATGCACAGTCTGCTGGATTCTGCCTTCCATCAACATGGCACCAAACCCCGGAGACAAGCCGGTGTATCTCAGCAACTCGATTTGCCACAAATGTCTTCCATCGGCACGGCTCGGAATTGATCCAGCATAAGGCTATAGTAGAATCAGACCATAAATAAATTTCATTGATGATAAGAGGAAGGTTATCATATACAGTTTTTACTAATCTTGCCAAAAGTAGAGTAGAACATAATTCTAACTTTGGAAGTGAAACTACCTTCATAGGTGCGACTCTTGTTTTTGCCACTAAGAGAAATGTCTTAGCGCTTGAGTTTGAGAGGATCACCTTTAGATACAGAGATGCAGCATATATGCCTTCTGTGATGCATCACAAAATCCATGAAATTCTACCTTCATAAAACTACCTGGTACCACGCATCTTGGGATCTGAATGTGCTCTAGCGATGAAAGATCCTGGTTTATCAAAGTCAGCTTCCTTCTTAGTTCCTCTGGAATTGGGTCATCCCATTCCAAACCAGTCTTCCAAAGTTCTTGCAAAATCAGTTTAATAGTGGTCGTAAATGGTGAGATCCAACCCAGTGGATCAAATATTTTAGCAACCTGTGATAGTATTCCTCGTTTTGTCATAGAGTTCAGTGGCAGAGCTATTCCCTTAAATGTGAAACCATCAGTTCTTGGTTGCCATTGAAGGCCTAAAACGTTGACAAATTCCTTGGATTCCTCAAACCCAATATTTGTGTTGGTGGATTTTAAATGATTTGGTAAAAGTGACAGAACATCAAGAACATTGGAGGTCCACTTACGAAGTTCGAAGCCTCCTGCACTTAGTAAACCATAGAGTTCTTGCACCAAATTCTTGCCTTCATCTACTGAACAAGTTCCAGTTACTAGATCATCAACATAAAAATCTGTCAATGCTATTTTGCTAGCTTTTGGAAACTTACTCTGCTCATCCAAAGCCAACTGTTTGATGATACGAGTGGCCAAAAATGGTGCACAACTAGTTCCATAAGTGACTGTTTCTAGCCGATAGTCCCTTATTTTATCATGAGGATCATTCCGCCATACAATTCTTTGGAATTCCGAGTCTTTTTGTGATATTCTAATTTGCCTATACATCTTGGCGATATCAGCATTTATAGCAACAGGATGAATTCTGAATCTCAGAATGATGTGAAACAAATCCTGTTGAATTTTGGGCCCTGGAATTAAAGCATCATTCAAGGACAAACCTGAATCAGTCTTTGCTGATGCATCAAATACTACTCGCAATTTGGTGGTGCAACTTTTTTCCTTTATTACAGGATGATGAGGCAGATAGTACCTTCCCTTAATGATATCTTCCTTTGGTACTAAGCTCATATGTCCCAATTCAAGATATTCCTTAATGAAGCTTCTATATTGGTCATAAACTTCAGGTCGTGGAATCAAAGATCTTTCCAAAGAACAAAGTCTTTTGATCGCATTGGATCTTGAATCTCCTAATTGGCAGTCATTCCGAAATGGCAGTTGTACAACATATCTGCGTGTGTAATTCCTTCCATGTGTTTCCACAAAATGGATTTCACTTTCATTTTCATCCTTAGATATAGAAGTCACATCAGGAATGGATTCCAATTTCCAAAATTTTTCGACTATATTTTGGGTTTCCAGGCATGCATGATGTGACTGAATGATATTCCTAATACTTCTCCTACTACCCTTAGAGGAAACTCTTCCAGAAAGGAGCCATCCTAATTTAGAAGAAGTAGCAGTTAGTTGTTCTTCATCGCCGATAACGGACTCGCCAGTGAACAGGGTCATAGCTAACTCTGCACCAATTAATATGTCGATGGGAGCAGAAATATTATAATCTGGATCAGCCAGAGGCATGGTTTTGAGATGCGCCAAGTTTGACTTTGGACATGTAAGAGTTGGCAAATTATTTGTCAACTTATCCAACACCAAGGCGTTCACCTTGAAAGGTTCATCGGATTTGAAATGTGGCGTAAATTCAAACTCCACAAGTCCATAAGAGTGACTCGCACAATGTCCCGAAATTCCCGATATTTGCGAGTGTAAGGTAACATATTCAAGTCCTAGTCTTTTTCTACATTGTCCTGATATAAAGTTCGCCTGAGACCCTGAGTCTATCAAGGCTCTACATGCCTGAGGCACACCATTGTTATCCTTGATTTTAATCCTAGCGGTTGTAAGCATGACATTTGAAAAATATTTCTCATTACTTAAAAGACAAGTTGTATTTTTGATGTCTTCTCCACACTCAAATTTCCCTTCATCAACTTCTTGAACCTTGGTTTCTTGGTGAATCAAAGTGCGGTGTCTTTTCTTGCAAATTTGACAAATGTTTTTGCAATAACAATTATTTGCTAAATGGTTTGGCTTTAAACATCTGAAACACAATTTAGCTGAACTAACAAAATTCAATCTCTCTGACTCAGGTAATTTAGAAAATAAATTACAGCTTGAAAGAGCATGTGCACCTTCACATTTAAGACATTTTATCATATATGAATTATAAACATTCACCTTTTGTAATTCCTTTTTCATTGAATGTTTCTCCACATTTGAATCTTTATTTGGTAAATTCTGCAAGCTTTTTGCGTGGATTTCCAAAATTTCCATTAAATCCTTAATTGAAGGCACAACTTTTGGGTTGTTCTGCAATTCCCATTGTTTTCTTGTGGTTTTATCAAGCTTATCTTGTATGATCTTGACGAAAAATACCTCAGATAAACTATCGATTTGGTAACCCAATACCTTCACTGTTCTTACTATTTCGTTGCAGCTATCTAGAAGTTTAAACATTGAATTATGGTTGTCATCGGCTAATTTTGGTAATCTTAAAGCATTATCTATTTGGGTGAAAATTAGATCCTTTGGGTTATCATATCGTGTTAATAAAGTTTGCCAAACCTCAACATAATTATCGGCTGTAATTGGAAATGCGTTGACCAGTCTTAGGGCTTCGCCTCTCAGTTGGCCTTTCAAATATTATAACTTTTCAATATCAGGTATTTGTGAGTTAGAACCAATTGCAGAAAAAAATAGATCTTTAAATGAAAGCCATGATTCTAATCTGCCATTGAAAGTTGGCAACTCAAGTTTAGGCATTTTAACATGTAAATTAACTTTTTTTCAGATGGTTCTTGCCCATTATGCTTTAAATCTAATTCACACTTTAATCTTATACACTTATCTATACAAATTTCCACTTCTTCATTCAAATCATCATCCTCAAGTTGCTGCAAAAAAACATCCCTCATTTTCATCAAATCATTATTTGCATAATCTAGTTTGCATTTCGTTGCATTAATATCTACCATAGACACAATGGATTCGATATTTTCCTCTATGCCTTTTATAGTTTTTTTATCCTTTTTAATTTTTAATTAAAGTTTCTACATCCATAATTGCTATTAAATTCTCTTCCCAAATACTTTTATTTGAAATATATGGTTACAAAATACTTATAAGTTGCCCCTTTTTTTTTAAATAAATTTTAACTTGACTTTTACTTACGTTTAATCGGCTCGAGTTGACCAATGTATAATTCTTCTCAATGTATAATTTTCTTACAACATAAACCTTAGATTATTAAAACATTGGATCAGTAAACATGAGGGCAACCACTTCGTTCTTTTACATTACTTTATTTTTCATATAACATTTTTGTAAAACAACAAAGGTGATGATGATAAATTCAATGAATATTTACACAATCATAGAAAAATTAAATTAAACCTTTATATAAACATAAATATTCTAAGTTAAACACCAAGTGTTTGGGTATTGTTGCCAAGAATTAAGTTATTGTTGCCTCAGTATTTGAGCATTATTGTCAAGTATTCAGAAATTGTTGCCAAGAATTAAATTGTTGTTTCAAATTATTTGTGAAATGTGTTTTTCCAAGTATTAGATATTTTAAAATGTAAACTATTTACGACGCTAATGTTTATTTTTCGAATTAAAACAATTCTCTACTTCCCTTGCACTGCAATAATAAAATATTACGAGGACCTGGCTCATCAGTGGTGAACCCTCCCACCAGTTTCGCGGTTCATTCTACCACACCGCTCTAATGTTGTACTGGACTACTTTGATTTTTATATCCGGCCATCTAGAGGAAGATAGTGTCTTAGTTTGAACTGGCGAAACCGCTGGGAGGGTTAATCACTGATGAGCTAAGCCATCCAAATATTATATCATTGCAATGTAAGTGCAGTAGAAAATGTTAAACATTCGCGATATAAATAGATAACATTTTAAATACGTATGGCGGACTATAACATTGCGGTAGTAGCGGTTAGAAGTGGGCATCTTGGATCGTTCCAGCTGTTTATTCCAATCAATACTTCCTATATTCGGGTAGTAGCGGTTAGAAGTGGGCATCTTGGATCGTTCCAGCTGTTTATTCCAATTAATACTTCCTATTAAGTCTCCTGTAGAAGGGCCGGTCAGCCCGAAAGCTTGAGCGATTTAAAATAAAGCTTCCTACAAAAGACACTCGTCCCATGATTCTCGTATTTGTTTTCTAATAATACTTCCTATATTCGGGTAGTAGCGGTTAGAAGTGGGCATCTTGGATCGTTCCAGCTGTTTATTCCAATTAATACTTCCTATATTCGGGTAGTAGCGGTTAGAAGTGGGCATCTTGGATCGTTCCAGCTGTTTATTCCAATTAATACTTCCTATATTCGGGTAGTAGCGGTTAGAAGTGGGCATCTTGGATCGTTCCAGCTGTTTATTCCAATTAATACTTCCTATATTCGGGTAGTAGCGGTTAGAAGTGGGCATCTTGGATCGTTCCAGCTGTTTATTCCAATTAATACTTCCTATATTCGGGTAGTAGCGGTTAGAAGTGGGCATCTTGGATCGTTCCAGCTGTTTATTCCAATTATTACTTCCTATATTCGGGTAGTAGCGGTTAGAAGTGGGCATCTTGGATCGTTCCAGCTGTTTATTCCAATTAATACTTCCTATATTCGGGTAGTAGCGGTTAGAAGTGGGCATCTTGGATCGTTCCAGCTGTTTATTCCAATTAATACTTCCTATATTCGGGTAGTAGCGGTTAGAAGTGGGCATCTTGGATCGTTCCAGCTGTTTATTCCAATTAATACTTCCTATATTCGGGTAGTAGCGGTTAGAAGTGGGCATCTTGGATCGTTCCAGCTGTTTATTCCAATTAATCTCTATATATATAAAAGTCAATTCCTGTCTGTCTGTTTCGCGATAAACTCAAAAACTACTGAACCAATTGGTACCAAAATTTCCATACATAGGTAAAAGAATACGGGGAAGACGATAGGCTATTTTAAAAAATATATAAATCAATTAATAAAACTATATATTCAAATTATTCAACTTAGCTCACGAGCAGCGCCCTCTAGAACACGTGGGGGGGGGGGGCGCCCATTGGCTGCCAGCGAGCACGTGACCTCCCTGCCGCCGGGCACCCCCCCCCCCCCCCCTCCGAAATAATGGAATCGCCCGGCTGCCGGCCGATAGGCCATTTCGAGTTCCCACCGCGCGCGGTCCTGGCGTTGGTGACACAGCTGTGCCAGGTGCCCAAAAGCCTCGCGGGTGACCTCCGGGAACTACGTCCATCTTCCATATGTAAAATACATTTAATCGTGTAAACCCGGGCGTTGCCCGGGTCAATCGTCTAGTACTTCCTATATTCGGGTAGTAGCGGTTAGAAGTGGGCATCTTGGATCGTTCCAGCTGTTTATTCCAATTAATACTTCCTATATTCGGGTAGTAGCGGTTAGAAGTGAGCATCTTGGATCGTTCCAGCTGTTTATTCCAATTAATACTTCCTATATTCGGGTAGTAGCGGTTAGAAGTGGGCATCTTGGATCGTTCCAGCTGTTTATTCCAATTAATACTTCCTATATTCGGGTAGTAGCGGTTAGAAGTGGGCATCTTGGATCGTTCCAGCTATTTATTCCAATTAATACTTCCTATATTCGGGTAGTAGCGGTTAGAAGTGGGCATCTTGGATCGTTCCAGCTGTTTATTCCAATTAATACTTCCTATATTCGGGTAGTAGCGGTTAGAAGTGGGCATCTTGGATCGTTCCAGCTGTTTATTCCAATTAATACTTCCTATATTCGGGTAGTAGCGGTTATAAGTGGGCATCTTGGATCGTTCCAGCTGTTTATTCCAATTAATACTTCCTATATTCGGGTAGTAGCGGTTAGAAGTGGGCATCTTGGATCGTTCCAGCTGTTTATTCCAATTAATACTTCCTATATTCGGGTAGTAGCGGTTAGAAGTGGGCATCTTGGATCGTTCCAGCTGTTTATTCCAATTAATACTTCCTATATTCGGGTAGTAGCGGTTAGAAGTGGGCATCTTGGATCGTTCCAGCTGTTTATTCCAATTAATACTTCCTATATTCGGGTAGTAGCGGTTAGAAGTGGGCATCTTGGATCGTTCCAGCTATTTATTCCAATTAATACTTCCTATATTCGGGTAGTAGCGGTTAGAAGTGGGCATCTTGGATCGTTCCAGCTGTTTATTCCAATTAATACTTCCTATATTCGGGTAGTAGCGGTTAGAAGTGGGCATCTTGGATCGTTCCAGCTGTTTATTCCAATTAATACTTCCTATATTCGGGTAGTAGCGGTTAGAAATGGGCATCTTGGATCGTTCCAGCTGTTTATTCCAATTAATACTTCCTATATTCGGGTAGTAGCGGTTAGAAGTGGGCATCTTGGATCGTTCCAGCTGTTTATTCCAATTAATACTTCCTATATTCGGGTAGTAGCGGTTAGAAGTGGGCATCTTGGATCGTTCCAGCTGTTTATTCCAATTAATACTTCCTATATTCGGGTAGTAGCGGTTAGAAGTGGGCATCTTGGATCGTTCCAGCTGTTTATTCCAATTAATACTTCCTATATTCGGGTAGTAGCGGTTAGAAATGGTCGTCTTGGATCGTTGCAGCTGTTTATTCCAATTAATACTTCCTATATTCGGGTAGTAGCGGTTAGAAGTGGGCATCTTGGATCGTTCCAGCTGTTTATTCCAATTAATACTTCCTATATTCGGGTAGTAGCGGTTAGAAATGGTCGTCTTGGATCGTTCCAGCTGTTTATTCCAATTAATACTTCCTATATTCGGGTAGTAGCGGTTAGAAGTGGGCATCTTGGATCGTTCCAGCTGTTTATTCCAATTAATACTTCCTATATATTAGGTAGTAGCGGTTAGAAGTGGGCATCTTGGATCGTTCCAGCTGTTTATTCCAATTAATACTTCCTATATTCGGGTAGTAGCGGTTAGAAGTGGGCATCTTGGATCGTTCCACCTGTTTATTACAATTAATACTTCCTATATATTGAGGTAGTAGCGGTTAGAAGTGGGCATCTTGGATCGTTCCAGCTGTTTATTCCAATTAATACTTCCTATATTCGGGTAGTAGCGGTTAGAAGTGGGCATCTTGGATCGTTCCAGCTGTTTATTCCAATTAATACTTCCTATATTCGGGTAGTAGCGGTTAGAAGTGGGCATCTTGGATCGTTCCAGCTGTTTATTCCAATTAATACTTCCTATATTCGGGTAGTAGCGGTTAGAAGTGGGCATCTTGGATCGTTCCAGCTGTTTATTCCAATTAATACTTCCTATATTCGGGTAGTAGCGGTTAGAAGTGGGCATCTTAGATCGTTCCAGCTGTTTATTCCAATTAATACTTCCTATATTCGGGTAGTAGCGGTTAGAAGCGGGCATCTTGGATCGTTCCAGCTGTTTATTCCAATTAATACTTCCTATATATTGAGGTAGTAGCGGTTAGAAGTGGGCATCTTGGATCGTTCCAGATGTTTATTCCAATTAATACATCCTATATTCGGGTAGTAGCGGTTAGAAGTGGGCATCTTGGATCGTTCCAGCTGTTTATTCCAATTAATACTTCCTATATATTAAGGTAGTAGCGGTTAAAAGTGGGCATCTTGGATCGTTCCAGCTGTTTATTCCAATTAATACATCCTATATTCGGGTAGTAGCGGTTAGAAATGGGCATCTTGGATCGTTCCAGCTGTTTATTCCAATTAATACTTCCTATATTCGGGTAGTAGCGGTTAGAAGTGGGCATCTTGGATCGTTCCAGCTGTTTATTCCAATTAATACTTCCTATATTCGGGTAGTAGCGGTTAGAAGTGGGCATCTTGGATCGTTCCAGCTGTTTATTCCAATTAATACTTCCTATATTCGGGTAGTAGCGGTTAGAAGTGGGCATCTTGGATCGTTCCAGCTGTTTATTCCAATTAATACTTCCTATATATTAGGTAGTAGCGGTTAGAAGTGGGCATCTTGGATCGTTCCAGCTGTTTATTCCAATTAATACTTCCTCTATTCGGGTAGTAGCGGTTAGAAGTGGGCATCTTGGATCGTTCCACCTGTTTATTACAATTAATACTTCCTATATATTGAGGTAGTAGCGGTTAGAAGTGGGCATCTTGGATCGTTCCAGCTGTTTATTCCAATTAATACTTCCTATATTCGGGTAGTAGCGGTTAGAAGTGGGCATCTTGGATCGTTCCAGCTGTTTATTCCAATTAATACTTCCTATATTCGGGTAGTAGCGGTTAGAAGTGGGCATCTTGGATCGTTCCAGCTGTTTATTCCAATTAATACTTCCTATATTCGGGTAGTAGCGGTTAGAAGTGGGCATCTTGGATCGTTCCAGCTGTTTATTCCAATTAATACTTCCTATATTCGGGTAGTAGCGGTTAGAAGTGGGCATCTTAGATCGTTCCAGCTGTTTATTCCAATTAATACTTCCTATATTCGGGTAGTAGCGGTTAGAAGCGGGCATCTTGGATCGTTCCAGCTGTTTATTCCAATTAATACTTCCTATATATTGAGGTAGTAGCGGTTAGAAGTGGGCATCTTGGATCGTTCCAGATGTTTATTCCAATTAATACATCCTATATTCGGGTAGTAGCGGTTAGAAGTGGGCATCTTGGATCGTTCCAGCTGTTTATTCCAATTAATACTTCCTATATATTAAGGTAGTAGCGGTTAAAAGTGGGCATCTTGGATCGTTCCAGCTGTTTATTCCAATTAATACATCCTATATTCGGGTAGTAGCGGTTAGAAATGGGCATCTTGGATCGTTCCAGCTGTTTATTCCAATTAATACTTCCTATATTCGGGTAGTAGCGGTTAGAAGTGGGCATCTTGGATCGTTCCAGCTGTTTATTCCAATTAATACTTCCTATATTCGGGTAGTAGCGGTTAGAAGTGGGCATCTTGGATCGTTCCAGCTGTTTATTCCAATTAATACTTCCTATATTCGGGTAGTAGCGGTTAGAAGTGGGCATCTTGGATCGTTCCAGCTGTTTATTCCAATTAATACTTCCTATATTCGGGTAGTAGCGGTTAGAAGTGGGCATCTTAGATCGTTCCAGCTGTTTATTCCAATTAATACTTCCTATATTCGGGTAGTAGCGGTTAGAAGTGGGCATCTTGGATCGTTCCAGCTGTTTATTCCAATTAATACTTCCTATATATTGAGGTAGTAGCGGTTAGAAGTGGGCATCTTGGATCGTTCCAGCTGTTTATTCCAATTAATACATCCTATATTCGGGTAGTAGCGGTTAGAAGTGGACATCTTGGATCGTTCCAGCTGTTTATTCCAATTAATACATCCTATATTCGGGTAGTAGCGGTTAGAAGTGGGCATCTTGGATCGTTCCAGCTGTTTATTCCAATTAATACTTCCTATATATTTGAGGTAGTAGCGGTTAGAAGTGGGCATCTTGGATCGTTCCAGCTGTTTATTCCAATTAATACTTCCTATATTCGGGTAGTAGCGGTTAGAAGTGGGCATCTTGGATCGTTCCAGCTGTTTATTCCAATTAATACTTCCTATATATTGAGGTAGTAGCGGTTAGAAGTGGGCATCTTGGATGGTTCCAGCTATTTATTCCAATTAATACTTCCTATATTCGGGTAGTAGCGGTTAGAAGTGGGCATCTTGGATCGTTCCAGCTGTTTATTCCAATTAATACTTCCTATATTCGGGTAGTAGCGGTTATAAGTGGGCATCTTGGATCGTTCCAGCTGTTTATTCCAATTAATACTTCCTATATTCGGGTAGTAGCGGTTAGAAGTGGGCATCTTGGATCGTTCCAGCTGTTTATTCCAATTAATACTTCCTATATTCGGGTAGTAGCGGTTAGAAGTGGGCATCTTGGATCGTTCCAGCTGTTTATTCCAATTAATACTTCCTATATTCGGGTAGTAGCGGTTAGAAGTGGGCATCTTGGATCGTTCCAGCTGTTTATTCCAATTAATACTTCCTATATTCGGGTAGTAGCGGTTAGAAGTGGGCATCTTGGATCGTTCCAGCTGTTTATTCCAATTAATACTTCCTATATATTGAGGTAGTAGCGGTTAGAAGTGGGCATCTTGGATCGTTCCAGCTGTTTATTCCAATTAATACTTCCTATATTCGGGTAGTAGCGGTTAGAAGTGGGCATCTTGGATCGTTCCAGCTGTTTATTCCAATTAATACTTCCTATATATTGAGGTAGTAGCGGTTAGAAGTGGGCATCTTGGATCGTTCCAGCTGTTTATTCCAATTAATACATCCTATATTCGGGTAGTAGCGGTTAGAAGTGGGCATCTTGGATCGTTCCAGCTGTTTATTCCAATTAATACTTCCTATATTCGGGTAGTAGCGGTTAGAAGTGGGCATCTTACTAACTATTGATTCCTATTAATACTTCATTCGTTCACAGTACTGATTGCCCACGGCGGGGATTGGAGCACCCGACGGCGACATGTGGTTTTCAAAGATTCACAACTCCGACCTAGATTTTGTTTGCACAGTGTTTGTAAATATTTTAAAAGCGAACTTAAACTAAAAAGAAGGAGCATTTTAAAAAAATATTTTCACACAAAAAATGTTGCTTTTATATTTATCACCAGAGACCCATCATGCCCAATTCAGTTTTCATTAACAAATGTGAATCTTTATTATCAGGTTTGGAAGGCAGAGACATTGCTGCGGTGTGGTGCAGGGCGGTGGGGTATGGAGCGCCTGGTCGGAGTGGGGCGCCTGCTCCAGGACCTGTAGCAGAGGCGTGGCCCTGCAGACCCGGGACTGTCTCTCCGCCGGACCTCACAGGTCTTCCCTTCCTTCCTTCTCTACTATCCCGAATAGTAGTGACGATTCTCTTTTAGGCACACTTCATCTCTTGCTCTAGAATATAAAATGAATTTCATTTAAAGTATTTTCCAAAATTTACCCACGTGGTGTGTAGCCTTCCGCAGACCCGAGCCAGCTTTATCATCTATTGTAAAAATAAAAGAAATAAAGAGAATGACTTTTAGATCCTATGTCATCGTTTGTTCCATGCAAGTAAAAATCTTCAATATTTGAATTCATTAAGTAAAACATCAAGTTTTGCATCCGTCTATTTGGTAGATAATGATCCAAACAAGGTTTTCAACTTTGTTGTTTCAGACAAAATGATAAAGTCACTCCATTATTTAAGAAGAACACGGGACGCTTTGGGGGGAAAACATTAATTCTGCTCGCGTGTGGGTGTTCTATGGTGTGTCAGCAACAACAGAGATCCTATACAACTTCAAAATGTCAATAGAGTTATTAATAAGAAGAGCCTATACCTAGTGTAGAGTCCTGTTTGGTTTTAATTTTTTAAATAAAGTTTTTAAGTAATCATTTTAATTGTAGAGTCAATGACATACAAGCACAATGGGTAAACACAAAACTGTCGCTAATGTTATCCGAGTCTTCAGAAAGACACAAACTTTATTACCTTGTGTTTATAATCCAAATTGTGCCTTATCAAACTTTCTTAAAGTTCAATATATAGATGGCTGATTCCTTCTTAAAATCTCTCAGCATCAGAACAAACTAAAGTCTCCAGCTCGGGTTTGCCGCTTTTGAACTTCAAACTACGTTCATAACGACCTCGCGAGCAAGGACTACCGGCGGTGTAGCAGACCGCCCCGGGCTGAGGTCTGAGGTTTAGTGCTGGGGTCCCTGGACATCAGCATAGAGACAACTTTTACGACCACTGACCGAGTAGTTTAAAGTTTTCAGGATTCCACAACACTGAGCGGTAGAGATAAAGTCGTTCAACAAACTTTTGTGGAGTTGGCGTTAAATAGTATTCTGTGAGTGTGATGTTGTGTTAAGTTCTAGAGGTTTTTTTTTTTTTCTCTATTCGGAAGAGAGAGAAGCTTATTGTTATATATCTTTACAACAATGTTGTAATTCGCTTGTATGGCATAATGTTCAATTACATTTAAAATACTATATAACTGTATTTTAGGGTATAATGGGGGCACGCACTTTCTGAATTAAAATCTATTATTTCTGGATCCTCGCCATTATAACAAGTAAGTGGGATTACGTTGAACCAACATCGGCGCAGATTTCAGCACGATCGAAGTTCCATCCGCGAATGTCGACCAGATGCTGCTGGTATTGACGTGGGGAACGTGCTGCAACGTCCCAATTCTCGAATAGATTTTCTTTAAAAAGTCCAGCCTCGTGTTATGACATGTTTTTATTCTCCTAAAACCTGAAGTCTGTCGAACGGTTCAGTTCTCCTCGATCTCTTTCCTGCCGTTCTTCAAGTGAAGAGAGAGGTTCGGGATAAATAGCTTCAATATCGAAACTCAATTGGCAGTAGGACCACCTAGCAAGTGCGTTTTACTGAGTACAATTGAGCCATGTTAAAACTTGTGGTCAGAAGTCTTGATAAAATAATCCATTTAATAAATCAATGATATGCCGACATAACAGCCGTTCTAGAGCAACTAATACGTATAAGCAATATACCGTGCTGTACAAACTCTATTATAACCTTCAAATATGTAGAAGTGGTCGGGGTAAGGATCTATGCTAACAACTCAAGGCTACTTCAGAGAAACTCAAGTAATCCTCGCAGATTGCCAAACTGAATATTATTGCACTTTATAGAGAGAAGCGGCTAACTGGAAACGTATGGAATTCGTGGTTCACACTATAAAGGTCTGTATATAAAAGTATTAAAATATACACCTGATGTGGATATGTAAAGTACGCTAAAGGCCGATTTATGCGACCCACTTGATACTCTAAATACTCCGATGCTGCACGACCCATTTCAGTACAAACTACGAGCCGAGTCTTTACAGGAGTCACAAGACGGGGAGAATTCTCTTATATTAAGCGAATAGGAAGATTACTATTGTGTCTTACAGGAGTGCTGAAACCAGGGAAGGTGAAATTTTGCTCCGAGAGAAAAATCTATCTTAACATTTTAAAATGACTTTTTAAAAATCATTTATTTTCATCAGCGTCCTCAAAAGCGCGTGATTCATCTTCCTTTATATTTCAATCAAAGTTGAGAGGGGATCGACCGACAGAGGCAATTCTCATTAATTATAACTTTATAAAACTGTTTTTGGCAACAACTGCTGGGTCACATGTGTGTGCCGTTTGGAATAATTGTATCACATCCTGTACCTGGCGATGTGACATTCGGGACAATCCTGACCCATCCTGTACCTGGCGATGTGACATTCGGGACAATCCTGACCCATCCTGGACGTGGCGATGTGACATTCGGAACAATCCTGACCCATCCTGGACGTGGCGATGCGACATTCGGGACAATCCTGACCCATCCTGTACCTGGCGATGTGACATTCGGGACAATCCTGACCCATCCTGGACGTGGCGATGTGACATTCGGGACAATCCTGACCCATCCTTGACGTGGCGATGTGACATTCGGGACAATCCTGACCCATCCTGGACGTGGCGATGTGACATTCGGGACAATCCTGACCCATCCTGGACGTGGCGATGTGACATTCGGGACAATCCTGACCCATCCTTGACGTGGCGATGTGACATTCGGAAAAATCCTGACCCATCCTGGACGTGGAGATGTGCCTTCGGGACAATCCTGACCCATCCTGGACGTGGCATGTGACATTCGGGACAATCCTGACCCATCCTTGACGTCGCGATGTGACATTCGGGACAATCCTGACCCATCCAGGACGTGGCGATGTGACATTCAGGACAATCCTGACCCATCCTGGACGTGGCGATGTGACATTCGGGACAATTGTCTCGTATCCTGGACGTGGCGATGTGACATTCGGGACAATTGTCTCGTATCCTGGACGTGGCGATGTGACATTCGGGACAATCCTGACCCATCCTGGACGTGACGATGTGACATTCGGGACAATCCTGACCCATCCTTGACGTGGCGATGTGATATTCGGGACAATCCTGACCCATCCAGGACGTGGCGATGTGACATTCAGGACAATCCTGACCCATCCTGGACGTGGCGATGTGACATTCGGGACAATTGTCTCGTATCCTGGACGTGGCGATGTGACATTCGGGACAATTGTCTCGTATCCTGGACGTGGCGATGTGACATTCGGGACAATTGTCTCGTATCCTGGACGTGGCGATGTGACATTCGGGACAATCCTGACCCATCCAGGACGTGGCGATGTGACATTCGGGACAATCCTGACCCATCCTGGACGTGGCGAGGTGACATTCGGGACAATTGTCTCGTATCCTGGACGTGGCGATGTGACATTCGGGACAATCCTGACCCATCCTGGACGTGGCGAGGTGACATTCGGGACAATTGTCTCGTATCCTGGACGTGGCGATGTGACATTCGGGACAATCCTGACCCATCCTGGACGTGGCGAGGTGACATTCGGGACAATTGTCTCGTATCCTGGAAGTGACGATGTAACATTCGGGACAATCCTGACCCATCCTGGACGTGGCGAGGTGACATTCGGGACAATCCTGACCCATCCTGGACGTGGCGAGGTGACATTCGGGACAATTGTCTCGTATCCTGGACGTGGCGATGTGACATTCGGTACAATCCTGACCCATCCTTGACGTGGCGAGGTGACATTCGGGACAATTGTCTCGTACCCTGGACGTGGCGATGTGACATTCGGGACAATTGTCTCGTATCCTGGACGTGGCGATGTGACATTCAGGACAATCCTGACCCATCCTGGACGTGGCGAGGTGACATTCGGGACAATTGTCTCGTATACTGGACGTGGCGATGTGACATTCGTGACAATCCTGACCCATCCTGGAAGTGGCGATGTAACATTCGGGACAATCCTGACCCATCCTGGACGTGGCAATGCGACATTCGGGACAATCCTGACCCATCCTGGAAGTGGCGATGTAACATTCGGGACAATCCTGACCCATCCTGGACGTGGCAATGCGACATTCGGGACAATCCTGACCCATCCTGGACGTGGCGAGGTGACATTCGGGACAATTGTCTCGTATCCTGGACGTGGCAATGCGACATTCGGGACAAACCTGACCCATCCTGGACGTGGCGATGCGACATTCGGGACAATCCTGACCCATCCTGGAAGTGGCGATGTAACATTCGGGACAATCCTGACCCATCCTGGACGTGGCGAGGTGACATTCGGGACAATTGTCTCGTATCCTGGACGTGGCGATGTGACATTCGGGACAATTCTGACCCATCCTGGACGTGGCGATGCGACATTCGGGACAATCCTGACCCATCCTGGACGTGGCAATGCGACATTCGGGACAATCCTGACCCATCCTGGACGTGGCGATGCGACATTCGGGACAATCCTGACCCATCCTGGACGTGGCGAGGTGACATTCGGGACAATTGTCTCGTATCCTGGACGTGGCGATGTGACATTCGGGACAATTCTGACCCATCCTGGACGTGGCGATGCGACATTCGGGACAATCCTGACCCATCCTGGAAGTGGCGATGTAACATTCGGGACAATCCTGACCCATCCTGGACGTGGCAATGCGACATTCGGGACAATCCTGACCCATCCAGGAAGTGGCGATGTAACATTCGGGACAATCCTGACCCATCCTGGAAGTGGCGATGTAACATTCGGGACAATCCTGACCCATCCTGGACGTGGCAATGCGACATTCGGGACAATCCTGACCCATCCTGGAAGTGGCGATGTAACATTCGGGACAATCCTGACCCATCCTGGACGTGGCAATGCGACATTCGGGACAATCCTGAACGTGGCGATGCGACATTCGGGACAATCCTGACCCATCCTGAAAGTGGCGATGTAACATTCGGGACAATCCTGACCCATCCTGGACGTGGCAATGCGACATTCGGGACAATCCTGATCCATCCTGGAAGTGGCGATGTAACATTCGGGACAATCCTGACCCATCCTGGACGTGGCAATGCGACATTCGGGACAATCCTGACCCATCCTGGAAGTGGCGATGTAACATTCGGGACAATCCTGACCCATCCTGGACGTGGCAATGCGACATTCGGGACAATCCTGACTCATCCTGGAAGTGACGATGTAACATTCGGGACAATCCTGACCCATCCTGGACGTGGCAATGCGACATTCGGGATAATCCTGACCCATCCTGGAAGTGGCGATGTAACATTCGGGACAATCCTTACCCATCCTGGACGTAGCGATGCGACATTCGGGACAATCCTGACCCATCCTGGAAGTGGCGATGTAACATTCGGGACAATCCTGACCCATCCTGGACGTGGCAATGCGACATTCGGGACAATCCTGACCCATCCTGGAAGTGGCGATGTAACATTCGGGACAATCCTGACCCATCCTGGACGTGGCGATGCGACATTCGGGACAATCCTGACCCATCCTGGGAGTGGCGATGTAACATTCGGGACAATCCTGACCCATCCTGGACGTGGCAATGCGACATTCGGGACCCTCCTGACCCATCCTGGAAGTGGCGAGGTAACATTCGGGACAATCCTGACCCATCCTGGAAGTGGCGATGTAACATTCGGGACAATCCTGACCCATCCCGGACGTGGCGATGCGACATTCGGGACAATCCTGACCCATCCTGGGAGTGGCGATGTAACATTCGGGACAATCCTGTCCCATCCTGGAAGTGGCGATGTAACATTCGGGACAATCCTGTCCCATCCTGGACGTGGCGATGCGACATTCGGGACCTCCATCCTGGTCGCGGAGCGGTGACGAGGGTGGAGGAGGCAGGGTTAATCCCGCTGCCGTTTTATTGCACTCAGCTGTCGACTTAGCTCTGTGATAAAAAATATATATATTTATTTATTCCTGACCATGTTCTGTGAGCCAAATTTTTGCAAAGTTACGATTTATAAAATTCTCACCATCATCTGGTGCATCCCCACAAAGTTCATTGCCTTCAAAGAAGTACAATGTTAAGAATTCAAAGCCTAGCAAATAGCTTACGTGGTTGAGATCTCCGATCGTCTATAAACCACTCAGTTCCTTGCCAGCATTGACTTAAGTTCCAAACCGTACCTTGCCATCTTCCATATTCTCTTTACTCACAAACAAAAATATTTGCTACTTTACAGATGTATTTGTTTTGCCTTTCGACTATACGTTTATAGCTTGTCATCCTGCCCTCTATGAATAATGTTTTGAAGCAAATGGAATTTCAGTTTTTACCTATACGGCCTCAAAATTCAACAAAAAGTAATTCCTTAAATCGCTTGACCCTAGCATTGAATGTAGCTAATGTTTCTCGCCCCTTGTTGCCATGTCCTCGCCTGGTGTCCGGCCGTTGACGTTTAGCCGCGCGCGCGCTCCCTCTTCCAGCAGATTGAATTCCTCTGCACATCTTCTTTGTTTTCAACAATAGATCCGCCTAGAAATAATTGTTGCGAAACAAAGACATTTTGCCCCACACACTTGCTCACTTGCATTTAAACTATTCTAATGCAGTTTTCAAAACCAACTCCCATGATGTACTCCCAACAACATGTGTGTCCAGGCACATCCGCCACACCAAGAAGAGAATGAAAGGTTTCAAATTCACCTGCTCAGGACCGAACAAGAGATTCAAAATTTGTAAAGTAAAGGCAAGTACAGCATTTTAGCAGGTTTACGTTTTTAAACTTGTACTGTGTGTGACAGTTTTATTGATAATGTCAATCAACGCAAAAATACAACATCAAAAATGCTTATTACAATTAACATATATTTATCTTAAGAAGAAGCCTTTTTCTTAATTTATGCACCTTATCCCAGTACAATATTACATTTGTACTATTTTTTTCATATATTTATCTATTCGTAGAAAACATGTTTATATCTGTTTACCGCACATAATAGTGTCATTATAAATTTTTATAGCTTTAAACCTTTAGTGTTTAGAACTCTTATATCTCTCTTAATCTAAAACTAAAGTTTTAGTGTTGAATTTATCTTTCTCTTAATTTAAAGCCAAACATTCAGTGAACTTGCTAATCCGTGGCTAATCTAACAACAGTTGCTAATCCAATGGAAGATGTTTGGTGATCGTTGATCCTGTTACCGTCCCAACTTGGGAAATCAAATTTCGCTGAAAACTTGGTAATCCCTACAGACACAACTATCGGATAAAGTCTTCTAACAAACATGTTATGCAATAGTCTCTTGCAATAAATACATAATTAACTGTGAAAGATTTTAATCACAATTTCCACACACAGTGCATTTAACTGATCTCGACTCATTACTCTTTACCAATTACCAATCAGATTTAGCATTACCAATTATATTATGTAATCAGCATTTATTGATTTTAACTTTACACCAGACATAAAAAATAACAGCCAACACGTGTACAGCATGTGACGCCACACGACTGTTTCTGTGGCGAAGTCACAGAGACTCAGTGGACAATGTGCCCAGATGTGCGCCGCAGAGCAAAGTATCCGTTTAAATGAGGAGATGCTCATTAAGATGTCGAGAGGCCATCTCCTTCAAATAATCCCAGCCGAGAGAGAGAGCCGACAGTTGCCGACGTACGACTCCTGCCTTTCCCTCAAATATATCTCGCCTCTAAATTTTCAAACCAAAGCTTTTTACTTTAGAAATATCGAACAAAGTTATCTTATTGAATTATTCGTGCAGCACGACGTCTCTGACACCACATGTCTCCGGTAATAAAGTACTCGTTGATTCCAACACATTGATTAATGATTTTATCTAAATAGTTTATTATTCCAAATATCTTTAATATTGAGAGATTGAAAAACAGTTTCAAAATTCAAACAAATGATCTCGGCACTCAGAGAGAGATGGGGGAAACTCCTGTAGGGGAGTAATTTAACTCGAAAGTTTTTTTATTATTTATAGAATCGTTATTTGTTGACAGACTAACGTATGTCCCAGCAGCCCTGCCCTGGGGACGACAGCCAGCCGCTGACCCGCCGCGCCCTGTGCGCCAGCTACAACAACCGCTCCTACCAGGGCCACTTCCACCGCTGGGTGCCCTACTTCCGCGGTCAGTAGCGCTGTACAACCAGACTGACAAACCATAGGTGCAGCGAAGACAGGCCGCTCTATTGTAATAATGATCCCCAAACTGACCTTCCAAGTAGGACAGAGATGAATTATGGGCCGCCTCTATCAATGTTTCACCAGACCTGAGTCATTTTACTTGGCTGGCTCCCATTCTGCCTGGGGTCATCCCGCGGTGAATCAAGATGGTTCATGGGGCGGGTTATAATTGTGGGCAGCTCATATTTCTGAGAGGAAATGTACTCACAAATGTTACCTCCCGTCAAAATGGATGCAAATTGAGCGTCTCTAAAATTCTGCAGTCTAGATTCGATAACAAACCCACAACACCGGCTTTGGCAAATTCAGAACTCCCATCTAGACACCATGGTTTCGTGCTAATGACCCTCGTCAGTTCAGGCGTTTAGTTTTGCATCTATTTTGACGGGAGAGGTTGTTTTTTTCTTCTTGGCCAGATCTCGAGATGCTTTGCTAGGCCTAACTGTCGAGTTCCCCGACAGATGCTGAGGAGTGCGAGCTGAACTGCCGCCCGCTGGGCTACCAGTTCTACACCACGCTGGCCCAGTCCGTGGCGGACGGCACGCCGTGCAGCGCCGAGCCTGGCGTGGACAAGGTCTGCGTCAACGGGATCTGCACGGTACGTGAAGTGTACTCGCGGTTCGTGTTGCACGCAGGGTGGATAGACGGCTACCAGGAATCCCAACCTGTAGTTAGAGCATGGAGATAACTAGGAGATTTTATACACAACATTGGTTTTAACTCTAGTTTCTGAACGTGTAAGTATGGACGGTTTACGCATGGTTCTGTTAGACAACAGCTTAAACAAAATCCATCTTTAATTATAAAGGCAAAGTTACGATTGTTGCTCGATTGAATTAAAGGTATCTTTAGAAAGAAAGAAACACGCAATGAGCCATACCTCACCGACACTACGTGCGGCAGGTGGTGGGCTGCGACGGAGTCGTGGGCTCCGGGAAGGTGTTCGACCGCTGCGGCGTGTGCGGCGGCGACAACTCGACGTGTAGCGTGGTGAAATTCGAGTTCACGCGGCCCGAGCTCCCCGTGGGCTACAACCTCATCACCCGACTGCCGCAGGGCGCGTGCGACATCAACGTCACTGAGATGGGCCACAGCCGGAACTACCTAGGTTTGTACATCGTGTGGGTTTATGTGTTTGCTGTGTGTGTTTGTGTGTGCTTGTGTGTCTTTTTGTGCGTGTGACATCAAATCTTGGAACCTAGAGGACCACGGATATCATTTGTGGTTTCTCTCAATTAAATAACAATTAACAAAATATTAAGTTGGTGTGAGCATTTTGCAATCTTGTAATAAATAAAAAGAGTATCTCGACCACTGAATTCTCCACTACTCTGGGGCACTAACACTTCATCATTCGACACATCCGAACATAGCAGGCTTGTTTTTAATTCAAGATGAAATGCCTGCACTCTATGTATATCGCATTGCTCCACTCAACCAGCGAGGTCAACGTTATTGGGTTTCGAGGCGTGCTATGCTGAGTCACTCAACAAACTCTACACCCGCCAACTCTGTGTCGTGGTGCAGCTCTCCGCAGCGAGAACGGCTTCTTCATCCTCAACGGCAACTGGATCATCAACTGGTCCGGCCAGTACGACGGGGCGGGCACCACGTTCCACTACCGCCGGCACGACGGGCGGCGCGGGGAGGCGGTGCAGGCACGCGGGCCGCTCACTGAGCGAGTCGACCTCATGGTAGGTTGGGCGCCTCTCTGCATTGACATTTTGTCCAGAATTCAAATGTTAAAATTAAGCGATGCTCCTGGTTATAAGCTATACTCCACATTTGTCGTGAAATATCGTGACTTTCTCCAATAAAGCCCCACATTGTTTCTCTCAACCCTTGCCCAAGTTGACTCCACGGTTTCACGAGGGATAACGAGAACTCTACATCTTAGGACTCGGGATGGTTTAAACCGAAGGGCCATTTTAACCCTATTTCACAATAGTATTTGCCTGCGAAGTTGTAGCACAGCCCAGATAACCTAGTGTGTGTGCAGCTCATCTACCAGCAGCCCAAGGCTAAGGTGGTCTACCAATACGTACTGCCGCTGTCTGCGCCCGCCGCACCCCTGAGGCGGGCCAAGGAGGCGGCCGCGCGGGAGCCGGTGTCGTTCCGCTGGAAGTTGTTGGGGCAGGGCGCGTGCTCCCAGTCCTGCGGGGGAGGTGGGTACGCCGTCAACATTCGTAGCTCAACATTTACATAATCTGTTGGATACAGACAGTAGAGTGTTTCCAAGGACTGAAGTCTAGCTGGCTGTTAGTCAACCCTCTCTCGACTTGTCTTTCTCCACAGTATGGCCGTGCGCAGGTGTGAGGGAACCCCGTGTCGTGTGCTTCAAGTTCCCGTCCCTCAAGCCCGCCCCGCCCGAGATGTGCGACCCCAAGAAGCGGCCGCAGCCTGTCGCGTGTAACCCACAGCCCTGTCCGCCCACCAGGTAGGTCTCAGACTTTGGTGTATTTTGACTCAATTAAACCAACGCGCAGAAGGAACACTTCCTGATGTCAATTAGAGACCGTGAAAACTTTCAATTGTCTAAATGTTTTTAAAAAGTTTCAAATATATATAAGAGAGAATATTATAAAAATAAATTTTATAAGTTTTGATCAGATTCGAGATGTGTGGTAAAAATGTTCTTTTACTGCCCGAATATCGCCAGCCGCTCGTAGCGTTCTCTTTGTCTCATTTGAATAGAGAAATCTCGCGCTAATTATTTGTTAAAAACCATTTTCCACACATCATTAACCTGGATGGAATTTATGAAGTCAATAAAAACAGCGAAAAGTTTGAAGAATCGATGAGCACGAGTTGCGCTAAACTCTATGTAACTCCAGCCAAGGCTGCCAGATTACAATTGACATTTGCTCTATGAACCTTATTCCAAAGTACAGCTTCCTCTGGAGTTATTCTTCAAGTCTTTCAGCTAGGTAATAATGACAAACTGCATTGACTGCATCGTCTGATGCCTAATTCCAGGTCCGGTCTTTATGTAGGCAATAAAATAAATAGATTTATAAAGGCGCAATATCTCTTAAATGTGGGTTAAACAGTTGTATTATCACATTGTATTTGAGTGTAAATGGAACCTATGTTTTGTTATTCTATGCTCCCAACAACAGTCACATGCTTCCTCGTTGAGTATGTTTTTTAACTTTTGTCATCATATCTGAGTTAAATAGTGCGATTCATTCTGTGTGTTCTTCTTACACTTGAAGTGTCCCAGGTGGAGCACTGGTCCCTGGTCCAATTGCAGCAGCTCTGGCTGCGGCGGGTTCCGCTCCAGGACGGTGAGCTGCAAGAAGGGACCGTGTCCCAGCTCCTCGCGGCCGGCGGACACTGAAGCCTGCAGCCCGCCCTGCCCGGCCCACTGGGCGCCAGGCCCCTGGCAGAAGGTCGGTGCTAAACTCAAATAATGTTCTGAAGGAATTATATTTTTTACGATATTTTTCAAGTTCACACTGTGCGTGAGATTATTTAGAGGCATCAGCCTGAGGTAACAGCTCATCGTGTCCCAGCATATATTCAACTATCCGGTCAGGAAGATTTCTGCTCTGACTCAGAAGTCGGTGCGCAGTGCTCGGCGCAGTGCGGCCGGGGCCTCCGGAAGCGCGAGCTGCGGTGTCTGCGGGGCAACACCACCGTGTTCCCGGGCGAGTGCGGGGGCACGCCGCCTCCCACCGAGGAGCCCTGCGACACCAAGCCCTGCCAGGACGGCTGGTTCTTCTCGCCCTGGCCTCGCGCGGTGAGCTGTGTGTCCAAACCTGAGCAGTAATGTGGCGATTGTTGGGGAGAGACCTACGTGATTTTCCATACAAAACTCAAGGAACCTTCGAGAGTTGGGCCACAGCCGGCCTGAGCTGTTTCACTACTGTCTCAGTTCCATGAAACTAAATATTGATGTATATGTCAGATTATATATACAATAGTATCTCATAGAAGTTTAAATTATTGTTTTTCAGCTTTTTTTTAATATAATAAAACATTTAGAGGTAAAACGTGTGTTACACCGTTAGGATGTAGTTGACTGGAAAGTTCTGTCTGCACATTTTTTCATAGGATAGAATACGTATCTTCTTTTCTATTATAATAAATTATTCTTTGAATTTTTAAAATGGTTCTCCCCACCCCAAAGAGATCAGGAATGAAACCGAGCAGGGCAAAGCGGCACAACGCCGGCTTGTCATTCTACATCCCCGTGTTCCAGCACATTCGGAACATTTCTACTCAGTGTTCAGGCATAATGTGACAACAGGTCGATGTGGTGATGAGACACGTTGTGGCACGTGTTGATCCGTGAGCCCCAACCTACACTGCAACTTAATGATGAAGACATCAACGCGAGATTTTTAAAAAAATCGGCAAACTGCCATAACGATCATTCGATGGTGTTTTCGAAGTGAGGCTCAAATGTAATTTGAAGAAAGTTTGGAGCAACTAGAGATATCCTCTACGTTTCTACATTCCATCTTAATTAGAACCTGATGAGTTTCAATCAGCGGGACAACTTGGTTCCTTGGGAGGAAATGCTTTGCCGCGATGGAAGGACGTGTGACGGGGCAAGACGTGACCTTTTTTTGGATGGAAATATATAAATTGATCCTATATTATTAAACTTACAGAAATTTTATTAATTCGTTTAAAAATATACATATTTTCGACTCGATCAATTAAAAAAATAAAGATGTTTTCTTTAAAAAGTTTTTAAAACAATTCGCGTGGCCTGATCTTCTCCCCGTATACGACAATGCCAACATCCACAACTGTCGTGCCAACCCTCCCACAACGTGAATACAATATGGTGAATATAAGTGGATACAAATAATACTTGAATTTACAAAAATTGTAGAATATTCCGCACCGTGTTTAAACATAGTTTTCTGGCAATAATAAACGTACAGATTATTTTCTGAAAAATAAAGTTTTTAAAATTCTAGGATACTACAGATAACATTGGCAAAGTCCGGCGCCCGTCTATAAAATGCCATCGCTAAGGACGCCTATAATGAGGCTTCACGCCAAACCTCCCGCTGTTCCAAGTCCGATAATGAGGAGCGTTGACAGGTTCAGTGGAGTCCCCACATATTTCAATCAATAAATAATATTCCAATTCGCGCTTTAAAATAAGCCGTGGACCGGCTGCTACAGCTGCACTTAAAGTGGAACGTGATAGAAAAAAAAAAGGATGATTTGATGATAAGTGATGAAGTAAGTAATAACAATAGCCATTGTAATTAACAGGTGCTCAGTTTACAATTTTGCTCAAGTAGACAGATAGCGAATGAGGAGTGAATCTTGGAACAATCACTGAAGATGTCATACTCAAGGCGACTTTCTAAAAACTCCAGTTTCACCTTGAGTTAAATATCTTGTGGGTTGTCCAAGTTAACTGGACCTGAGCACAGCTGGCCACCGCAGAGTGACCACAAACCGGCAGGGTTTCAGGTAGGGACTGAATGGAGCTCTGGGACTTCCGTGCGAAAGATTCGGCGCGTCAATAAGAAATAGCTCTCTACAAATTTAATCCAATCAGTTACAAATATAGTAGCGGTTCCAATATTCGCAGAAGAACTTCCAATATGTGCATGCAGTCACTAGAATTCATGGCTGCATCACTGCAGCAATAAAGTGAAACTGTTCGAACCACAAAGTGAACATCTCGCTAGCTTCCAACACGCTGTTCGCTGCGCAGTGCCCCTGCGGAGGAGTCCAGCGACGCACCGTGGCCTGCGTGGTGGCCCAGGGGACTTGCGACCCCCTGAAGCGACCCTCCGACACCCGCCACTGCAAGCCGTGTGACCCCCGAGCAGAGGGTCGCTGGTTCGCCAGTCCCTGGTCTCAGGTCGGTTCACCCTCGCACTATAACATCTAAGTGGTCGCTTTGAGCCAAAATTGTAAGACGACAAGATGATGAGTTCATTGACTTGGATGTGGCTCGAGAGATTATGTGTCTTACGGATTTGTTTAAAATTTTGGTCTTATGCAGTTCATGCCCCAAGGCATAAATGTAAGTGGCTTCAAGCCACCCACTAGCTAGCAAGGAGTAAATCCCTCGAAGTTCCCAAACATGAGAACGCAAGCAGATGTCGACCTTACGAACTTTTAAAAACTGTTTATCCCAGTAGATCCCAGATGGCACTATTATGGCCGTTTGTGGCCGCTCCAGAATTTTAAAGCTCTTTCTCAAGTTTCGTTTTTCTCAGCTCAATTATGAAAATTCATAAATAAATTGTATAAAAAATGAAACTATCTGTGTGTTGCAGTGCTCAGTGACGTGCGGAAACGGCACCAAGGTCCGGGAATTGGTGTGCCTGAAGCAGGAGAAGGATGGCTTCTGGCGCTCGGCCCCCGGATCCTGCTCGTCCGCCCTGCGGCCTACCGACCGCCGCCGCTGCCAGGCCGTCGGGCCGTGCGGGGACGTGCCGCAGTGGCTGGTGACCGAGTGGCTTCAGGTGAGTCTGATCTTGGGGAAATATTCTTTGGTCTGTGGGAGCACGGGTCAGTGCTGTGCGGTGTGTGTTCACTCGTAAAATAAAATAGAATTTAGTCAAACTTTGTTAAAGTTTAAAGAACAAGCTACTTGTAATTGCAATGACTCTGTCATTTGGATCCTCCAATAATTGATGTTCTTCTGGTTTAATATGACGCAACACGCTGGCGGGATTCCGTCAGGCAGAAAGGTGCTGAATTTTTGGCCAGACTTGAAACATCAACATCCTCTGTGTGGTTGTATATTCCAGTATAAGCAGGGGAAGTATATCAATCACCCCATGTCGTTTCTCACACTGCCCCAGGATACTTCTCCTAGAGGCCGTCATTCATCGGGAAAATGGTTTAGGTCGGGAGGATTATTTTTATTACGATAATAATAATTATTAATATTATATTTTACACACACACACACACACGTGATCACTCAAGAAAGTGGCCGCTCATCAGAGGGAAGGTTAATGACGCCTCTCGTCGACGTTGGAATTCCAACTTTGGAACATCCGCCATGGGGTGAGGGAGATTTTAAACAGCAACGTGCGACCTCTGATCGTCACCTGCTGCTCTCTGCAACTTGCTAACAAAGTTAGCAGCTTTGTTGAACTTCACTCCCGTGTGACGGACGACGTTGTGCCCAGTGCTCCAACACGTGCCAGACCTCCCGTAAGGTCGCGTGCACCAGCCCCGACGGCCGCTCCTCAACGACCTGCCCTGCAGTCTCCCGGCCCGAGGACCGCCGGGCGTGCGGGTCCAAGGAGTGTGTCTCGCAGGAACAAAGAGGTACGAGGAATGTTACAAATCCAAAGTGGAATTGTCGATGAATTATGTTTTCCAAAGTGTTAGGATTCAAAATGTCCATCTCTTCTTGTGCAACGCGCGAACCTAAATTAGAATATTATCACTGAATAATTATTTTAAATATTCTGTGGTATATCATCATAAATATTTGCATAGTCATCACCCCTTACCATTCTTGTATATTATTACTTGTAAATAATTCTTAGCAATAGTTTGCATTTTTATAAATAAATTATTTTTACTTAAACTTTTGTTATACTCGTTATCACTACCGTGACAACTGGTGGAGAAGCTGGAATATTCCCTCGCCGCCCAAGCCGTTAGAAGAAGCCGAAGACTACAAGGACTAGAACCTCAAGAAAACATCGCTATGATCAAGCAAGAGACACAGACAAAAATGGGTGAGTACCATTTTCAACCTTTTAGAAACCCTTCTATTTTTACTGGAGAACGCAACCAGAATCCAGAAAAATGGTTGAAAGAATTCCATCGCGTCGCTCGCTACAACTGCTGGGATGATTCAATGTGCCTCGCAAATGTTTATTTTTCCTCCAAGGAACAGCGCACAGATGGTACGAAAATGTTGAAGAGAAAATTAATTCATGGGATATTTTTGTGAAAATGTTTTCTCAGAATTTCGGACATCATGTCACCCAAAAAGATCAACTCGCAGAAAACCTCAAAACTCGAGCTCAGGGGAAGGAGGAGACCAGTGATTCTTACATTCAAGATGTTCTCCATCTGTGCAGAGAAGTGAATCCGGCTATGATGGAAAATGAAATAGTTGCACACTTGACGAAAGGAATATCGGAGGAGATATATCAGTCAATCATCATTTTAGACATTGCAAGTATCGATGAGTTCATCAAATGGTGCCGAAAAATCGAGGCTTCAAATAAAAAACGTGTAAAAAAACGTGTAGTATTCGACAGACTACCGAATGTTGCCGCCATCGATTCAGCAAACTCTGAATCAATGGAAGACTTAATCCGACGCATCGTGCGTGAAGAAGTTCATCGCGCACTAAATCCGGAGTCAACTACCCCTGAACCATCTTCTCTGAAAGAAATTATCCGAGAAGAGATTGAAAAAAACGTAGCTGCAATTTCGAAGCCTATTCAAAGGCCTCCGCCACGACAGTCGTACCCCAACCAAACACGTACATTCAACCAGGTTCCACGACGTCAGTACCCTACCCAAACGCCCATATATAACCAGACGCCACCACAACGAAGAACGGATGCATGGAGGACGCATGACAACATCCCAATATGTTTTAATTGCGGCCGCCCAGGCCATGTTAAGCGATATTGTAGAGAACGCCGACAATGGACGCAGAGACCCGAAGGACATGCACCAAGCACCCAAGAACCTCAAATGGGTAACCATCAAGCCATAAGAAGCCAAATCTACCGCAGACAATCGCCGTATCCAAACAGAGGAAGATCCCCAAGACGCCAGTCCATTTCCCCAGGCCGCCATACAAGCCAATCCCCACGCCGCTACAATCTAGAAAAAAACTAAGCGTCGCGTCTTCTTTCGAGGGGGAAGCCGCGGGTGTGAAAAACCCTCCATCGTCGACAGCCGCTAAATTACAACAAAATTATGTCGAAATCATCATTGATGACATTGCATTTTCTGCTCTGGTCGATTCAGGTTCCTCTTTTTCAGTTATCTCTGATGGATTAAGACGACAATTAAAAAAGACCATGTTCAAGGATAGCGGAATGACTCTGAAAGTTGCTGATGGCAAGAATGTTACATCGATCGGCCGATGCACAATCAGCTTGAGCATCAATGGATTGGAACAGCCGCTTGAGTTTATCGTCCTCCCTAATAGTAACCCAAGTATTATCCTCGGATGGGATTTCCTAGAGGCATCAAATGCCGTGATTGATTGTGGACGCGCCGAAATCAGATTGGAAGAGGCCAAAGATGTACTAAATTCACCAGCTTCCATGGGAAAGGTTGTGGCTAGCAGAAGCGTCGTAATCCCAGCCGAATCTACCAAACTAATAAATGTTATGAGTGAAGAGCTTAATGGGCAAAATCAGGTACTTTTTGAACCTTCGAAAAAGGTATTAATAGGAAAAGGGTTAACACTTCCCTGTGCATTATTCAGGCTTTCCCATAATAAAGGAAAACTTTGGATCGTAAATTCTAGCACCACAGCTCAAATAGTCCCTAAGGGAATGTGCCTAGGAAAAATTCAAAGGGTTGAAGAAAATAACTTGACGGCTATTTCAGAATGTTCTGAATTTAATAAGGAGGCGAAAAATGCGAATCATGCCAGTCATGCTGATAAAAGTGACTTTAAATTTTTACAAAATTTAATTAGTGATGATTTATCAGAAGAGCAGCAGTCTCAAATCTTATCAATTTTAAAACGATATGATAAAATATTTGATAAAAATAATGAACCAGTAAAGCAAACTTCAGTAACCAAACATAAAATTGAAACTGGAAACCATCAGCCTATTAAGCATAGACCATATCGAGTCTCCCCTACAGAACGTCAAGCAATCCAAACGGAAGTGGACAAAATGCTAGACGCCGGGATTATACGTCATTCAGAAAGTCCATGGTCATCGCCGGTTATTTTAGTGAAGAAGAAGGATGGTAACTGGCGTTTCTGTGTGGATTACAGACGACTAAACAAAGTTACTAAAAAAGACGTTTACCCACTACCCCGAATCGATGATACACTTGACTCTCTGAAAGGAGCTAAATTTTATTCATCAATGGACCTTCGTTCAGGGTATTGGCAAATAGAAGTCGACGAAGCAGATAGAGAAAAAACTGCCTTTATTACCCCTGATGGACTCTACGAATTCCTAGTCATGCCCTTTGGCCTGTGCAATGCCCCTGCAACATTCGAGCGCATGATGGACAAGATATTGAAAGGTCTGAAATGGACGATGGCCCTCTGTTATTTAGACGACATTGTGGTGTATTCCAAATCGTTCAACGAACATTTACACCGGCTTGAAATCATACTACAATGTCTCGACAAAGCCGAGCTACGCCTCAACCCCAAAAAGTGCCTTTTCGGAACCAAACGAATAAGAGTGTTTGGACACCTCGTCGATAGTAAAGGTATTTATCCCGATCCAGAAAAGATTGAAGCTATCGCCAAGTTTCCGACCCCAAAATCTATAACAGATGTGAGAAGCTTCATTGGCCTATGTTCCTATTATCGTAGATTTATCGAAAATTTTGCTGAGAAAGCTGCTCCTTTACATGAAGTACTCAAAAAAGATAATAAATTCATGTGGAACTCTGACCAACAGGATGCTTTTGATTCCTTGAAAAAAGCATTGATGTCTGAACCTGTTCTTGCCTATTTCGAAGAACAGCTGCCAACCGAGCTCCATACTGACGCCAGCGGTTATGGAATTGGAGCTGTCCTCGTACAGATCAACGATGGGAAAGAGCGGCCAGTTGGTTATGCTTCAAGAACTTTATCTAAGGCGGAGAAGAATTACTCAACAACGGAAAGAGAATGCTTGGCCGCAATATGGGCCATCAACAAATTTCGACCGTACCTTTTTGGTCGTGAGTTTGTCATCGTCACTGACCACCACGCTCTTTGCTGGTTATCTAACCTGAAGGACCCGACAGGAAGACTAGCAAGATGGGCTTTAAAACTCCAAGAATACAATGTAACGGTTGTTTATAAAAGTGGACGCAAACACCAAGATGCCGACTGTCTTTCTCGAAATCCTCTCCAACTTGAATCGGAAGAAGCATACAATGATGAGGATGATGATATACCCTCAATAACTGCTCTGACGTGCTTCGAGGCTGAACAAAGAAAAGATCCTAAAATTAGTAAATTGATAGAGGAAACAGAAAGATTTGGTGCCGAATCGAAAGGTTATGAAATGTTAAAAGGAACCTTATACAAAAAGAATTTCGACCCCCTGGGAAACCAACACCTTTTAGTTATTCCCAAGCACTTACGCTTAGAACTACTGAAAAGTTTACATGACGCTCCCACAGCAGGTCATCTTGGATTTTCGAAGACGTATGAGAGAGTTAAAAACAAATATTTCTGGCCAGGACTTCTCCGGGACATACGGAAGTATGTCGCTCATTGTAAAGAGTGCCAAAGAAAGAAACAATCAACTCAAAAGCCACCCGGACTACTTAAAGCCATACCTCCTGCAACCTCCCCTTTTCAAAGAGTTGGAATGGACCTCCTTGGAAGATTTCCCAAGTCTGATACTGGTAATAAATGGATCATAGTCTGTACTGACTATCTTACTCGATTTGCCGTTACTAAAGCCTTACCCACAGGGGAAGCAAAGGAAGCAGCCAAGTTCTTAATGGAAGATGTTGTTCTCAAGCACGGAGCCCCCAGAGAAATCATCACGGACCGAGGACGAGTATTCCAATCCAAGTTGATTGCGGAACTCACCAATCAATGCTCGTCGATACATCGGTTCACGACAGCGTATCATCCCCAGACGAATGGACTGACGGAGAGGTTAAACAAAACCTTAGCCAACATGATCGCTATGTATGCAAGTGTTGAACAGAAGGACTGGGACGTAATCCTGCCCTACGTCACGTTCGCCTACAACACCGCAAAACAAGATACGACAGGTTTTACCCCTTTTAAACTGATTCATGGACGCGAAGTCGAAACAACTGTAGACACTCTTTTCCCAAATCCGCATGAAGATCTCCAAGAGGATTACAGTCAGAAGATTGCCTCACGAGTCGAAGAGACTAGGCAGCTAGCAAGATTAGAAACCTTGAAAGCCCAAGAAAAGGACAAGGCTAGATATGACTCAAAGCACGAGGCAATGGATTACAACGTTGGTGACCTGGTATGGATTTTCATCCCGATAAGAAAGGTGGGACTCTCAGAAAAACTAATGAAAAGGTACTTCGGGCCATACAGGGTTACTCGGAAACTCTCTGACGTGACCTTCGAAGTTGAACCTGTGGACCAACCAACCAGGAGACGCCAAACAAGAGACCTGGTCCATGTACTGAGAATGAAACCCTACCATGACCCTGAGGACCAAGCTGATCTGTTTAAGTGATAATTACAGCGGGACGCTGTTCATCTAGGAAGGGGGCAATATCACTGAATAATTATTTTAAATATTCTGTGGTATATCATCATAAATATTTGCATAGTCATCACCCCTTACCATTCTTGTATATTATTACTTGTAAATAATTCTTAGCAATAGTTTGCATTTTTATAAATAAATTATTTTTACTTAAACTTTTGTTATACTCGTTATCACTACCGTGACAATATGATATACAAGTATGTATATTTCTTTGAAATATTTTCCTTTTCTTGGTTTAGATTTGTTCTCGCTTCCCACAGCTGAAGGATCACCTCAACAACGGAATTGTACGAATTCGTTCCTTAGGCTAATACACGCGTATTTATATAGACATCTCTGTTAGAGAGAAAAACCTTCCAAAGACTGCAGAGCTGATGGTGGACCAATTACCATATTTTCTTTATCGGAGATATTTCAAAAGTGATATTCCTCCACTCCTCACTAGACTGACTGGCGCCTGTAGACGTCATACCTGGGTGTGTGGCAGACGCGACGGTGTGCGTGGACAACTACCGGAACTGCCGGCTGGTGGCGCAGGCGCGGCTGTGCGGCTACGTGTACTACAACAGCATGTGTTGCCAGACATGCCTCTACCAGCGGAAACCCTGACTTCTATTCGGCGTGTCTCTGTCATGTATTCTTTCGTTTTATTGACAACTTTACAAACTTGATATCTGTCGGTGCATCAAGAAGCTATTAGAGATTGGCGCTAGTCAACTGCCCAGCTTATCGCACCTACACAGAAAGTCCCAAACGACAAGAGTTTAAAGATATGTTGACTCTGCGCGCGCCATGCGACCATCTGTAAGTTGCCATAATGACGCCATGGAGGAACCAAGTCTTTTAGGACTAACTGCACACACAGACACAAACATGAAACGTCATTGTTGAATAATTTACACTGGTAGCGGTTAAGGTTGTGAGAATGACAGAAACGTTGTAACACGGCACAATATTACACACATAGAGTGTTGGGTTTTGGTCAAAATTTATTAAATAATTCCCATATAATAAATATCATTTCATTTTATCACGCAAGTATCGTAAACGTCGTATTTTATTATATTTGTCTTTAATATTATTTTATAATTTTTGGGGTAGCTTTTAAAGTACATGTGCCATATTCCCTATTCTTATTTTATCTTACAAAAAATATATGTCAAACGTAAAGCCTATACACGCCGACCTCCTGTATAGAATCGCTGGTGTATTTTGACGGGAGTTTGATGTCTTACTTTTCTTGTAATCTAAAGTTTGAATCAATAGAAGTTGTATCACCTGGTGGATAATAATGGATAACAAATGGATAAATATGGTTAAAAATAGATAACAATGGTTAATAAATCAAACGTCAGGTTGTCCACAACAATTATTCCAATCAATACTTCGATATATGATCAGGGACGGAAGGCTGATGACAGAGCAGCAGTTTTAATATTCTCTTAATAAATATTTCGCGATTTAAAAAAGCGCTTCTCTATAAAACCTACAATATGCTACATAGATAAGATAATTATAAAACTATTTTAGTGGCGTATTATTCTTTTTAAAATAAAACAATTTCTACTGTCCTTACTGCGATGAAAAAATTAAAGGGAGGGCCTGGCTCATCAGTGGTGAACCCTCCCAGCGGTTTCGCCAGTTTAAATGGTAGATTAAACTGGCGAAACCGCTGGGAGGGTTCACCACTGATGAGCCAGGCCCTCCCTTTAATTTTTTCATCGCAGTAAGGACAGTAGAAATTGTTTTATTTTAAAAAGAATAATACGCCACTAAAATAGTTTTATAATTTGATAACAGATGGCGCTCTAGTACATCATAGATAAGATACATTTTACATAATTGAATTACCCAAAATATGGGGGACTAAAGTTACCGTTACATTCATGACCCAATATGTGGCTTGTGGAATTAATTAATAAAATAATATTTGTTTACATTTAACAAGAGAATATTAATCAATAAAGAGATAAAACACAAGTCTGGAACATATATAATATTGATTAAATAAATATGAAATATGATGAAATTTATTTGAAACGCAAGACTAATGATAAACCTTATTCAATGTTCTGTGTTTATCAAGACAAATTTTTACTTGAATACCTATATCATTAAAATATTTTACTTTGTTTACGTACATCTAGTAATTATATACTTTATATTTAGAGAGAGATAAAAGTTTTTGTGTGTATTTTATCTGGGCATTTCAATGTTCGCAAAACTGAAGAAAGCGCGCGATACAGAAAATGCTCAGTAGGTAAAATTTCGAACATTTGTTTATAAAGTATCTTTTTTCCTCAATTCTAAAACTCGCAGTTCTAATGTTTGCTGTCTAGCACAGGGTGTAATTCGACTATCTAGAATACAATATAGCTTCTTGTCGCAGTGAAGTGGTGAGACCGTTGACAGGAATATTGAATATCTGAATTGGCTTCATTTTAACGTTCTTTTCTTTTCCTTCAAAAAATATTATTTTGTGTATATAGAGAATCTGTACATAAGAGTTTCTGTGCAATATGTTCGACAAGTGTAAATTCTCATTGTTTATCACAAATTACTGCCATTGTGTTAACTTCGTGAGGTTTGGTTTTTCCATGTTTCCTTCTCGAGTCAAATTATTGTTTTTCATTGTAAATAGCGTTGACAAAGCAATAATAAAAAGACATTTCTTGAATGACATCAGGACCCACACCTCTATGGTATCAACGTAAGATTTCAAAAGATAGGCTCTGATATTTACCATAAAACTGCCACAAAAACAACAATTCTAAAAATTCCAAGATTCATAACTGATTGATATTTTATCGTTTGAATTAATTAGAGATCCACTAAATATAAGAATAAAGCGTAATCTTGTTGTTTTTATTGTTCAATAAAGTTCAATCCCTTGAAATATTTTAACTTTTGTCCTTTTTTCCTATAGCTTCTCTCCACTATTCTTAATATTCTATTCGTTTCTTAACTAGAACTTACTTTCAAATGTCGCTTTTAATTTTAAAATCTCAACTATCCAGTGTTTGTAAAAAAGTTATCTAGGTGCAAGTTTTATAGAACATCAGCGAAAATATTAAAATGTTGATTACTTATGTGAAATAAAGGCCCAACACGTTGACAACATACTTTCCTAATGGGAAATGTAATCAACTGCTCCAAGACGTCTTTGTTAAAGTTTAAGATCACACACAGAGCCAGATTATGACCAAATAAATCTTGTAGGTTGCAGTAAGTACACATGACATACTCTGCGACGTGCTGCCACATCCCCGGCTGCAGGTTTAGAAGGCAGAGTTAACCAACTGTTTAAATGTATTAACTAATGTGTGAGGTCTCAGTTTGGAAATACAACGTTGTCTGGTGTGCCGTGTAACAGCACATATCTACATAATTACACGAGTTAGACACACGAGAACGCTGGCGCTGCACAAGTACAAAGTACTGGGCTGAGGTAATACTTCGAAGGTGTCTCTCTCTCTGTTTAAATACTGTAAAAAAAAACAATTTAGCTGAGCACCCAAACAACTCTGATTGGTAGAAGTTAGTTAATAACTTTACATAATTGTCGCAGACTGAACACGCCAATAAAAGTGAGCCAGAGGGACCACAGAAGATACCATAGACTGAAAATAGTCGAACTTTTATTTTTGAAAACCTCCATAGAGATAATGTCACCAACAAATCGTATGTGTAGAAGCACGTGTAGTCATAAAATTCCTTGTTTTTTAAATTCATATTTTATTGAATTGAATCCATACTATCTCTCTCGTTTATAACCCACAGGCCTCTTCAGACGTTGTTTGAACTGTTCTTCTCTGGCAGACTGGAGCAGCAGATTGGTCAGCGCCAGGAACACTAGACGTGCTAGCAGGGGATGTATTACGTACCTGACATTGCTCAGGAAGCCACTTGTCCTGTCTGCAGACACCCTCGATCCAGACATCCTGGACATTCTAGGAGAAAATGTAACAGTCTTGGTGGATGCTCTTGACCTTGAAATGATTCAAACCTCAATGAGAGTCGTACGAAGGACCGTCAAGGATTTCTGCAGCGAGAGTGATAGCTTTATCTAGCCATCCTGCGACAATTATGACATTTACAACTTCAAGTTGGTTTTGCCAAAAGCCAAAAAGACCAAAAACAGCTACATTCTTGCACACAATAAAATCTAATCGGTAAAATAGCTCTCTCTAAATATTTTAATGAAACATTATTTGGGTTTTGTGATTTTAATTTTAACTTTTGCCGATACATGAGGAAGATTTGTCTGCCCCTACTCAGGTTTGAACATTTTATTTTACCTTCGGTATTTATTACAGCTGTGTGTGATCTTAAACTATCTTTAGCCTCTATTTAGAGCTTTCAGAGCAAAGATCTTTAACCTTTCAAACCCCAACTTCCCCAAAGATCAACCACTAAAACCCAATTAATTGTGGTCAATTTTCCAAACTGTGAGAATTTAAACTATTCTAGAACCCCTATAGCTGTTACAGAGGTTATTCTCTCTACTTGTTATATCCAGTAGATAAATATTTAATGATTGTTGTTGTTTATAATCTATTCCACTTCTCTCTATTTAAAAAATATATTTTATTCTTTCTGATATCAAAATAAATAAATATCTACTTGTAAGATTCTGCTAACTATATTTCAATCTATTTTCAACTCGAATGTAGATAGATCTATATTTATTGTATCAAGTGTAAAAATAAAAGAGATATATAAATTAAATTTTAAACTTTTAAATCTTTTCTGGAGTCTTTTATTTCCTCTTATACAATCCACACACGCTGATTCTATTTAGAAACACGGCGGGTGGTCCACCATTCTCCACATTTGTTCCAATACAGAATACAAATACGGTACATCATTGCATATATAGAAGGTTATTTTTATTTGACTATTTCACTTTGGCCTAGGTTTGCTTTTTAAGGTCGAGATAATATTTATTTTAAAAAATAGAGAAATCCATATTTAAATCTTTAGGTAAAATAAAAAGGCTTATATTAGATTAAATAGAAAGATTTATTGTGGGTAAAAGAAAAATATTATCGCGGCAACACGTAGTTTTTCCTTCACACCTAGAGACGCCATAGATGGTTTCTTACATTTAAATCCTAGAACTTGCTTCCATTTTGTCTGAGCCGACGTCAAATCTCCACCTCTTAAGTGTTATCAGATTCTGATAAACTTGCTTGAAGTATTTGATAACTGAGAAGAAAACTCCCATTTCACTAGTTTTTTTAGTGTGGTGATCAAGTGTTAAGACATTCTAACTCGCCGTGTTCGCCGAGATAGAGAACATTTAAACTCACCGTGTTCCACACAAGGAGATGGAGAACATTTAAACTCGCCATGTTCCACACGAGGAGATAAAGAACATTTAAACTCACCATGTTCCACACGAGGAGATGGAGAACATTTAAACTCACCATGTTCCACACAAGGAGATGGAGAACATTTAAACTCACCATGTTCCACACGAGGAGATGGAGAACATTTAAACTCACCATGTTCCACACGAGGAGATAAAGAACATTTAAACTCACCATGTTCCACACGAAGAGATGGAGAACATTTAAACTCACCATGTTCCACACGAGGAGATGGAGAACATTTAAACTCACCATGTTCCACACGAGAAGATGAAGAACATCCGAACTTTTACCTTTAAAATTCATAATCGATATTTACTCGGCGAGCCGCCGAACATTCTATCGACGCCGTCACACACGATCTGCACCGAGATGTGATTTCGGCCACTCGGGCCCAGACCCGGCCCGCCCCGCACTCACAGCGGGACCAGGTCCGGCCCGAGTGGCCCCGCCAGACCCCAGGCGCCCGGGAAGAGCGGCAGCGGGGTCGCCGGGAGGCAGGGCCGTGGACGGAGCGAAGTAGGCGACTTGTCCCAGGATAGCACATGTTTCCAGAGAGTCATAGCGAAGTAAGACCCTACCTGGCCTCCTTCCTGGGAGAGTAGCGGCGGGTCTGAGCGACAAGTGCTCCGGCGCAGCTTAAGTTGGCTCGCCTGCGTTACCGCCACCCGGGCAACCTGATTACGGCGTCAAGGCCGCGATTGCATCCCGACGACACAATGGTCGCCTCTACCTGACACCGATAAGGTCTCACAAGGCCAGATCTGGATTATTTTAAGTCGTTTGATTTTTTGTAAAAACATCCTATTAAATTATAAATGAAAATATCCAAAACAATGATAATATATGTACACACTCTATGAGACATATGCTTTTCTTACAACTTCCTCTTGTATAATCCGTCACAAACCGACCGCAAACATCCTGGACCTGGTCCATCATAACGCCGATATGTCGCCACAACGCCCAATTATATATTGTGAACCACAATTAATAAGATTTCCAATCAAACATAAGCTTGGTATAATTATATTCCAAACATTATGCAATTGTGTCGGACGCAAAAAATATAAAATGAAACTTGTAAATAAGCGCTTACTAATTAATTAATATCCATTTTATTAGTTTTGTAATAATTTTTTTTTCCTAAAAAGAATATTTTAGCCTGTAAACATTATTGCTGACTTCATCATTTATATTTGTGTTAAGTTTATGCATATTTATGTTTACCCTCCAGGAACCTGGGATGATTTTATTTAAAAGCATGGTCAAATTACACATTAAATATATTACATCTTCCTCACCCAATCAGTGACGTCTTTTAAGTACTCAAGTGGTCGTCTGTTTCTAAGTAATTGACTTGTCCTGAGTGTTCTTTCCGTCCTGTTTGGCTCTTTCATCTCTGCCTCTTCTTTCTTACTCTTTTTCTTCTACTACTCCATCCATACCCCCTTTTCTCTTTCTGATCAGCTAGCCCTAGTGTCTTTTTGTCATGCCGCCTTCTGTTGTCATAGTTTATGGGTCCAAGTGTCGCTTTTATGGTTCCCGGCTACCAATTTTATTTTCAATTATATTTACACAAATATATATGCATATATTTTTAAAGAAACGTACGCATCTAAAATAGTTTGCATTTCTTATTAAAGATAACGCGCTAAGGCATCATGATAATATTATGTTGTTTTTTTTTATTATTTTATTTACAACTTGCGAAAAAGCAATGTTCAAAGCATGTTGTATATTTATAAATCGAACGGCATGACTACGGAACAACTTCAGCCTTGGTGGGATGGGCTCTGAAATGAACGGAGGATATAATCTTTGACGTTCACAAGGGATAAACCACGCCACAGAGCATCAACTCTCCAAAGAAAAATCCTACGCTAACGCCACCTCCAAACCCAACACCGCAAAACCTATTACACCTCCAAAAAAGCAGCAGACCAAACGAGCCACTAAAAATTTCACAACCGCCTATAAATCACACGTGCTCATAAAATCAGACAATACATCCGAGGACTCACGGGAAATATTACGTGAAGTTTAAAAAACAGATCCCTCAATCCTTAATTCTACAGATGTGGCAGCCTCTCTCAATGGAAAAGAACGGCTGGTTATCCACACCAAAACCACCCAAGGTGCTTCGAGTCCTGCGGCTAGACTTAAAGCTAACTAAAACCTCCCCAATTCCTTAAACTGCGTAGAAAGACCGATCATCCATCCAAAATATTTTTTGTTCTGTGTAGAAAGCTTCACAACCAACATAATTATAATAATTAATTATAAAAAACACTTTTAAAAAAAAGCTTTTATTTAAAATGCACTAAAAATAACAAAATAAATATTTCTGAAGTATTTCTTTTTTTTTTTTGAAGGTACCATTTAACAAATAAAATAATAGACTTAGAAATAAAAGCGGTGGGGATGATAATCATTTATGCAGCAAATAGGTATAAATTTAATGAAAGGCATAATCTTGCTAATCATTTGCTTCATATAAAATCACATTGATCTCAAACCAACAGCCAACGAGAGAGAGATGAGCAGCTAAAGCGAGACACTTTAGACAACTAACTTACGACCATTTTTGGCCACATTCCTGAGGGGGGGCCGTCATCACCTGGCGACTATCCTGGTTAGCCCCGGTTGTGTACACAGGGAAAACAGTCGTTCAGCTGAGAACGTCTCGCTCGCTCTCTCTCGGCTGGCTGCCTGGATGATTGCTCTAACAACTCGTCGTGTGATTATTTCTCTCCTCACCACATTTACCACTATATTGTCACATTGAAAGTCGACAGGATAAGACCTGACCGGGAAACAAATTCCTCATATACCGGAGTATGAATAAACGAGAAGCCAAGCCACGATGATCGACCAAACCCAACTCAACTGTAACCACTCCTCTTCGAGTTCTCAACCCCTTCTTCGCCAACCTTTGAACCGTGATCCCGAAGAAGTATTCACCTACGACGGAGATGGAGCTGCCACGCACTCCTTCCAGCAATAGATCTGCCCAAGAACGATCGCCGCGCCAGAGCAGGACACCTTCCATCATCATGGACAAGACTCCGCCATATCCCTGCCGCTACTGTGATGTACAACACTGATACGCACAGTGTCACAGACAGAACTCTCCCGAATCTCAATGAGCTTACCTGCTCTCTAAACCAGCATAACCTGTAAGTGAAATTGTTTTACCCCTTCCATTCGTTCTTTAAAGAACTCACTCCTTGTAAACTCTGATGCCAATCTTTACATAATTAACTCCATTTATTTTCGCCACGCCTATTAACAATGGTTTTATTCTCCATACTATTTAGCTAGATATTTGTAACCCATTTAATTAGTTATCTTACCATTAGAATTTAACAATCGTCATTTTAATTAAATAATTTCCATTTTAACGTAACTTTAAAAAAAAAGGGAATTCTACCTATTAACGCTTTACGATTTTTACTATTAACAATAGATTTTTCATAATCAACTTATCTATCTGCCCCTTAATGCCCCTCACATTCTTACAACTTTGTTAACCTTATACCAGCTCAGGACCTTTATAGAGAATTATTGATTAATCAATTATCGAATTTCTATATTGTCATTTCAAAATCCTAACCTTCGCCCTTCATTTATGATAATATATTTCGTAGTTCATCTCTAGCATATCCACCGACCCACACCATCTAGCCAATGGCGTGTTCGTCACAGGGTGCAGATTGACTAACTGCTAGATATTTATCAACCCCTTTTTGTTCGCACTTGAACAATCCGCATCGAGCGACACAGTTCGCTTCTTCTTCTCGCGCCACACGTTCGCCACACGGACCCTGTCTTCAAATCTATGTTTGTCCATTGTCCAAACCAGCACGATATAGCCTACCTCCGATATTTCCCACGGAGGTACGTTAAACATCGTCGCTGATTCTGTCCGGTCCGTCATCATTTCGCGCAGACATGGGTCTTACTTTCAACCCACCGCGAAATCATCGCCTTGCACAAGCTCCCACGACGGTTCAAACACCTCGTGTCCGAGCAGCTTGTCACTTGTAACGGACAACGCAGTCCTCGTCCCAATTTTTGGCACTGTGCGCGCAGACTTTCCGCAAATTAAATATAAGTCCGTTCGACTTCCTCACCTACACACGGGACTTTTCCCCTCGGACTCGCTACACAAGTAACTACATAGATAAGTTAGATTGGCCCAGGGCAAATCTCCCCTCGCCCTGTTCGCCGAGGTTCTAACATTGTATGTAGTTTTATATTTACCTCAGTCCTGAGCTCACACAATTGTCAACCTCAATCTCATTTCTCGTACTCTACACTTATAGCATAGAAAGCCCATGACAAGTTTCCCCTTGCCATGTCCGCCTGAAAAATATCTTAAAGTGTAGAGTTCCCCAGTCTTAATGATCTTCAGAATTTCACCATATGTATGTGAGTCTTCTTCTCGTTGTTCACACCTCCATATCACTTCCCTTATAGTACATTAGATTTTGTTGTATATAGCCTTTTATAACCTGGATATTTTCAAAGATTTCCTTAAATGTCAAACTCCCCGGTGTTGTAAAACTGCTTGTAAATAATTTACTTTACTTTGTAAATAATTTACTTGTGTACTATACAATATTTTATTTACATAAAACTATGTCACCATTACCTTAACTAATTTTAACTGTAAAATTATTTTCTCTATTCCTGGCTTCTCCAGCTTTAAATATACTTAAACCATGTTCAGCCTTCTTCAACGGGGGCCATATGTCATAATATATGCTCTTCCAGGATTAATAAAACAAACCAACAGCCAACGAGAGAGAGATGAGCAGCTAAAGCGAGACACTTTAGACAACTAACTTACGACCATTTTTGGCCACATTCCTGAGGGGGGGGGCCGTCACCACCTGGCGACTATCCTGGTTAGCCCCGGTTGTGTACACAGGGAAAACAGTCGTTCAGCTGAGAATGTCTCGCTCGCTCTCTCTCGGCTGGCTGCCTGGATGATTGCTCTAACAACTCGTCGTGTGATTATTTCTCTCCTCACCACATTTACCACTATATTGTCATATATATATATAATAAAAATGGCATATCCTGACCATGAGCACATGTGCTTTACAGAAGGCAGAGCGCCATCTGGTGGAACAGAAATCAACTAAACATTGATTTAACCTGTTCCCTGATATTTGGCCAACCCAATTTCTTGATAAATCAAGAAAAGCCATCCACGAACGCGTTTCGCGCTTTTTGGCGCTCGTCAGCGTGGACTAGGCTGTACCACTGCGACCAAAAAGATTTTTTGGTCCCAGTAGCTTCCTGAAAAACCAAGAAATGGGTATTTAAGGCCAAACTTGCGTAAATACGCTTAACACATGAAAAAACGAAAGAAAAAATAAAAGATAAAAAGATCAGGTGTTGAAATCAATAATAAAAATGGCATATCCTGACCATGAGCACATGTGCTTTACAGAAGGCAGAGCGCCATCTGGTGGAACAGAAATCAACTAAACATTGATTTAACCTGTTCCCTGATATTTGGCCAACCCAATTTCTTGATAAATCAAGAAAAGCCATCCACGAACGCGTTTCGCGCTTTTTGAAATTGGGTTGGCCAAATATCAGGGAACAGGTTAAATCAATGTTTAGTTGATTTCTGTTCCACCAGATGGCGCTCTGCCTTCTGTAAAGCACATGTGCTCATGGTCAGGATATGCCATTTTTATTATTGATTTCAACACCTGATCTTTTTATCTTTTATTTTTTTCTTTCGTTTTTTCATGTGTTAAGCGTATTTACGCAAGTTTGGCCTTAAATACCCATTTCTTGGTTTTTCAGGAAGCTACTGGGACCAAAAAATCTTTTTGGTCGCAGTGGTACAGCCTAGTCCACGCTGACGAGCGCCAAAAAGCGCGAAACGCGTTCGTGGATGGCTTTTCTTGATTTATCAAGAAATTGGGTTGGCCAAATATCAGGGAACAGGTTAAATCAATGTTTAGTTGATTTCTGTTCCACCAGATGGCGCTCTGCCTTCTGTAAAGCACATGTGCTCATGGTCAGGATATGCCATTTTTATTATATATATATATGACAATATAGTGGTAAATGTGGTGAGGAGAGAAATAATCACACGACGAGTTGTTAGAGCAATCATCCAGGCAGCCAGCCGAGAGAGAGCGAGCGAGACATTCTCAGCTGAACGACTGTTTTCCCTGTGTACACAACCGGGGCTAACCAGGATAGTCGCCAGGTGGTGACGGCCCCCCCTCAGGAATGTGGCCAAAAATGGTCGTAAGTTAGTTGTCTAAAGTGTCTCGCTTTAGCTGCTCATCTCTCTCTCGTTGGCTGTTGGTTTGTTTTATTAATCCTGGAAGAGCATATATTATGACATATGGCCCCCGTTGAAGAAGGCTGAACATGGTTTAAGTATATTTAAAGCTGGAGAAGCCAGGAATAGAGAAAATAATTTTACAGTTAAAATTAGTTAAGGTAATGGTGACATAGTTTTATGTAAATAAAATATTGTATAGTACACAAGTAAATTATTTACAAAGTAAAGTAAATTATTTACAAGCAGTTTTACAACACCGGGGAGTTTGACATTTAAGGAAATCTTTGAAAATATCCAGGTTATAAAAGGCTATATACAACAAAATCTAATGTACTATAAGGGAAGTGATATGGAGGTGTGAACAACGAGAAGAAGACTCACATACATATGGTGAAATTCTGAAGATCATTAAGACTGGGGAACTCTACACTTTAAGATATTTTTCAGGCGGACATGGCAAGGGGAAACTTGTCATGGGCTTTCTATGCTATAAGTGTAGAGTACGAGAAATGAGATTGAGGTTGACAATTGTGTGAGCTCAGGACTGAGGTAAATATAAAACTACATACAATGTTAGAACCTCGGCGAACAGGGCGAGGGGAGATTTGCCCTGGGCCAATCTAACTTATCTATGTAGTTACTTGTGTAGCGAGTCCGAGGGGAAAAGTCCCGTGTGTAGGTGAGGAAGTCGAACGGACTTATATTTAATTTGCGGAAAGTCTGCGCGCACAGTGCCAAAAATTGGGACGAGGACTGCGTTGTCCGTTACAAGTGACAAGCTGCTCGGACACGAGGTGTTTGAACCGTCGTGGGAGCTTGTGCAAGGCGATGATTTCGCGGTGGGTTGAAAGTAAGACCCATGTCTGCGCGAAATGATGACGGACCGGACAGAATCAGCGACGATGTTTAACGTACCTCCGTGGGAAATATCGGAGGTAGGCTATATCGTGCTGGTTTGGACAATGGACAAACATAGATTTGAAGACAGGGTCCGTGTGGCGAACGTGTGGCGCGAGAAGAAGAAGCGAACTGTGTCGCTCGATGCGGATTGTTCAAGTGCGAACAAAAAGGGGTTGATAAATATCTAGCAGTTAGTCAATCTGCACCCTGTGACGAACACGCCATTGGCTAGATGGTGTGGGTCGGTGGATATGCTAGAGATGAACTACGAAATATATTATCATAAATGAAGGGCGAAGGTTAGGATTTTGAAATGACAATATAGAAATTCGATAATTGATTAATCAATAATTCTCTATAAAGGTCCTGAGCTGGTATAAGGTTAACAAAGTTGTAAGAATGTGAGGGGCATTAAGGGGCAGATAGATAAGTTGATTATGAAAAATCTATTGTTAATAGTAAAAATCGTAAAGCGTTAATAGGTAGAATTCCCTTTTTTTTTTAAAGTTACGTTAAAATGGAAATTATTTAATTAAAATGTGAACAACGAGAAGAAGAACCACATACCCTCCCAGCGGTTTCGCCAGTTTAAATGGTAGATTAAACTGGCGAAACCGCTGGGAGGGTTCACCACTGATGAGCCAGGCCCTCCCTTTAATTTTTTCATCGCAGTAAGGACAGTAGAAATTGTTTTATTTTAAAAAGAATAATACGCCACTAAAATAGTTTTATAATTTGATAACAGATGGCGCTCTAGTACATCATAGATAAGATACATTTTACATAATTGAATTACCCAAAATATGGGGGACTAAAGTTACCGTTACATTCATGACCCAATATGTGGCTTGTGGAATTAATTAATAAAATAATATTTGTTTACATTTAACAAGAGAATATTAATCAATAAAGAGATAAAACACAAGTCTGGAACATATATAATATTGATTAAATAAATATGAAATATGATGAAATTTATTTGAAACGCAAGACTAATGATAAACCTTATTCAATGTTCTGTGTTTATCAAGACAAATTTTTACTTGAATACCTATATCATTAAAATATTTTACTTTGTTTACGTACATCTAGTAATTATATACTTTATATTTAGAGAGAGATAAAAGTTTTTGTGTGTATTTTATCTGGGCATTTCAATGTTCGCAAAACTGAAGAAAGCGCGCGATACAGAAAATGCTCAGTAGGTAAAATTTCGAACATTTGTTTATAAAGTATCTTTTTTCCTCAATTCTAAAACTCGCAGTTCTAATGTTTGCTGTCTAGCACAGGGTGTAATTCGACTATCTAGAATACAATATAGCTTCTTGTCGCAGTGAAGTGGTGAGACCGTTGACAGGAATATTGAATATCTGAATTGGCTTCATTTTAACGTTCTTTTCTTTTCCTTCAAAAAATATTATTTTGTGTATATAGAGAATCTGTACATAAGAGTTTCTGTGCAATATGTTCGACAAGTGTAAATTCTCATTGTTTATCACAAATTACTGCCATTGTGTTAACTTCGTGAGGTTTGGTTTTTCCATGTTTCCTTCTCGAGTCAAATTATTGTTTTTCATTGTAAATAGCGTTGACAAAGCAATAATAAAAAGACATTTCTTGAATGACATCAGGACCCACACCTCTATGGTATCAACGTAAGATTTCAAAAGATAGGCTCTGATATTTACCATAAAACTGCCACAAAAACAACAATTCTAAAAATTCCAAGATTCATAACTGATTGATATTTTATCGTTTGAATTAATTAGAGATCCACTAAATATAAGAATAAAGCGTAATCTTGTTGTTTTTATTGTTCAATAAAGTTCAATCCCTTGAAATATTTTAACTTTTGTCCTTTTTTCCTATAGCTTCTCTCCACTATTCTTAATATTCTATTCGTTTCTTAACTAGAACTTACTTTCAAATGTCGCTTTTAATTTTAAAATCTCAACTATCCAGTGTTTGTAAAAAAGTTATCTAGGTGCAAGTTTTATAGAACATCAGCGAAAATATTAAAATGTTGATTACTTATGTGAAATAAAGGCCCAACACGTTGACAACATACTTTCCTAATGGGAAATGTAATCAACTGCTCCAAGACGTCTTTGTTAAAGTTTAAGATCACACACAGAGCCAGATTATGACCAAATAAATCTTGTAGGTTGCAGTAAGTACACATGACATACTCTGCGACGTGCTGCCACATCCCCGGCTGCAGGTTTAGAAGGCAGAGTTAACCAACTGTTTAAATGTATTAACTAATGTGTGAGGTCTCAGTTTGGAAATACAACGTTGTCTGGTGTGCCGTGTAACAGCACATATCTACATAATTACACGAGTTAGACACACGAGAACGCTGGCGCTGCACAAGTACAAAGTACTGGGCTGAGGTAATACTTCGAAGGTGTCTCTCTCTCTGTTTAAATACTGTAAAAAAAAAACAATTTAGCTGAGCACCCAAACAACTCTGATTGGTAGAAGTTAGTTAATAACTTTACATAATTGTCGCAGACTGAACACGCCAATAAAAGTGAGCCAGAGGGACCACAGAAGATACCATAGACTGAAAATAGTCGAACTTTTATTTTTGAAAACCTCCATAGAGATAATGTCACCAACAAATCGTATGTGTAGAAGCACGTGTAGTCATAAAATTCCTTGTTTTTTAAATTCATATTTTATTGAATTGAATCCATACTATCTCTCTCGTTTATAACCCACAGGCCTCTTCAGACGTTGTTTGAACTGTTCTTCTCTGGCAGACTGGAGCAGCAGATTTGTCAGCGCCAGGAACACTAGACGTGCTAGCAGGGGATGTATTACGTACCTGACATTGCTCAGGAAGCCACTTGTCCTGTCTGCAGACACCCTCGATCCAGACATCCTGGACATTCTAGGAGAAAATGTAACAGTCTTGGTGGATGCTCTTGACCTTGAAATGATTCAAACCTCAATGAGAGTCGTACGAAGGACCGTCAAGGATTTCTGCAGCGAGAGTGATAGCTTTATCTAGCCATCCTGCGACAATTATGACATTTACAACTTCAAGTTGGTTTTGCCAAAAGCCAAAAAGACCAAAAACAGCTACATTCTTGCACACAATAAAATCTAATCGGTAAAATAGCTCTCTCTAAATATTTTAATGAAACATTATTTGGGTTTTGTGATTTTAATTTTAACTTTTGCCGATACATGAGGAAGATTTGTCTGCCCCTACTCAGGTTTGAACATTTTATTTTACCTTCGGTATTTATTACAGCTGTGTGTGATCTTAAACTATCTTTAGCCTCTATTTAGAGCTTTCAGAGCAAAGATCTTTAACCTTTCAAACCCCAACTTCCCCAAAGATCAACCACTAAAACCCAATTAATTGTGGTCAATTTTCCAAACTGTGAGAATTTAAACTATTCTAGAACCCCTATAGCTGTTACAGATGTTATTCTCTCTACTTGTTATATCCAGTAGATAAATATTTAATGATTGTTGTTGTTTATAATCTATTCCACTTCTCTCTATTTAAAAAATATATTTTATTCTTTCTGATATCAAAATAAATAAATATCTACTTGTAAGATTCTGCTAACTATATTTCAATCTATTTTCAACTCGAATGTAGATAGATCTATATTTATTGTATCAAGTGTAAAAATAAAAGAGATATATAAATTAAATTTTAAACTTTTAAATCTTTTCTGGAGTCTTTTATTTCCTCTTATACAATCCACACACGCTGATTCTATTTAGAAACACGGCGGGTGGTCCACCATTCTCCACATTTGTTCCAATACAGAATACAAATACGGTACATCATTGCATATATAGAAGGTTATTTTTATTTGACTATTTCACTTTGGCCTAGGTTTGCTTTTTAAGGTCGAGATAATATTTATTTTAAAAAATAGAGAAATCCATATTTAAATCTTTAGGTAAAATAAAAAGGCTTATATTAGATTAAATAGAAAGATTTATTGTGGGTAAAAGAAAAATATTATCGCGGCAACACGTAGTTTTTCCTTCACACCTAGAGACGCCATAGATGGTTTCTTACATTTAAATCCTAGAACTTGCTTCCATTTTGTCTGAGCCGACGTCAAATCTCCACCTCTTAAGTGTTATCAGATTCTGATAAACTTGCTTGAAGTATTTGATAACTGAGAAGAAAACTCCCATTTCACTAGTTTTTTTAGTGTGGTGATCAAGTGTTAAGACATTCTAACTCGCCGTGTTCGCCGAGATAGAGAACATTTAAACTCACCGTGTTCCACACAAGGAGATGGAGAACATTTAAACTCGCCATGTTCCACACGAGGAGATAAAGAACATTTAAACTCACCATGTTCCACACGAGGAGATGGAGAACATTTAAACTCACCATGTTCCACACAAGGAGATGGAGAACATTTAAACTCACCATGTTCCACACGAGGAGATGGAGAACATTTAAACTCACCATGTTCCACACGAGGAGATAAAGAACATTTAAACTCACCATGTTCCACACGAAGAGATGGAGAACATTTAAACTCACCATGTTCCACACGAGGAGATGGAGAACATTTAAACTCACCATGTTCCACACGAGAAGATGAAGAACATCCGAACTTTTACCTTTAAAATTCATAATCGATATTTACTCGGCGAGCCGCCGAACATTCTATCGACGCCGTCACACACGATCTGCACCGAGATGTGATTTCGGCCACTCGGGCCCAGACCCGGCCCGCCCCGCACTCACAGCGGGACCAGGTCCGGCCCGAGTGGCCCCGCCAGACCCCAGGCGCCCGGGAAGAGCGGCAGCGGGGTCGCCGGGAGGCAGGGCCGTGGACGGAGCGAAGTAGGCGACTTGTCCCAGGATAGCACATGTTTCCAGAGAGTCATAGCGAAGTAAGACCCTACCTGGCCTCCTTCCTGGGAGAGTAGCGGCGGGTCTGAGCGACAAGTGCTCCGGCGCAGCTTAAGTTGGCTCGCCTGCGTTACCGCCACCCGGGCAACCTGATTACGGCGTCAAGGCCGCGATTGCATCCCGACGACACAATGGTCGCCTCTACCTGACACCGATAAGGTCTCACAAGGCCAGATCTGGATTATTTTAAGTCGTTTGATTTTTTGTAAAAACATCCTATTAAATTATAAATGAAAATATCCAAAACAATGATAATATATGTACACACTCTATGAGACATATGCTTTTCTTACAACTTCCTCTTGTATAATCCGTCACAAACCGACCGCAAACATCCTGGACCTGGTCCATCATAACGCCGATATGTCGCCACAACGCCCAATTATATATTGTGAACCACAATTAATAAGATTTCCAATCAAACATAAGCTTGGTATAATTATATTCCAAACATTATGCAATTGTGTCGGACGCAAAAAATATAAAATGAAACTTGTAAATAAGCGCTTACTAATTAATTAATATCCATTTTATTAGTTTTGTAATAATTTTTTTTCCTAAAAAGAATATTTTAGCCTGTAAACATTATTGCTGACTTCATCATTTATATTTGTGTTAAGTTTATGCATATTTATGTTTACCCTCCAGGAACCTGGGATGATTTTATTTAAAAGCATGGTCAAATTACACATTAAATATATTACATCTTCCTCACCCAATCAGTGACGTCTTTTAAGTACTCAAGTGGTCGTCTGTTTCTAAGTAATTGACTTGTCCTGAGTGTTCTTTCCGTCCTGTTTGGCTCTTTCATCTCTGCCTCTTCTTTCTTACTCTTTTTCTTCTACTACTCCATCCATACCCCCTTTTCTCTTTCTGATCAGCTAGCCCTAGTGTCTTTTTGTCATGCCGCCTTCTGTTGTCATAGTTTATGGGTCCAAGTGTCGCTTTTATGGTTCCCGGCTACCAATTTTATTTTCAATTATATTTACACAAATATATATGCATATATTTTTAAAGAAACGTACGCATCTAAAATAGTTTGCATTTCTTATTAAAGATAACGCGCTAAGGCATCATGATAATATTATGTTGTTTTTTTTTATTATTTTATTTACAACTTGCGAAAAAGCAATGTTCAAAGCATGTTGTATATTTATAAATCGAACGGCATGACTACGGAACAACTTCAGCCTTGGTGGGATGGGCTCTGAAATGAACGGAGGATATAATCTTTGACGTTCACAAGGGATAAACCACGCCACAGAGCATCAACTCTCCAAAGAAAAATCCTACGCTAACGCCACCTCCAAACCCAACACCGCAAAACCTATTACACCTCCAAAAAAGCAGCAGACCAAACGAGCCACTAAAAATTTCACAACCGCCTATAAATCACACGTGCTCATAAAATCAGACAATACATCCGAGGACTCACGGGAAATATTACGTGAAGTTTAAAAAACAGATCCCTCAATCCTTAATTCTACAGATGTGGCAGCCTCTCTCAATGGAAAAGAACGGCTGGTTATCCACACCAAAACCACCCAAGGTGCTTCGAGTCCTGCGGCTAGACTTAAAGCTAACTAAAACCTCCCCAATTCCTTAAACTGCGTAGAAAGACCGATCATCCATCCAAAATATTTTTTGTTCTGTGTAGAAAGCTTCACAACCAACATAATTATAATAATTAATTATAAAAAACACTTTTAAAAAAAAGCTTTTATTTAAAATGCACTAAAAATAACAAAATAAATATTTCTGAAGTATTTCTTTTTTTTTTTTGAAGGTACCATTTAACAAATAAAATAATAGACTTAGAAATAAAAGCGGTGGGGATGATAATCATTTATGCAGCAAATAGGTATAAATTTAATGAAAGGCATAATCTTGCTAATCATTTGCTTCATATAAAATCACATTGATCTCAAACCAACAGCCAACGAGAGAGAGATGAGCAGCTAAAGCGAGACACTTTAGACAACTAACTTACGACCATTTTTGGCCACATTCCTGAGGGGGGGCCGTCATCACCTGGCGACTATCCTGGTTAGCCCCGGTTGTGTACACAGGGAAAACAGTCGTTCAGCTGAGAACGTCTCGCTCGCTCTCTCTCGGCTGGCTGCCTGGATGATTGCTCTAACAACTCGTCGTGTGATTATTTCTCTCCTCACCACATTTACCACTATATTGTCACATTGAAAGTCGACAGGATAAGACCTGACCGGGAAACAAATTCCTCATATACCGGAGTATGAATAAACGAGAAGCCAAGCCACGATGATCGACCAAACCCAACTCAACTGTAACCACTCCTCTTCGAGTTCTCAACCCCTTCTTCGCCAACCTTTGAACCGTGATCCCGAAGAAGTATTCACCTACGACGGAGATGGAGCTGCCACGCACTCCTTCCAGCAATAGATCTGCCCAAGAACGATCGCCGCGCCAGAGCAGGACACCTTCCATCATCATGGACAAGACTCCGCCATATCCCTGCCGCTACTGTGATGTACAACACTGATACGCACAGTGTCACAGACAGAACTCTCCCGAATCTCAATGAACTTACCTGCTCTCTAAACCAGCATAACCTGTAAGTGAAATTGTTTTACCCCTTCCATTCGTTCTTTAAAGAACTCACTCCTTGTAAACTCTGATGCCAATCTTTACATAATTAACTCCATTTATTTTCGCCACGCCTATTAACAATGGTTTTATTCTCCATACTATTTAGCTAGATATTTGTAACCCATTTAATTAGTTATCTTACCATTAGAATTTAACAATCGTCATTTTAATTAAATAATTTCCATTTTAACGTAACTTTAAAAAAAAAAGGGAATTCTACCTATTAACGCTTTACGATTTTTACTATTAACAATAGATTTTTCATAATCAACTTATCTATCTGCCCCTTAATGCCCCTCACATTCTTACAACTTTGTTAACCTTATACCAGCTCAGGACCTTTATAGAGAATTATTGATTAATCAATTATCGAATTTCTATATTGTCATTTCAAAATCCTAACCTTCGCCCTTCATTTATGATAATATATTTCGTAGTTCATCTCTAGCATATCCACCGACCCACACCATCTAGCCAATGGCGTGTTCGTCACAGGGTGCAGATTGACTAACTGCTAGATATTTATCAACCCCTTTTTGTTCGCACTTGAACAATCCGCATCGAGCGACACAGTTCGCTTCTTCTTCTCGCGCCACACGTTCGCCACACGGACCCTGTCTTCAAATCTATGTTTGTCCATTGTCCAAACCAGCACGATATAGCCTACCTCCGATATTTCCCACGGAGGTACGTTAAACATCGTCGCTGATTCTGTCCGGTCCGTCATCATTTCGCGCAGACATGGGTCTTACTTTCAACCCACCGCGAAATCATCGCCTTGCACAAGCTCCCACGACGGTTCAAACACCTCGTGTCCGAGCAGCTTGTCACTTGTAACGGACAACGCAGTCCTCGTCCCAATTTTTGGCACTGTGCGCGCAGACTTTCCGCAAATTAAATATAAGTCCGTTCGACTTCCTCACCTACACACGGGACTTTTCCCCTCGGACTCGCTACACAAGTAACTACATAGATAAGTTAGATTGGCCCAGGGCAAATCTCCCCTCGCCCTGTTCGCCGAGGTTCTAACATTGTATGTAGTTTTATATTTACCTCAGTCCTGAGCTCACACAATTGTCAACCTCAATCTCATTTCTCGTACTCTACACTTATAGCATAGAAAGCCCATGACAAGTTTCCCCTTGCCATGTCCGCCTGAAAAATATCTTAAAGTGTAGAGTTCCCCAGTCTTAATGATCTTCAGAATTTCACCATATGTATGTGAGTCTTCTTCTCGTTGTTCACACCTCCATATCACTTCCCTTATAGTACATTAGATTTTGTTGTATATAGCCTTTTATAACCTGGATATTTTCAAAGATTTCCTTAAATGTCAAACTCCCCGGTGTTGTAAAACTGCTTGTAAATAATTTACTTTACTTTGTAAATAATTTACTTGTGTACTATACAATATTTTATTTACATAAAACTATGTCACCATTACCTTAACTAATTTTAACTGTAAAATTATTTTCTCTATTCCTGGCTTCTCCAGCTTTAAATATACTTAAACCATGTTCAGCCTTCTTCAACGGGGGCCATATGTCATAATATATGCTCTTCCAGGATTAATAAAACAAACCAACAGCCAACGAGAGAGAGATGAGCAGCTAAAGCGAGACACTTTAGACAACTAACTTACGACCATTTTTGGCCACATTCCTGAGGGGGGGGGCCGTCACCACCTGGCGACTATCCTGGTTAGCCCCGGTTGTGTACACAGGGAAAACAGTCGTTCAGCTGAGAATGTCTCGCTCGCTCTCTCTCGGCTGGCTGCCTGGATGATTGCTCTAACAACTCGTCGTGTGATTATTTCTCTCCTCACCACATTTACCACTATATTGTCATATATATATATAATAAAAATGGCATATCCTGACCATGAGCACATGTGCTTTACAGAAGGCAGAGCGCCATCTGGTGGAACAGAAATCAACTAAACATTGATTTAACCTGTTCCCTGATATTTGGCCAACCCAATTTCTTGATAAATCAAGAAAAGCCATCCACGAACGCGTTTCGCGCTTTTTGGCGCTCGTCAGCGTGGACTAGGCTGTACCACTGCGACCAAAAAGATTTTTTGGTCCCAGTAGCTTCCTGAAAAACCAAGAAATGGGTATTTAAGGCCAAACTTGCGTAAATACGCTTAACACATGAAAAAACGAAAGAAAAAAATAAAAGATAAAAAGATCAGGTGTTGAAATCAATAATAAAAATGGCATATCCTGACCATGAGCACATGTGCTTTACAGAAGGCAGAGCGCCATCTGGTGGAACAGAAATCAACTAAACATTGATTTAACCTGTTCCCTGATATTTTGGCCAACCCAATTTCTTGATAAATCAAGAAAAGCCATCCACGAACGCGTTTCGCGCTTTTTGGCGCTCGTCAGCGTGGACTAGGCTGTACCACTGCGACCAAAAAGATTTTTTGGTCCCAGTAGCTTCCTGAAAAACCAAGAAATGGGTATTTAAGGCCAAACTTGCGTAAATACGCTTAACACATGAAAAAACGAAAGAAAAAAATAAAAGATAAAAAGATCAGGTGTTGAAATCAATAATAAAAATGGCATATCCTGACCATGAGCACATGTGCTTTACAGAAGGCAGAGCGCCATCTGGTGGAACAGAAATCAACTAAACATTGATTTAACCTGTTCCCTGATATTTGGCCAACCCAATTTCAAAAAGCGCGAAACGCGTTCGTGGATGGCTTTTCTTGATTTATCAAGAAATTGGGTTGGCCAAATATCAGGGAACAGGTTAAATCAATGTTTAGTTGATTTCTGTTCCACCAGATGGCGCTCTGCCTTCTGTAAAGCACATGTGCTCATGGTCAGGATATGCCATTTTTATTATTGATTTCAACACCTGATCTTTTTATCTTTTATTTTTTTCTTTCGTTTTTTCATGTGTTAAGCGTATTTACGCAAGTTTGGCCTTAAATACCCATTTCTTGGTTTTTCAGGAAGCTACTGGGACCAAAAAATCTTTTTGGTCGCAGTGGTACAGCCTAGTCCACGCTGACGAGCGCCAAAAAGCGCGAAACGCGTTCGTGGATGGCTTTTCTTGATTTACAAGAAATTGGGTTGGCCAAATATCAGGGAACAGGTTAAATCAATGTTTAGTTGATTTCTGTTCCACCAGATGGCGCTCTGCCTTCTGTAAAGCACATGTGCTCATGGTCAGGATATGCCATTTTTATTATTGATTTCAACACCTGATCTTTTTATCTTTTATTTTTTTCTTTCGTTTTTTCATATATATATATATATATATACTAGCCGAATGACCCGGCCAACGCCCGGGTTTTACCCGATTAAATGTTTTTATTCAAATACTATTCGTTACAATTATAAATTAGCGCCGTGGATGTCACTCTTGTGAAACGTCCCGCTCCAAACTTTGTGTCTGAGAAGCGATATTTTTATAGAAAGATGATCTAGCTTTTGTTTTCTGCTCGAATGAATGTTTTTCTGTTAGAATTTTGTTCCTGCGTACAAAATAATGAACTGGTTTTACCCGTGGTCTCTGCTTTTTGGAATTTTTCCCGATATAATTTTGTATCTGATAATCAAACATGATACAGCAATATCGTCATCATCATTTTCTGACTAAAAATATATAGTTTTAATAATTGATTTATATATTTTTAAATTGGCCTATCCGCTTCCCCGTATTCTTTTACCTATGTATGGAAATTTTGGTTTGAATTAGTGAACTATTGCGAATTTGTATACCGGACATACAGACAGACAAACATACAAACATTCATTTTTATATAGAGAGAGAAGAGATATTGAAATGCCAAGTATTTTTTACGTCATTGGAATATTATATTACTAAATTCTCAAATTAAATTTATTATACTTGGAAAACATTTTTAGCATTGTTACAATTTATAAATATAATTTCACCAGACGCCGCTGCTTGCGAGTGAAAGTAGAAAATTTGCAAATAAAATTGGAAAGAATATTTATTTCAAATCAAATTCAAACCAGAAATCTTCCCAGTAGTATAGTAAATAACTTCCTAAAGTTTCACGGCGATTGGATAACCTTACCTTTTAAAAACCTTCATCGTGTGAACAAACTAACATTCATCGTGTAAACAAACCACGTGTTAATTATTAACCAATCAAATTCATTTATCGTCGCGACCAGTGCTGCGCCCAAGCGGTAAAAGGCTGGAACTAACGCTTTTTGGTTTTTTTTTTTAAACACATTAACTTTTATAGTTTTTTGAATAGCCTATATGTTAAACGAAATCTTCAGCTACCTACATGCGAAATTCCATAATGATTGAGTCAGTAGATTTTGCGTGAAGCGATAACAAACATCGATTTCGCATTTCATTTTTATAGATATAAGGATATATAAAAAATAAATAGTTGTTTAGTTTTATAGTTTAGTTTTGTATTAAAATTATCTTTATTACTTTGATTATTTAAATTCAAATTATAAAATTTGTAAATTGTTATTATTTAATAGAGAGAGAGAGAAAAAAAATTCTTTACTTCTAACACATCATCCATATATATTTATAATTAATAACAATAAAATTTAACAACGTAACGTCTTTTGCAATCGGCTGTTACCCTTCATTTAGATATACTCTAATTTGTATATAGAATAATAGAAGTGAGAATATATTTAATAGTATAAATTTTAGTAGTTATAGAGAAAAGAGAGAAAGACAGAACCATGCACTTTTTTTCAAACTAATAATAAGAAAAAAAATTTTGTAAAGAAGGTAGATAAGATTGTTAGTATATATATATATATTTTTATAATTTTATATTTTATCCTTTTTTTTATGATTTTTTAATTTTTTTTTATAATATGAAAATATCTAGTTGTATTTAGTAATATATCTATAATATGAATTAACTTTTGTTATAAATTTGGTTATTATGTTTTGAAACCCTAATGGTAGACCAGACATATACAAAAAATTTAAAATGAATTAATTAGTGGAAAGAGAGATCTGCTGGACCGGAGATTTTCAAATAGAAATCCAGCGACATTTCACTCCTGCTCTATTATGCCATAGATCTCTCTTCGACCGGATTCTATGTGTTAATATTAAGTTGTTTTAGTGAAACATTTATATGCACAGATTTAACAAATACAAGTGTTAAGAAATTCTAACTGTTACCTACCTCATCTGTGACGCCTTCCTCTGTAAACAGCTATTTCTGGTTAACATCTGTTGCGGGGGGGACACATGTTCGTCCCTTCAAAATTAGACTGCTTTCTCAGAAATTTCAGATCAATAAGACAATTGAAGAAGAAAGAAAATGGATAAGGGAAGAAAGCCAATCTTTATAATCTTCACAGTTAGGACTTTATTATCACTCCTATAGATAAATGTTCCAATAATTTATCTATCATTTGTAAAAATCTATACCACGATATGCTAAAAAAGGAAATTGATGATAATAATAAATACACTTTTGCTAGAACTACAGCCACAAAAATCAAAAAAGACATCAAAAACGTGGAAAATTCACTAAAAATTTATAATTACAACAAAAATCCAAACTACCAAAGTTCTATATAATTCCTAAATTACACAAAAACCAATTTCTTTCAGAACAATCACTTCAGGTATAAATTCAGTTATAAAAAACATTGATATACAATTAGCTTCAACACTACAATTTGTTATAAATAAATTAACTAATAAATATAATTATAAATTTATCGACTCAAATAAAAAAATCATTAACTATTTAATGAACAATTGGACAAACATTGATACAGTACACACATTTGATTTTGAGGACCTATATTCTAAAATAAATTTAAGAGATCTAAATAATAAAATAACCAATATTTATTTAACGAATTCATTAATAACAAAACTTTCTACATTAAAATTATTCATAACAGATATAAAACAATTAAATTAGATCTTAAAACAACAAAAACTCTACTGGAAACATTTTTAAATTTTAATTATATAGAATTTAAAAATAAAATATATATTCAATCAGAAGGCGTTCCCATGGGAACATCATCAAGTCCTTTATTAGCCAACCTAATACTATTCTGGTACGAAAGAGAATACTTTCTACAAAATAATGTTAATTGGCAAATGTTCCGTTTTGTAGATGACATTATTATATTTAATAACCCACAGTTTAAAAATGTAGCTGCTGTATTGTCCGTGAGGTCAAGAGACGTACGGACCTCTGTGGTGTTGATCTCTTGGCGGAACGACTTGGAAGTCGGACTCGGGCCCCCCCACTACGGCAAAGTGGATCAACTTCGGGAAAACAAACAAAGGAAAATTAAATGATAAATAATAATTGAATCAGTTATATTAATATAACTAACTGTAAAGATTATAAAGATTGGCTTTCTTCCCTTATCTATTTTCTTTCTTCTTCAGTTGTCTTATTGATCTGAAATTTCTGAGAAAGCAGTCTAATTTTGAAGGGACGAACATGTGTCCCCCCGCAACAGATGTTAACCAGAAATAGCTGTTTACAGAGGAAGGCGTCACAGATGAGGTAGGTAACAGTTAGAATTTCTTAACACTTGTATTTGTTAAATCTGTGCATATAAATGTTTCACTAAAACAACTTAATATTAACACATAGAATCCGGTCGAAGAGAGATCTATGGCATAATAGAGCAGGAGTGAAATGTCGCTGGATTTCTATTTGAAAATCTCCGGTCCAGCAGATCTCTCTTTCCACTAATTAATTCATTTTAAATTTTTTGTATATGTCTGGTCTACCATTAGGGTTTCAAAATATAATAACCAAATTTATAACAAAAGTTAATTCATATTATAGATATATTACTAAATACAACTAGATATATTCATATTATTAAAAAAAATTAAAAAATCATAAAAAAGGATAAAATATAAAATTATAAAAAATATATATATGTGACAATATAGTGGTAATGATGTGGTGAGTTGAGAAATAATCACACGACGAGTTGTTAGAGCTAAAAATCCAGGCAGCCAGCCGAGAGAGAAAGAGGTGGCGAGTGTGTTATCTACTGAACGACTGTTTTTCCCTGTGTACACAAGCGGGGCAAACAAAAGATTAGACGCCAGGTGTTGACGCCCCCCTCAGGAATGTGGTCAACAAAGGGTGGCAAGTTAGTTATCTTCGAATCGACTACGTCTCTCTCTCTCTCTGGTCGGCTGCAGATTTACTTTATTATTCCTGTTAGAGCATATATTATGACATATGGCCCCCGTTGAAGAAGGCTGAACATGGTTTAAGTATATTTAAAGCTGGAGAAGCCAGGAATAGAGAAAATAATTTTACAATTAAAATTAGTTAAGGTAATGGTGACATAGTTTTATGTAAATAAAATACTGTATAGTACACAAGTAAATATTATTTACAAGCAGTTTTACAACACCGGAGAGTTTGACATTTATGGAAGATTTTGAAAATATCAAGGTTATAAAAGGCTATATACAAATTAATTTTATGTGTAGGTTAATATGGTACAGAGTGTAGGTATGGACAATCATAGCTATGTACAATATGGATACGTGAATGAGGAGGTGAAGAGAAAGAAAAGGTGGAAAGTAAGAGAGCTCTAAAGTAAGTGGTTCAACATTCTAAAATGAACAAAGGAAGCCATTAGAAAGAGGCTGGAGCAAATAGTCATCTCTGCAGCATTCGTCAACAAAACGTATTGAGACATTTTACAGAGATACTTTAGAATGAAGAAGATTGATTAGGCAGACAACTTATGTGCGGTTCTCTTGATGACACTAAAATTAATAAATTTAACAAATAATGGACATGCACGTACGTGAAAAAGACCTTTGGGGTCGAGTGAGAAAAAAAGTGAACCTTTGCGGTCAATTGACAAAAATAAGACCTCTGAGGTCGAATGGTTGAAAAAAAAAAGCCTTGACTTTCAGAACCTAAGTTTCAATGTAGGAATAGATACACTGCAGAAAGACTGAGAGGTTCAGCGAAAATTTGGTCATTGGTTCATAAAAAAGCATAAGTTGATATACGAAAAATTAAAAACAAGAGTTTTTTTTTTTTTTCAAGAGCGATGGCGAAAGATAAGAAAAAATTTCGAGAGCACATGTTATTGAGAGGTGTGAACAAGGAGAAGAAGAGTCACATACATATGATGAAATTCTGAAGATCATTAAGACTGGAGAACTCTACACTTTAAGGTAATTTTCAGGCGGACATGGCAAGGGGAAACTTGTCATGGGCTTTCTATGCTATAAGTGTAGAGCACGAGAAATGAGGTTGAGGTTGGCAATTGTGTGAGCTCAGGACTGAGGTAAATATCGAACTACATACAATGTTAGAATTTCGGCGAACAGAGCGAGGGGAAACTTGCTTTGGGCCAATCTAACTTATCTATGTAGTTACTTGTGTAGCGAGTCCGAGGGGAAAAGTCCCGTGTGTAGGTGAGGAAGTCGAATGGATTTATATTTAATTTTCGAAGATAAAATAGTTCTAGATGCAAAGGTAGAATATAGGCGGACAGAGCGAGGGGAAACTTGCTTTGGGCCACCCTACCTTAATTATTTAGATACTACTGGGTTCGTAAAGTCTTGTTGTCAGGTTAGTAATTGGTAAAGATCTCAGGGGATAAGTGGTTCAAATATCTTTGATCATCTTGATTGTAAGTGTAGTCATGTTGCTTTCGTGAGTTAATAGCCGTTGTAGTATGGATTAGAGTGTGATTGAAGTGTTTATATGGGAAATTGAAGGTATTTTTGGGTTGGTCTCGATCATTTACGGGCGGTGAAATAAATTGTTCGTTTTCCGTATAGTGTTTTAATTTGTTGACATGAATTGTATCTGTCTCACGACTTAGAGGTCGGTTGGAGCGGTTGATCCGTACGATTTGAGGGGAAATTATCTCCAGTATTTCATAAGGTCCTGAGAAGAAAGGTGCTAGTTTACCAGTGTCTGGATGGTGGTATGTTTTTGCCAAAACGAGATCGCCTACTTCAAAATCGGAAGCTCTATGTGTTTGGTCGAATCTCGCTTTGTCGCGTAAGTGTCGTTCGTGTGTCCTTTGATAGGCCAATTCTCTGGCGTCGTCGATTTTCGGGTAGTTTTGTACATGCTCGGATAGTTGTAGCGGAAAACTACCTAACAAAAGGTATGACGGTGGAAACCCGGTCACAGAATGTGGGGTATGGTTATAAGCCTGAAGGACCTGAGGTAGTAGTTTGGTCCAGGCCGTCTTAGGTTGTTGGAGGCGCAACAGTTTAAGTTTGCCAGTGATCGTGGCGTTTAGTCGTTCACTTAATCCGTTGGCCTGAGGGTTGTTGCTTGTCGTGAGAAGTTGGCCAATGTTATGTCTAATCAAAAATCTACGAAATTTCGGAGAGGTGAAGGCAGGAGCTCTATCCGTCAAAAGTCGTTTAGGAGAACCAAACTGCATCACCTTTTTAATCACTTGGGTATAGGTGAGAATGCTGGTGGACCGCGATGGAAATGCCCACGCGTACCGTGTGGCATGGTCCACTACGACATGTAAGCAGGTCTGAGAATTTCCATATTTCGCGAATCCAGAAATAGTATCTAGTGACACTAGTTCGTACGGCAGGACCGCTGGGGGGAGTTGTCCCAATTCTCCGTAGATAGGTCCTTTTGGTGGTTTGACCAATTGGCATACTGAACAGGTTCTTACATGTGTCCTGATGTCATTTGTCATGCCGTCCCAATAGTATTGGGCTGCGATCAGTCTGGTCATCTGCGAAATGCCGGGGTGATTGAAATCGCGATGGGCTCGTTGTAGTAGGGTGCCACGGAGTGATGGTGGAACAATTATTTTAGTGACACCCCGTCGTATGATGGTCATAAGGTCCTTGTCATTGAGGATATACCTTGTGTCCCTCCGTAATTCGCCCTGATGATCTTTTATTTGACCTGTGGATAGGAATCCGCAGAAAGGGTTACGGGAGAGGAGGTCCGCCTCGTACTGACGCGAGCCCTTGAGGTATTTGACCTCATAGTCGTAAGCTGAGAGTCGAAGGCTCCAACGAAAGAGGCGTCCGGTGGGGTCTTTTATGGTCTTTAGCCATTGTAAGGCGTGATGATCCGAGTAGATGACAAACCTTGTACCTAGGAGGTACACTCGGAATTTGTCAACGCACTCTATAATGGCTAAGCACTCCAGTTCAGATATAGTGTAATTACGCTCATAGGAACGCAACGCGCGACTGTAATATTGTACAGGGTAGATGTTACCGTCAGGATGTACTTGTTTGAGTACACCTGCGATGCCCTGCGTGGAAGCGTCGCAATAGACCTGGCATGGGAGCCCTTCTTGAAATAGATGTAACACAGGTTGTGTTGCGAGGTGTTGCTTCAATTTATCAAAGGCTTGTTGACAATTCGGGCTCCAAAGCCATTTGGCGTTCTTTTTTAGTAATTGATTTAAGGGGTGGCGAAGTCTAGCATATTCTGGGATGAATTTATGATATACGTTGACGGCTCCTAAAAATGATTGTAGGGTTTTAACGTTGATAGGAGTTCTAATAGCGTTGATGATTTCGGTATTTTTAATATTAGGTGTGTAAGTCCCTGCGGTGATGTGGTAGCCGAGAAAATCTATTTCATTTTGATAAAAATTACATTTTTTAAGGTTAAGTTGGAGATTTTCCTCTAAACAGAATTTAAAGAAAAGTCGAAGGTGCGTAAGGTGTTGTTCTGAGGAGTCAGAAAAAATAACGAAGTCGTCATAATAATGGGCTATGAAAGAGAGGTGGTGTTTGTGGATCAACTGGGTAATCACACGTTCGAAAATTTGGGGTGCTGATTTGAACCCAAAGGGTAAGCGTTTGAAATGATATTGCCCTTGTTGAGTCACGAAAGAGAGTAGTGGTTGACTCTCCTCCGCGATGGGGATTTGATAGTATGCATTGCTTATGTCAACGGTGCTAAATACTCTGGCTTTCGACAGGTTATCCAGTACCGTTTCTATCAATTGCAAAGGATGCAAATCCGAGGGTACTAGTTCGTTCACGCGACGGAAGTCAATGCAGAGACGCATGGTGTTATCGCGTTTGCGAACGAGTGTCACAGGAGAGGAATATGGGCTAGAGGAGGGGGTGATTATGTCATGTTTTAGAAGTTGAGATATCTGGTCCTGAATTTCCTTCTGGTAGGCATAGGGAGTTCGGTATGGTCGGAGGGAAATAACCTTATCGGAAATAATTTTGAGTTTTACAGGGGTTATGTTGAGTGGTAATACATTGAATTTATTGATAGGGAAAATATCTTTAAAAGAATACAATAATTGCTGATAAGGGATAGTCAGTTCTGGGCGTTGTTTGATAAATTCTTTAATCATTAATTCTCTAGAGGCGCATGGGCTGGTAGGAATGCTAATAAGGTTGTAAGGGTGAGAGGGGCATTCAGGGGAAGGTTGATAAATATTACTAAGGGTTGTTTGTAAGTAAGGCTCACGTGGAGGTTGAAAATCGTCAACGCCTAAGTTAACCGAGTAAATTATGGGTCGTTTAGGGTTAGAAGTTATTATTCGCGAGCCGTGCTTACAAGTGGGAAGGTCACATACAAAATGGTACAAATGTTTAGGTACTGGAACACTATTTTGAAGTATCAATTGATTATGAAAATCTATTGTTAATCTTAAAAATTGCATAACATGAATAGATAGGATACCATGTTCAAGGGGTGAATTTAAAATATAAAATGTTTCATTAAAATTAAAATTATTAAATTGTATTGGTAAGGTAACTAATCCGATTGGTTTGGCATGACTAGATATAGTACGGATAATAACATCATTGTTAATAGGGGTGGAACAAATGAAACTATTAACATTTTAAATATATTCAAATTGGTTTAAACTAATTATGGAAACATTGGCTCCAGAGTCAATTAGGAATGGTATCTTTAAAGAATGAATGATAGGGGTTAAAATAATTGCACTTACAGGCATATGCTGGTTTAGGGTGCAGGTAGGTTTATTGAGCTTCGGAGGAGTTCTGCTGCCGAAGCTGGCATTACTTGGTTTCTCCCGAGCTCGTCGTTGCTGCGGTCTCGTAGACACCTGCAGGCCCAGTCGATCTTTGGGGTTGCTCGACGCTGTGGACCGCAGGTGTAAAGGTCCGAAAAGTCCGCTGGTAGGGCCCTCGCTGCTGACACTGTGCGTGCCAGTGTTGTCCGCCACAGTAACGGCAAGGATATGGTGGGGTCTTGTCCACGGCGGTGGAAGGTGTTCTGCTCTGGCGCGGTGATCGTTGTTGGGCAGTTTTAGTGCTGGTGTTATCCCCTTCGTAGGTCAGCTGTTGGGCTAAGCACAACCATTCTTCTGGTCCCGAGGGTTGTGCCATCTTTAAAAGGTTGCCATAGTTACGTGGCACACCGTTGGATAGTGCTTGCACGATGGCACTCTTAGGGAGGTTGATCGCCAATCCTATTCGGACCTTGTTCTTGTAGTAGGTCTCGATGTCGGCCATCGACGTGCATTTAAGTTCATAGAACTCTTGAAGGGTGAAGCTAGGGCGTCGGGGATAGACGGCGCAGAGTGACTCTTTGACCTCTTCATAAGTCTTATTGAGTAGCGCTAAGTCTTGTGCAACTTTGCGAGGTTCGCCTCTGAGTGATGATAGAGCCTTTCGAGCTTGGCGTGCTGGCTCTAAGTTGTGGAAGTTCGGCTGAGACTCAAGTTGTGAGAAGAAGTATGCGGCAGGTTCATCTCCGTCGTAGGTGATTGTTTCTTCAGACTCACGGTTTAAAAGTTGGTCGAGACAGAGGGTGAGCGTTTGAAGGGAAGCGGCTACAGTAGAGTCGGTCGTTGGTTCTTGTGGAACTTGGTTGTGGGTTTGTTCGATCATCGTGGTATTGCTTCTTGTTTTCTTCATACTCTGGTATATGAGGGATTTGTTTCCCGGTCAGATCTTATCCTGTCGACTTTTCAATGTGACAATATAGTGGTAATGATGTGGTGAGTTGAGAAATAATCACACGACGAGTTGTTAGAGCTAAAAATCCAGGCAGCCAGCCGAGAGAGAAAGAGGTGGCGAGTGTGTTATCTACTGAACGACTGTTTTTTCCCTGTGTACACAAGCGGGGCAAACAAAAGATTAGACGCCAGGTGTTGACGCCCCCCTCAGGAATGTGGTCAACAAAGGGTGGCAAGTTAGTTATCTTCGAATCGACTACGTCTCTCTCTCTCTGGTCGGCTGCAGATTTACTTTATTATTCCTGTTAGAGCATATATTATGACATATATATATACTAACAATCTTATCTACCTTCTTTACAAATTTTTTTTAAATTATTATTAGTTTGAAAAAAAGTGCATGGTTCTGTCTTTCTCTCTTTTCTCTAACTACTAAAATTTATACTATTAAATATATTCTCACTTCTATTATTCTATATACAAATTAGAGTATGTCTAAATGACGGGTAACAGACGATTGCAAAAGACGTTACGTTGTTAAATTTTATTGTTATTAATTATAAATATATATGGATGATGTGTAAGAAGTAAAGAATTTTTTTTTTCTCTCTCTCTATTAAATTATCTATTAGATAGGAATCTGAATATTTGGATTTCTAATTCCTTCCATGTCTTGAACATTTATTGAAAAAATCCTTTCGCAACCTCCAGCATTGTCGCATTTTTAGCCAAGAAAAATTGAAATTGACAGGTTCTGGGAAAAAATAGTTGTTTTTTAGTCAGAAAATGATAATGAAAATATTGCTGTATCATGTTTGATAATCAGATACAAAATTATATAGGGAAAAAATTCCAAAAGAGCAGAGACCACGGGTGAAGCGAGTTCACTTTTAGTATGCAGAAACAAAATTCTAACAGAAAACATTCATTCGAATAGAAGACACAGAGCCAGATCATCTATATATATAAAAATGAATGTATGTGTGTCTGTTTGTTTGTTTGTTTGTTTGTTTGTCCTTTATGCCTGACCAAACCACTCATTGGATCGCCATGAAACTTTGGGAAGTTATTTAGTATAGTACTGGGAAGGTTTCTAGCAAATAAAATTTTTGAAATAACTTTTCGCCTAGAAATAATCAAGATAAATATTCTAATTTATCTGTTATAATTCAACAATCTGCTCTAAATATTATCATGATGATACGATGATTTTGTAATGTAGAAAATTAGGAAAGACAAAATTCAGGATGACACGGCAATTTATTTGAGACAAGAATAATGATACAATTCAAAGGCAAGATACTATTCCTTTAACTTCCAATTACCGAGGGAACCAATGAATATTGATTTTATTCAACTTATCGAGTATTTTTTCAAGGGACCGGGAAAAAATGTTCACTTTATCGAGAGATTCGTTAAACAAACCTTTACTCGGGTAAAACCCGGGCGAAGCCGGGTACATCCATACAAGAATAATGATACAATTCCAAGGCAAGATACTATTCCTTTAACTTCCAATTACCGAGGGAACCAATTAATATTGATTTTATTCAACTTATCGAGTATTTTTCAAGGGACCGGGAAAAAATGTTCACTTTATCGAGATATTCGTTAAACAAACCTTTACTCGGGTAAAACCCGGGCGAAGCCGGGCGGGTCCGCTAGTCTATATATATAAAAATGAATGAATGTATGTGTGTGTGTGTGTGGTGTGTCTGTCCTTTATGCCTGACCAAACCACTTATTGGAACGCCATGAAACTTTGAGAAGTTATTTAGTATAGTACTGGGAAGGTTTCTAGCAAATAAAATTTTTGAAATAACTTTTCGCCTAAAAATAATCAAGATAAATATTCTAATTTATCTGTTATAATTCAACAATCTGCTCTAAATATTATCATGCATATAGAAAAAAATGATTATATGCCTCTTCTTTATGCCGGACCAAACTACTCATTTCATCGCAATTTAACTTTGAGAAATTGTTTAATATACTACCAGAAAGGTTTCTATCTAATTATTAGTTTGAAAAACCTTTTTTTTTTTTAAATAAGGATAAATATTAATTAATCTGTTATATTTTCAGCACTCAGATTTATTATCTCTGTATTATCTTTATATATATATAAATCAAAATTTGTCTGTCTGTTTATCGATAAACTCAGAAACTACTTAACCAAATGTCACCAAATTTTCCACATAACTACCAATGATCCTGAAGATGAAGAATTTACAATGCATTAAAATTAAGTTTAAAAAAAAATATTTTAAAATCTATATTTTATCTTTGTGTATAACTTTATTTATATAGCCACTTGCTATATATTTGACCATTTAGAACTTTGGGGAAAGTTATAAAGCTATTTTTTGTCAGATTTCCTTTTTTCGTTTCGTTTTATTTCCCAAATTCAATTAAAAATTTTATTAAAAAGCCTCTTCATACCTTGTTTAATCATATTCCACCAGTTACTTTAAGGCTGGAAACTGTCTATATATACTAGTGCAAGATAAGTCACACTAATGAATTGCTGGAATTTTCGCCAACTACTCGGGTAAAGGATGTGGTGGACAGAGTCTACCAAATTCTTAATAAAATGTACGAAGTGAAGATTATACGAACACAAAATAAATATGTTGTTTTTGGTTATCCTTCGTATAGAAGGTTTACTAAAGCCATTGAAAGAAAAGCACAATATATAATTATAGGAAAGCGATATTTATAGCAATTAGGCTAACTTTAGTAGTGTCGTGTTCTCTACCTAACAAAATAGCAGTTGACGAACACTATACGGTATAAGCCATTTATTTCTATAAAATGGGATACATTCACTCTCCTCTTACACTCTATATATATCCAATCATTTTTACATATTTAATTTTCTATCAGAAAATTGATACATATCTACATATATGCTGCATTTTTTCTTTAAGAATAAAATCTGCATATGGAATCATTACAAGTAGAAAACTGGGAAGATAAGGAAGAGAGTACTATATAGCATGATAGAACTAATTATGTCGATTATAGAGGAATTGCATTGGAACTATTGGGGCGATGATGAGATTGGCGAAATAAATGCGTAACAAGGTAAAAAACAATGGTTGCCTGTAAAGTCGGTTTTACGGGCGAAGATTTTACGTGACAACGGTAGAATATTTATTGATATGAATATAATTAAATTGCACAATAGGAACAAGGAATTGAATGAAAATAAGAATTGCACAAATTTTAACTATAGAAATATATTTTGTTTATTAAAACATTGTACATGTAAACTTAAACTTAACTAATTCCTATTTGAGTGATTTTGTTGAGGATAGGACGATGATAGGAGAAATATGAAATGAAAGGAAGTGTTTCTGCTGTAATGTGTCTTGCGAAAGTCAAGTCGATAGTTGTTCCTTTTAATGTAGTTGACTTAGAAACGTTTGATACGCAATCAAGATTATACGTATTTTTCATGAATTTAAGAAACGAGTTGTCAGGCTTTACGTTTTTGTTAAAATCACCACACAGAAGAATCGGTATACTAGAATCAACTTGCACGAACGGTGGCACGTACTGGCTGTTGTGAATGTACGGACCGAGTCCTTGCCATAGTAACATTCCAATATCCTGCATACTAGCTCCTGGATGAATATATACAGCACCGAGTATAAACTTGAAGCTAGTATTAGCGGCGAAGCAAGTAACTTCAGTCATGCACATGTCACCCTTGGTTTTAATGACACGAGTTACGTCTGTAATCGCAACTTGGAACACTTCCGCCGTAGATGTCGATGATAATTTACGATAGATCGCCACTCCACCAGCCGCGTTGGTATTTGAAAATCAAAACACTTATTCAGATCGAAGGTTCAAATTTTTGCTAAATAAATTTGAAATTAAATAAAATTTGTAATTGTAAATGATGAAGTTGAAAATTAAAACATTTACTTAAATTAGATGTTAAAATTCTTGCTCAACACAGTTTAAATAAAGTTTTCTTATATCTGCCACTTTTTCTTAATATTTGTAATTTTAAAGAATCAATTCGAAAATCAAAACATTTATTCAGATCGAAGGTTCAAATTTTTGCTAAATAAATTTGAAACTATTTAAAATTTGTAAAATAATAATTAATTAATTAATTAATTTTAAACTAATAATTTACTTAACACTATCAACATTTATCAATAGTATGACATAACCTATAAACTCAGTTTCTCAACTTTTGTGTCAATCTAACAATTAATCAATCAATCATAGTTTACGATAATGAAATATCAGTGTACAATTATTTACCTTTATTGTTGTAGTTGTTGTAAATGACGAATCTAAGCACTCCACATTTTCACTACAGACACAGCTGACGATACTTTAACCACACGTGTGAACTTGTATTATGACGCTTTCTTGTTTTTCCAACGCCAAGAACGTTCGAGAAAGACAAAGACAGAGACAAGCATGCGCCGATTCAATGCGCCTAATTCTCTAGCGCTGCGCGCGCAGCACTCTCGTTCGATGACTCATCGTAACGTTACCGGGCGTTACACTTTTTCATAAGTGACTCCCAGCCGCAACCTAATTTAAGACGTTGTCACGTCAAAATTATCATCATTATTAAGAAGGTTTTCAATGTGTGTCTGCATTCAAATTATTAATGACATTTTTGAAAGTAAAACAGTGTATACGGTATTAAATATGTATAATGGAACAATAGCTTAAAATATAATAGAAAGTAAGCTGAATGAAGACAAAAAAAATGTTAAGAATTCCCTATGAATTGAAATGAAGTTATTTTGCCTATAAAATATCAAAAATAGACTGGATTGATACACATTCAAAATGGTTAAAATGGCATTTATTAAGCCAAACAGTGTGAAAAAGTAGATACAGTAGAGCTTCCATTGAGAGGATGCCTAAAATCGTAGCTTAACCCATCTCTCCAAGAGGCAGTCTCTTATTAAAGGTCTATTAGAGATTATTTAATATCAATTAGAATCTCCAATGAGAGACCACCTACAGGAGAAACAAGTTGAGTCGTGTTTTTAGGTGGTCTCTCTTTATTAAGAGACTCTATTTACATATATTAAAATCAACATTTTCTTACTGTTACGTTTAATTACTGCTAATCTCTATATAAAAATGAATGTATGTCTGTCTATCTGTCAATTATTAATTGGACAGAGCGAGTATTGTGAGTTTCATTATTCTATATGGTCTGGAAGCATATTAAAATTAAATATACAAAATTTGAAAGGAAATTTGTCCGTTCTTGGTCAACCTGATAACCCAGAAGTCTGAAAATTGGCCAGCTAGCATTGTCATCAGGTTTGAACATGTGTACCAAATTTCATATTTCTAGGTGCCCTATATGTATATTAATAATAAAAAAAATGATTACAAGGTTTGGCGACAGACATCCAGACAGACAGACATGGAGGCAAGTTAAATAAAAGCTTTTAAATAAAAAAGTGGACCAATCTCAATGAAAATGGTACCATTAGAAAGAGCGTAAGAAGTATACCAAGAAAGCTTAACATAAGAAGGGGAAATCGAAGGAAAACGCTAAAAACGAACGGTTCGTGAAATATTGGCAAAACAAAATAAATAAAATTAAATATACAAAATTTGAAAGGAAATTTGGAAATTTGTCCGTTCTTGGTTAACCTGACAACCCAGAAGTCTGAAAATTGGTCAGCTAGCATTGTCATCAGGTTTGAACATGTGTACCAAATTTCATATTTCTAGGTGCCCTATGGGTATATTAAAAATTGATTACAAGATTTGGCGACAGACATCCAGACAGACAGATAGGCAAGTTAAATAAAAGCTTTTAAAAAGATCCTGCATCTAAGGTATGGAATATTTTAAATAGAGAAGAAGCAGAAGATTTAGAATCTGATGAGGATCTTGAAGAAGGAAGACATAGATTCAGAAAAACCTTGAAAAGTGGGGAAATACCTGATGCAGAAACAATATACGCCATGAAAAAACAAAGGCAAAGGGCTCGAGAACTAGGAGATTATATTCCACTGTAAGATAATCAAGATGAACCAGAAAATCAATCCAGGTTAGTTAGAGAAGATGATAATGACAGGAGTGATGATGAAGAGAATGACAGGATAAACTTCTCTGTAGACATGAATGCCCTGGACAAGAAGAAGCTGTCGTAGCTGTCGTGGTCAAGTGAAAGGACGCAACCAAGAATTAGCTCCAGCCAAGCGAACAGCGCGCCCGCGATGTCTGCCACCTTTATTTTTTGTACAGCTTTTATAGATGGATGAATTTACATATTTACATTTTAACACAAGCGCGTAACATATTTACATACTTATTTTTACCAAAATAAATTATATCTCTTGGAATTAACTATACAAATTATGACAGATGGAACCTGTGTGGGATAAATAAATTTAAAATGAATTTAAAATTATTTAGTTGAGATTGGGAGGCAATTTTATAAATTGAGTTCTGATACTATGTACAAAATTGGAAATTTGTGTGATATTATACTAAAATATATACAAGTAGGGATTAACACAACATTAAGTCTGATATATAATACAAAGATAATAAAATTTTAAATGTAGCAGGATACGAACCTGTGTGATGTGGCTACGACTGTGTATCTGTTTGTGGGAGTGTTCTGTGCGTGAGAGAATCTCCTGCGCTGGAGTGTTGGTGGATTGATGATGGGCTGAGCATCCTTCTGTACCGTACTTTCCATAGGGAACGTAAGAAAAGGGGTGTTGGAAAGGTGTTCAGGGATTATAAGAAATGAATGTTTGATATGACAGGATACGTTTAAGGAATGAAGACTTGGTCGTGGCGAACAATTTGGTAGGATGATCCAAATTGGGTCACTGGAGTCCTCGGAAGGTTTCTCGTTTGGGATGGAGAGAAAAGGGGACGGTGGTCATGTCAATGAAGTAGCGCAAGGAGAATATCTCTTGATGTTGTTGTGTGAACATAATGGTTTATTGCAAATGGTCAGAGGGAAACGTACTAAATTCTGTGACGTACATCCTGAACGGATCGTTTCAAGATGGGTCTGTGATTATCAGTAATCCTGCTGACTTCTTAAAAGCAAATAAATTTGAGAAAAACTATCAGTTCGGGGTGGTCAATGGGCAACGCAGGTGGTGTTATTCTAATTCAAAATAGGAATTATATATAGGAATTCCCTGAAGTTAGGATCTTATGGGGGATCATCAATCTTAATGTCGTGGTCACCATCTTTTTCTGAGTGATTAATAAAGTCCTTTAAGGTGTTCCAAAGGACTATTGAAAGCTCTTCAAGACAATGAATCAAGATTGATTGAATTTGTCTCAATCGGGACGACGGCAATAAATAAATTAGCAAATGTATAATCGTCATGGAGACGTTTGGGTTAATAAACGCCATTGTAAGGAGGGATAGAAAAAATATTGGGAATTGTTTAATTCTATTAAAATATTTAACTATGGGTAACGGTACTAACGTATTTTTGCTTATAAATGACCTATTTTCTAAATTTGCATTGTCACAGTTAATAAGGAGAGCACTCAATTGAGGGCTAATTTCCGGAGTATGATTAGGTGTTGGTGAGGATGGGAGCATTATCTTCGTTGTAGGGGAAGGTTCTAATTGGATATCAATCTTTGGGGTGGTGTCAGGAGTAGAAATGTATCTGGCTGTTAATGTCTGTTCGGCATTATCTAATAAAATATCGGGGTTCATGTGATTAAATGGGTTACTGAATGTAGATGCATAATTCTTATAATCATCATGAAATATTTCAGGTGGGAAATGATGGTAAATAAAATATGATTTTGGCGCGCTATTGTTGTTCGTTGAGTGAGGTGTGAAGATGTACTTAGTGTCTTCGGAATAATGTTTCAATTTGTTTACGTGGATAACTTCTGTTTCTAAGTTTTGAGCTTGATTAGGTCTATAGTATAGACTATAGTATAGGTCTAACTGTATAGGGGGATATCACCTCAATTATCTCATATGGTCCACTGAAGTAAGGCACTAATTTACCCGTATTGGGGTGTTGGTAAATTTTGGTTAGGACTAGATCGCCTACTTCAAAGTCGGGGGACCTGTGATTTTTATCAAATCTGATCTTATCTAGATTATGGCGTTCTTTTGTTCTTTGTAACGCTAGGCGTCTGGATTCAGTGACTGATGAATAAGGATCTAGATGTTGTGACAGTTCTTTCGGTAGGGACCCGTCCATAAGGTATGATGGGGGAAATCCCGTGACGGAATGAGGGGTATCGTTATATGCCTTAACTACTTTGGATTGGAGCATAGTCCAACTAGCTCTAGGATGTTGAAGATGGAGGAGCCTAAATTTTCCGGTCAGGGTTGCGTTCAAACGTTCGGATAAACCGTTTGCTTGTGGATGGTTGCTGGTAGTGAGCATTGGTTGGATGTTATGGGAGATTAGAAATCTCCTAAACCTCGATGATGTAAAGGCAGGGGTTCTATCCGTAAGGAGGCGCTTCGGACAACCACTTTGTAGCACGTTTTTTATTACTTGAATATATGTGGTCGTACTGGTGGAACGAGATGGAAATGTCCATGCGAATCGAGTCGCGTGGTCTACTACTACATGCAGGTAATTTTTTGCACTTCCATATCTATAAAACCCGGCTATAGTGTCCATAGAGACCAGATCGAATGGCAATGGGGATTCTTGCAATTCGCCCAACTCTCCATACTTCGGTCCTTTTGGGGTTTTGCTCATTTGACAGATGTTACAATTCTTAACGAAGGCACGAATGTCTATCGACATTCCGCTCCAAAAGTATTGGGCGGAGATAATCCTAGTAAATTGATAAATTCCTGGATGGTTGAATTTCTGGTGGGCTTCTCTGAGTATGGTGGGTCGTAAGGATGGCGGAACAACTATTTTGCTCACACCACGTCTGGTGACGGTAGTCAGGCCTGAGATTTGGTGAACATACTTGGGATTATCCCGAAGCTCGCTTTGGTACATTTTTAATTGCGTGGCGTCAAGAAGGCCACAAAACGGATTTCGGGATAAAAGGTCAGCCTCTAGTTGTTTGGTGCCTTTGATGTATTTCACCTGATAGTCGTAGACTGACAATCTCAAACTCCATCGAAAGAGTCTTCCTGTCGGATTTTTGATGTTTTTAAGCCACTGTAAGGCGCAATGATCGGTGAAAATGGTAAAACAATTTTCCGCCAGATAGACCTTGAAACGATCTACTGTTTCAATTATGGCCAGACGCTCTAATTCGGTGATGGTATAATTGCGCTCGTATTTGCGCAGAGTGCGGCTATAATATTTTACTGGATATGAGTTTCCATCTGGATGGAGCTGTTTCAGTACTCCTCCTATCCCTTGCAAAGATGCATCAGAGTACACTTGACAGGGCAAATCTGATTTATAAAGATGGAGAATGGGACCTGATGAAAATAGTTGTTTGAGTTTGTCAAACGCCTTTTGACAGTCTGACGTCCATTCCCATTTAACGTTCTTTTTCAAAAGTTGATTTAAAGAATTTCTAATGCGCGCATAATCTGGAATGAATTTGTTGTAAACATTAATGGCGCCTAGGGGGGGGGGAATGATTGCAAGGTTTTTACATTAGTAGGGGGTTTTATGGCATTAATTACATCTATATTCCTAACAAGTGGAGTGCAGGTACCTGAACTGATCTTATATCCCAGGTAGTCAATAGATGTCCTGAAAAACTGGCATTTATTAAGATTTAATTTTATATTTTCCAATTTACAAAAATGAAAAAATTCCTGTAAGTGTCCTAAGTGTTCCTCTAAACTGTTAGAATGTATTATGAAGTCATCAAAATAATGATTAGCAAATGTTAATTTATGTTTCTGTATCAATTGATTTAACTGCCTTTCGAATATTTGAGGACTTAATTTGAGACCAAATGGTAGTCTATTAAAATGGTATTGCCCCAGGTGGGTTACAAATGAAAGTAGGGGGCTAGATTCAGGATGGATAGGAATTTGCCAGAAGGCGGAGGTTATATCTATGGTGGAAAAGTATTTGGAATTAGATAATTGATCTAGTACTGTTTCTATTAGTGGTATGGGATAATTATCTACAGACATTAATTCGTTAAGTTTTCTAAAATCTACGCAAAAGCGTTTCGAGCCATCTCTTTTTCTAACAAGTGTTACGGGAGCGGCATATGAGCTATTCGATGGTTCTATTATTTCATTTTCTAACATTTTCTCTATTTGATATTTTATTTCAGAATATGGTATTCTATATGGTCTTAGTGTTATAATCTTATCACTGTTAGGTATAATTTTAACCGGGTCAATATTTAAAGCAGGTACTGAAAACTTATCGATAGGAAACAAACCAATATTTTCTCTAATAAGATGTTTACATTCATTAATTAGATGAGGATGTGTAACTATATAATTTTCTACATTTGTGGTACTATTAAGGGTATCATGAGGAAAAGATTGAGTACTGTGGGGCATGGTATGGTTATTAGGATCGTGTTGAATTGTAAAGTTTTTTAATGATGGCGTAAAATAATCTTTAAAACCATATTGTGACGGTGCTAATATGATATCATCCTGATATATTCTTTTTGAAAAGAAATCAATAGTTAATCGAAATATCCCCAATGAATTTAAAGATAAAATGCCAGATGGTAGATCATTATCTATTATATAAAATAGCAAGTGTTCCTTAATGGATCCTACAGTAACCAAAATAAATGCAAATCCCACAAGTTGAATATTATGAGACAATGTCCTAATAGTAACATCATAAATCAAAAGTGACATTTTAGTTCTTAATGTTTTGAATTGCTTCAAACAAATAATATTAATATTAGAGCCAGTATCTATTAGAAATGAAAACAAATGGTTGGCAAGTAGAAACTTGAGAGTCAGAGTACTTACGCCATTAATAGCGTGTGGGTTGTACTTCTGGTTACTTGGTAGTGTTGTCGCTTGAGTTACGAAAATTCCGCGGCGGTGTCGATAGTCGAGAATGATCGGCACGCTGTCCAGGCAAGGTGGACCGTTGTGGGCACTGTTCCAGTGGGGCCCTTGGCAGTGCTTGCATGGTGTAGGCGGGGTGGAGGGAGATCCTCCTGGTCGCTTCTGGGTATGAGGCACTTCTTCGGATGAGCGCCTTAGTGGATTGTTTGGGCGTTCTGTGGGAGAGAATATGCCGGGACGACTCGGGGCTCCGCCGATTCCATAGATTCTCCTGGCCAGAGTGAACCATTCCGACGGGCTGCTGGGTGTTGCAATCAGCAGGAGATTGCGACTGTAGGAGGGCATTCCTTGAGTGAGAGCATTGATCATTTCCTTGCGGTCGATGTTGAGCTGCGTACCTATGCGTACCTTCTGTAAATAGTATGCTTGTAAGCCTTGAGGCCCGCAACGTAGTTGATAGCATTCTTGATGAGTCGGTGTCTCGGGTGGGGGGTACAGATCCTCAAGGACCTGTTTGATCCTCCAGTAGGGTTCATAGAGGTAGTCCATGGATTGGAGTGTTCTCCGGGGCTCTCCTTCTAGCGCTGCCACTACCATGCGGCCTTGTTCGTCACAGCTGCTGTTTTGGAATTCCGGGGACCTCTCCAGCTCCCTTAAAAACGATTCTGCGGAACTTGAACCGTCAAATATGGCTGCGGTGGCGGGCGCGTCCCGCCCAAGTCTTCTCATCATCGCTGTTAATTCATCTATCACCGATTTATTCTCTTGAGCTAACTCGGCCTCTTTCTGGCCTGCTTGTCTCTTTGCCTTGCTCATTCTTTTGAGGTTCTTATTACTGTCGACTCTTGTACTGTCGTAGCTGTCGTGGTCAAGTGAAAGGACGCAACCAAGAATTAGCTCCAGCCAAGCGAACAGCGCGCCCGCGATGTCTGCCACCTTTATTTTTTGTACAGCTTTTATAGATGGATGAATTTACATATTTGCATTTTAACACAAGCGTAACATATTTACATACTTATTTTGACGAAAATAAATTATATCTCTTGGAATTAACTATACAAATTATGACATACTAGCGGATGTGCCCGGCTTCGCCCGGGTTTTACCCAAGTAAAGGTTTGTCTAGCGAACATTTGTTAAAACAATTCTCTAAAAACTTATTTAAAAAAAAAAAGATATATTTTGATAATTTGAAACTCGTAAATTTGAATCTCTCGATATATTGTTATCATCGTCACAATGGGGGCGCTGCTTGCGAGTTAAATCTACAAATCTGCAAATAACTCTAAGGATATTCAAGATATTCAGGAAATTATTTTTCAAAAACCTGCCCGGTGATATACCTAATAATATCCCAAAATTTCACGGCGATTGGATGTATGGTTTTTGAATCTATAGAGTGCAGACAAACAGACAGACAGACATTCAATTTTATATATATAGATAGATTCACTCTTCATTGTTGGCTTTTTATCTTACATTCATTCTTCATTGTTGGCTTTTTATATTACATTCACTCTTCATTGTTGGCTTTTTATCTTACATTCATTCTTCATTGTTGGCTTTTTATATTACATTCACTCTTCATTGTTGGCTTTTTATCTTACATTCACTGTTGGCTTTTTATATTACATTTACTCTTCATTGTTGGCTTTTTATCTTACATTCACTCTTCATTGTTGGCTTTTTATATTATATTTACTCTTCATTGTTGGCTTTTCATCTTACATTCATTCTTCATTGTTGGCTTTTTATATTATATTTACTATTCATTGTTGGCTTTTTATCTTACATTCATTCTTCATTGTTGGCTTTTTATATTACATTTACTATTCATTGTTGGCTTTTTATCTTACATTCACTCTTCATTGTTGGCTTTTTATCTTACATTCATTCTTCATTGTTGGCTTTTTATATTACATTCACTCTTCATTGTTGGCTTTTTATCTTACATTCATTCTTCATTGTTGGCTTTTTATATTGCATTCACTCTTCATTGTTGGATTTTTATCTTACATTCACTCTTCATTGTTGGCTTTTTATATTATATTTACTCTTCATTGTTGGCTTTTTTATCTTACATTCATTCTTCAATGTTGCCTGTTTATATTATATTTACTCTTCATTGTTGGATTTTTATCTTACATTCATTCTTCATTGTTGGCTTTTTATATTACATTTATCCGAGTGAAAGTTTGCCTAACGAATATTATATATTATGAAGTATAATAAACAATGTTAAAGATTAGTTTTAATTATTAATCAAGATTGTGTGTGAATATGTGAGAAAGATGTAATATCGTTGTTGTTTTCTTGGCCGACTGTTTTACATATGGTGTTATCTTAAAATTGCTTGTTTTGAATATTTTTTTAGATCGAGTTGAATGAATTGCTGAATTTTTTTTTGTATTTATATATAAATAAAATTAACTCTGTTGATTTTTTTGTATTTAATCGATAACAGCTAAGTTACGCATGTTAATGTTAGGGGAAAATATTTTGATGTTAAGCAAAACCTGCTCCATCTCGTTTTACATAAATGTTGAAAATTTGGTTGAAATTGATGCATTGTAACGAAAGTTTTTAGTGATGTCCTCTTATGAAATTTGCATTTTATTAATATAGATATCTATTTTAAAATACAGTCGAACTTGGATAATTCGAACCCCAAGGGACCATAAAAAAATTCGAATTATCCAAAAATTCGAATTAAAGATGTTAAATTATTTATATAGGAAATTCTAGGGACCAAGATAAATATTCGAATTAAAGAGGTTTTCGAATTAAAGAAGTTCGAATTATCCAAGTTCTACTGTATTAACTTTTATAAATACGCATTTTTCTTAATAAAGTGTTATTTAACATAAACTATAGAATTATATTTTCGGATCAATTTGACCTGACGCGTGCTTTCGACTAACATTTTTAGTTCACAATAAATATAAATAGATGAATTTGTTTCTTTCTGTTTAATAAAATATTTAGGATAAAGTGAGTCGAAAAATATTTCGATTAATTCTGCGCAAAATATATTAATATTTTGAAAAAAAACTCACTTGCAAAATTGTTTAATTTGACCATATTACACCATGTTGTTTACGGTTTTCTAAGTTACGTTTATTATTGTTTGTTACTTTGTGTGTGTATATATTTTAAAAAGCAGAAAATGTCGTTATTTAAGAAGCCAAATAGAAAGTTTAGACAACGAGTAAATCGAAGTGATTCAGAAGAGGATGAATCTGCTGATATTAAAACGGCTTCACAACTTAAAAAGCAGCCAAAATCACCAAGCCACAAAAATTCAAATGAATCCAATAAGGAATCAAACGACAAAACAAGTAAGACATCTTCCTCACTTTTAAGTTTCCAAGATGAATTTGAAGATAGTGAAATGTTCAAAATTAAAAAGTCAAATTATAGTAAAAGAATGACAAAGCAAGTTGAAAAGGAAAGAAAAAAGAAACAAAAGCAAGAGGCCAAAGCAGCCGAAGTACCAGCTCAAGTAGAAAAGAAAAAAGATCCTGCATCTAAGGTATGGAATATTTTAAATGGAGAAGAAGCAGAAGATTTAGAATCTGATGAGGATCTTGAAGAAGGAAGACATAGATTCAGAAAAACCTTGAAAAGTGGGGAAATACCTGATGCAGAAACAATATACGCCATGAAAAAACAAAGGCAAAGGGCTCGAGAACTAGGAGATTACATTCCACTGGAAGATAATCAAGATGAACCAGAAAATCAATCCAGGTTAGTTAGAGAAGATGATAATGACAGGAGTGATGATGAAGAGAATGACAGGATAAACTTCTCTGTAGACATGGATGCCCTGGACAAGAAGAAGGCCAGAGAGGCAATACTCAATGTCAATGAAGAGAGGGAGCTGGAGAAGGAAGAAGCAGCAGAACTTGACAGATGGGAGGAAGAACAGATCAGGAAAGGAGTCAGTGTCACCCAGTTTCCCCAAACAATTGCCCAAGGTCAACTTTTGTTCAACTGCCCTGTGGACGTTGATGAAAGACAAAACTTTATCCCTCCAATTATAAAGGTGCGTGAGGCAATTACCACCGACATGATCGCAGAGCGCCTGAGAGAAAATTTAACTTTGATAAAAGATCGCCACCGCGCTCATCAAAATGAACTTGACAAGTGCCACAATGATCTTCTAGACTCAAGTACCACAATAGTTGACTTGGAGAAGAAACTACCCGAGTTAGAGAAGAGTTTCAAAGTGTACCAGCAGCTGAGAGGCTATGTGGCAGACCTGGTGGAATGTCTAGATCTGAAAGTGAAGCTCATTGATTCCTTGGAGCAACAGACCCATGACCTCCTGAAGCAGAGGGCAATCAACCTGGCTCTACGCCGCCAACAAGACACCAAGGATCAAAGCGATGATATGATGACAGCCACAGCTAGATTCTCGCGTGGCACCAACTTTGACTCCCCACAAGCCCAGAATGAAGAGAAAGCCCGGAGAAGTGCAGAAAGAGAAGGGAGGAGAATGAGAAGGCGCAAGAAGAGAGAACGGCATCTAATTCTGGGCCACAATGAAGGGATGTCCACAGATGACGAGGAGCAAGAAAATGAGATCCTCAAGTTCAACACTAAAAAAGACAGTATCTTGGAGCAAGCACAGGAAGTGTTTAGTGATGTGGTGGATGAATTCAGCACAATTCAGGGAATCACAGCAGAATTCAACAAGTGGAGAAACCTAGCCCCAACCTCCTACTATGAAGCCTATGCCCCGCTCTGCCTCGCCAAGATCTTCACCCCCTTCATCCAGCTCGAACTCCTCACCTGGAATCCCATCTCTGGGAGCTCGGACATAGAGAGCATGAGTTGGTTTCAGAACCTGGTGGCCTACGGCTACCTGGAAGACTATGATAACGAGGAGTCCGACACCAGCCTGATCCCCAATATCATAGAGAAGGTGGTTCTAAAAAAGATGACAGCCTTGGTGCCCTATATGTGGGATCCACTTTCCACCGCAGAGACTCTGCAGCTAGTCGACCTCACCAAGAAGCTTTTTGAGATCTACCCCACCATCACTGGCAACAGTAAGCCTGTACAGAACTTCCTCCATGCTGTCGTGAACCGCCTGTCCAGAGCCATAGAGCAGGATGTATTCATCCCCCTCTATCCTAAAGAAGTCCTTCTCAATAGGATGATCGGAGCGGCAGCATTCTTCAACAGGCAGTTCTGGTCCACCACCAAGCTCTTCCGCAACATCCTTCTGTGGAATGGGGTGATTGGGGACAAGCTGTTGAAGGAGCTCACCCTGGACAGCCTGTTGAACCGCTACCTGCTGATCACCCTGCGGAACTCCATCTTCCTGAAGGACTGCCTGGAGAAATGCCAGGCCATAGTGACGGCCCTTCCCTCCGCCTGGTTCACCTCCCTCCCCGGCTGCACCACCCTGCCTCCCCTCCAGAACTTTGCCACATTTCTGAAGGACTTGGCCCTCCACATCGCTGCAGATGCCACGGTAGATGAAGTCCAGACCAAGTCTTCGCTCAAGGTGATCATCCAGCAGCTCTATACCATCGGGGCTCTGGACGAGGTGGCCTACCTCACCAAGGAGTTCTCCGCCATCCTGGCCTACAAGTGATCTGCCTGTGTACATATTTGTATATAACCTTTCTTTCACACAAGTGTAGTATAAATTTATTTTTAAATAAAACTGATTTCAGACCAATTATTCAATTTTATTGAATCTTTTCATGTAGTTACATGATTGAGAGCCATCAGCAGCAGCTTTAGATGGGAAACCCAATGCCCCCAAGACATGTGCCCCCAAACATTTCCCTCCCGGCGTCATCACTCCAAGGATCTCTGGGAATTGTGGTCATCTCAATCCTTCACCCAGAAACCAAAAATAAATCTCAAATGTTATGAGAATCTGAGTTTGTTTTTAATAAATATTTGTTATTAGCAACTGCTGCTAATTATACATTGGAACTTGTTGTAAACAGCTTCTTTTATAACAGCAACTTGGTTATAACTCCCAAGTATTTTAACTCTAACAACATGGTGTTGTTATAGGGAGGTTTGACTAGGATTTCCTCCTTCCCAGCAAGCCCCATTTAATGAGAGTGTCTAGTTTGCTTGTTGACATTTTTTTCATGGTCCTGATCCTAATTTTTTTTTTTTTATTGCACTCTATAATGTTGTCATTGTGGCCTGGAAATGTATTTGTATTTTATTATCCAAACAATATTATTATTTATAATCTGTATTTTCACACATTTCCTGACAACGATCGTGTTAAAGAGCAATTGACATCTATCTCACAGTATTCAAAAAACAGCCTGTGGAACTCTCCAAGTTGCAGAAATAACTGTGCCAGTCATCCTATTTATAACTTCAATTGTCATCTATCGTTGAAATTATCTTTACAGACTTTTTACTGCAATGATAAAAATTATTAAATGAGAGAGCTTGGCACATCAATGGTGACCCCCTCTCACTGGTTTTGCCAAATAAATCTCCAGATTGCTCTACTATTGGATTATTTTTTATATCCCCATAAACACATTTACTATGGAAGACAGCCTAGGGATGTTAAAGGAACCTATGGACATTAGCTTATAGGTCTGTAGAGGGGCATACATATAATTTAAAGAAAATGCATCGAGCAATGCTCTTCTGCCAATATTATTTCATACTAAACCTCAAGGCAATAAGACCAAATCCAAATAAATAAATAGTGTGTGACATTTCGGTGTAACACCGTTATTACATTTTCAGACAAAGTACTGAATGAGAAATTTGGAAATATTTATGGGGCTGCTAACCAAAATAAAATGATTTTTGAGAATGAGAAATTCTACCACAGCATGTTTTAAATAGTTACTAATATCAAGATAAGAAGAAGATAGTTTTCTAAGAACCCTAAAATATTATTCTTAGCATTAGAAGTGAAAAAACCCCACTTTTTTTAGATATAATTAAAAGCATATCTATAAATATCATTGATATTTCCACTTTCTTCCATTCTGTTAATTGTAGCACACTTCTTTTGAATGAAAAAGGCTTCTTTAAATTGTCTCTTAAAATATTTTTTCTCATATCTAGTATCTTTGTTTCTTTTAGGGCAAAATTATTATGCCCTGTAATTTTTCTATGTTCTAAAAGTGCAAAATTCTCAATTTTATCCCATTTCAGAGCATATTCATGGTTTTTCATTCTTTCTTTTAAAGTTCTGGATGTTTGTCCTACATAGCATTGGTCACATTTTTTATATTTCACTTCATAAATTAAACCTGCTCTTTTTGGTAATTGAGTGTTCTTATGGTTGTTGATATATTGAGAGATAGGGTTACATGGTTTCCATGCAATTGTCTTTTTTTTTTAATATATTAGTAAAATTTCTTGCAAACTTTGGTTTATAAATGGTAATGTGATGAATTTGGCTTCTTGGTTTTTGCACTTTAGATTTTGCATCAACACTGCACTGAGAGCAGTCGGGGAATATCCCTGGACATAACAAGCCTCTTGAAAGATCTCCCCGGAACTTCCCAAATGAATGTTGACCCATACAACACATTGTGTATATGTACGTATTAACCAAAATATATTTATTAAATATTATTTTTATCAGTGTACACTCTCATGGACAAAAAGGAAGTAGAAGGTCTTAGATGTCACCGGTCATCTATGTTTTTTTTTTAAGAAGACAGAGGCAATTTTGTTCACACTTGGTTATCTTGTGTGTCTTCAATAAAGGTCACTGTAATATCTTTCAGAGTTATTGTCTCAATCCCGATATACATGCTGAAACTTCCTAAAGTTTTGTCCATGAGTAGCAATAGTAGTAGTGCTGATAAAAATAAGTAACACAATGACACCTAAGAGATGAAAAATAAAAGTTCTTATAACATCTACTTATATAATTGCCTTATTCTGTCTGTGTGAAGTTCACTGTCTGAAGTTCACAGATAGATTTTGGTCATCAACGCGCGCATCATCATTATGATAATAATAATAATTATTATTATTATCTACTTATATAATTGCCTTATTCTGTCTGTGTGAAGTTCACTGTCTGAAGTTCACGGATAGATTTTGGTCATCAACGTGCGCAACATCATTATGATCATTATCATTATCTAATGATAATAATTATTATCATTATGATCATTATCTAATGATAATAATTATTATTATAATCATTATGATCATTATCATTATCTAATGATAATAATAATAATTATTGATGATGATGCGCGCGTTGATGACCAAAATCTATCCGTGAACTTCAGACAGTGAACTTCACACAGACAGAATAAGGCAATTATATAATAGATAATAATAATAATTATTATTATTATTATTATCTACTTATATAATTGCCTTATTCTGTCTGTGTGAAGTTCACTGTCTGAACGCGCGCATCATCATTATGATCATTATCATTATCTAATGATAATTATTCATTTATTATATATTATCTACTTATATAATTGCCTTATTCTGTCTGTGTGAAGTTCACTGTGTGAAGTTCACGGATAGATTTTGGTCAGAATGGATAAAATAAAAAAAGTGTCAAGGGATGGGAATCGAACCCACGACCTTCCACTTACCGGGCAGATGCCATGACCACTAGACCACAAGTACAATACTTAAATGAAAATACGTTTCTTATACAATCTAAAATTATAAAATAGACTTTTAAATCGGTAACCTTTATATATTATATATTATATATATTTTATATTTTTATATATTTTATATAAATTATATTATATATAAGTATTTAATTATATATAAGTACCTTTATAAGAATAAAATATGATATTCATTAAATAGGTATTTAATTTTTAGTATCTCATTTATATTTATTCGAATTTTATATTTGAACGATAGGCTCATTATTTCTTTTGATGTTTATATATCGTATATACCGTTTTGCACAATTATTTAATCTTTTTTATATAAAAAATCGACATGATGAAATCTTTATGAAAATTCACATTTTTATTTTTATATTTTCAAGACACACACAGTTTGGGGCGGGACGTTTCACAAGAGAGACATCCACGGCGCCAATTTATAATTGTAACGAATAGTATTTTAATTAAAACATTTTAAAAACACACAGTTTGGAACGGGACGTTTCACAAGAGTGACATCCATGGCGCCAATTTATAATTGTAACGAATAGTATTTGAATTAAAACGTTTTTAAAATATATACGCACTCGGGTAAAACCCGGGCGTTGCCCGGGCCATTCGTCTAGTATTTTTATAACCTTGTATCTATAATAAGGCACAATTTGGATTATAGATTATAAACACACGGTCAGTGTTGGGCATTAAAAAATTATTTTTCAATTAAATTGAAGTGCAATTAACAATTAATTAATTGTTAATTAGAAAAGTGCAATTAACAATTAATTAATTGTTAATTGTTAATTATAAAAATACAATTAACAATTGATTAATTGTTAATTGTGAAAATTACAATTAACAATTAATCAATTGTTAATCTTTAATAAATCATTTTAATTAATATTTGCCCAACACTGCACACGGTAATAAGACCAATTCCAAATAAATAAATAGTGTGTGACGTTTCAGTAACAACTGTTACCGAAATGTCACACACTATTTATTTATTTGGAATTGGTCTTATTACCTTGTGCTTGTATCTATAAATAACAATAAGGTAAACACAAGGTAATAAGACCAAATCCAAATAAATAAATACGTCACACACTATTTATTTATTTAGATTTGGTCTTATTACCTTGTGTTTATAATCTACTAGCCGAATGACCCGGGCAACGCCCGGGGTTTACCCGATTAAATGCTTTTATTCAAATACTATTCGTTACAATTATAAATTGGCGCCGTGGATGTCATTCTTGTATAATATATAAATGAGTTTTAAAAATTGTAAAAAAAAAAAAAAAATGCATCGGCCGGGAATCGAACCCGGGGCGCCCGCGTGGCAGGCGAGCTTTCTACCACTGAACCAAAAGCAAACGGTGACAGAATTAAGAACGCATGACGATGATAACTGTATATTATCCGTGACAGAGGCGGCCGATGAGGAAAGATGGTCGTGACATATATAGTAATAATCCAAATTGTGCCTTATTAACAATAAGGTAATAAAACAATATTTGTAATAAAACTTATTGTTAAAGTTTACAAAAGAATGATGGCAAAAATGTTCTTAATGCATTCTATAACAACCTTTAACTATAAAAGTTATTTGTCCATACAATACACCCCGGGTTATGGAGAGCTACAATATTGTTTCTGCTCCAGGCTGTGCAGCACAACGCTACTTTCCTCAGAATAACAATAGCAGATAAAACATTGATTGCACATCGTTCATTTACACAATCAAACAATGTGTCTGTGCTCTTTGTTTCCTTCTGAGTTTTACCGACTACCACAAGAATTTATGGTATGAATAAATAATTCTGTGTTTCAGATTGAAAATACAATCTTAAAATACCTTCCAGGATCAATTTTACTGGACAGAATGAACTACAGTTGAATGGAGGAAGTGTGCTGGGAATCTGAATATAACACAACCAGAGGAATCATAGAGTAAAATCCAACATGGCATACACTCAAGGACAGTGACATTTATTGACAACACACGGGATAACTAAGTGTAAACAAAATGACTGTCTTCCTAAAAAAATGACCAGGGACATCAAAGACTTTCCACTTCCTTAAGTTTTGTCCATGAGTGTACATCAGGGTAGATTTCAGGAATACCAAGTTCTGGGGTAATAAACTGATAATAATAATACTAAGGTATGGTGGAAGCTGATACACCGAGGTACCGTCAAGGGCATTACACCGAGGTACGGTAGAGGCGGAGTATACCGAGGTACCATCGAAGCGGATTACACCAAAGCATGATAGGGGCGGAGTATATCGAGGTACCGTCGAAGCGGAATACACCAAAGGATGATAGGGGCGGAGTATATCGAGGTACCGTCGAAGCGGATTACACCGAGGTACGGTAGAGGCGGTGTATACCGAGGTACGGTCGAAGCGGATTACACTGAGGTACGGTAGGGGCGGGGTATACCGAGGTACAATCGAAGGGGAGTGTACTGAGATATGATGGAAGCTGAGTACACAGAGGTATGGTGTAATGTATAACATGTGTGATTAATCGAGTAAAGTTTTTTTTTTTGGCTTATTTCGGATTTTTTTTTAATCAGTGTTTATTTATTTAATCTTTACGATAGATAGCACTTGGGCATCAATAACACATTATCGGGATGCCATGCATGCCTTTTCTTTATATATGTAGGTCATTCTGAAAGTTTTGCAATGTAAGAAATCTGTAAGATATATTCATAATTTTAAAATCTAAAAGTGTGTATGTGTGTAAAATGTCTTAAAATTGCAAGCCTATTGATGATAATTGATGTATGCTACAAATGAACACATTTTTAAGATTAAAGAGTTCTGGATCATAATTTTATATAACCCATTTTCGAGTATATCACAGGACTATTTCTCCTTAAGAAGTTCAAAGAAACAACAACAAAAAGCTTTATTAAGGCATTTTAGACTTATACAGATTCTCCGAGTAGAAATGTAAGTTCAAAGAAATATTTTATTTTACATTTTTATAATATTTATAATATATTTAATGAAATACATGAGATATATTTTATTAAAGTAGTATGAAAAATGCTCATTTTTTCTAAACATGTGACCATGTTGTAAATAATTTGGTCAAGATTGTGTGTATTATTTTCAAATTGGCAAGTTATATAAGAGTTTGAAATATAAAACGCCTTACACTTATATAAATAAAAATAAAGAAGGCATCTCCTGACCACGAGCATATATAAATGTTAATTAAATTTCCTTCAAAATATGTGATTAATGTATTAAAAGTATTATTTTGAAATATATTGATAATATATCTATTAAAATATTAATAATATATAGGTTTTTAAAACGAAAATTGAAATTATACCGCGAATGTTTCTTTTATAAAAATCGAAATTTATTTTCAAAGAGAAATAGCGACATTTCTAACTTTGAGGATGAGGTATGGAAAGGTGAAACATGAAGAGTAATGGCGAACGGGAAAAATAAAAAGTGTCCAGGGGCGGGAATCGAACCCACACCCTTCTGCTTACCGGGCAGGTGCCTTGTCCAATTTCGATTTTTATAAAAGAAACATTCGCGGTATAATTTCAATTTTCGTTTTACAATCATCAGCCGCGTTATATTGTATTTTAAATGTTACTTTAAGTATTAGTTACGAACGGAAAAATACGTCCAGGGTAGCCGAGTGGACAAGGCACCTGCCCGGTAAGCAGAAGGGTGTGGGTTCGATTCCCGCCCCTGGACACTTTTTATTTTTCCGTTCGCCATTACTCTTCATGTTTCACCTTTCCATACCTCATCCTCAAAGTTAGAAATGTCGCTATTTCTCTTTGAAAATAAATTTCGATTTTTATAAAAGAAACATTCGCGGTATAATTTCAATTTTCGTTTTACAATCATCAGCCGCGTTATATTGTATTTTAAATATAGGCTTTTAACTTTTAATTAGACAATTTTAATTTATATTTAGACATTTTTCATTTTAATTTAGACACTTTCATTTTTTAGACATTTTCAATTTTAATTTAAACATTTTTCATTTTAATTTAGACATTTTTCATTTTGGACATGGACTTTTTATAGAAAAGTACAAGTGTCTAAATTAAAATGAAAAATGTCTAAACTAAAATTTAAAATGTCTAAATATAAATTAAAATTGTCTAATTAAAAGTTAAAAACCTATATATGATATTTAAATATATAAACATATTAATTAATTATATAAAATTATGCGCTTGCGTTTATTTTTAAATTTATTTTTAAAATATACATGATTTATACACTTTGTAAACTTAAATTAATGCATTTTTATATTCAAAAGAAAATTTAATATTCTATAAATTAATTATTTTTAACAGTCTTTGAGGAGCGCGATCGGGGCCCAGTCGTTGAAGAGCGCGATCGGGGCCCAGTTGTTGAGGAGCGTGATCGGGGGCCCAGTTGTTGAGAAGCGCGATCGGGGCCCAGTCTTTCAGAACTCTTTTCGGGCCTTGTATAATAATAGAGATAATATGATTTTCAAAAGAAAATCTACTTTTAAGTAATCTACTTTTTACTAAAGAGATTTTAACAATAAAATTGAATTGGAAAAAATATTTTAGAAAAAAACTCAAAAACTTCCCCAAGATTCTAAATGTTTACATGGAAAGTAGCTATATAAAAATATATTTTTTTAAAAATAGAGCAATCCATAAATAAATCTTTAATTAAAAAAGTATATATTGGATCAATAAATGATATTTTGATCCAATATATGCCTTTTTAATTATAAAAATATATGTTTTTCAATTTTAAGACATGACAGCATATTACACTTTAAAAGCATTACACCTTAAATAACCACATTTTATACTTTAACTAGCCGAATGACTCGGGCAACGCCCGGTTTTCTCCCCATTAAATTTTTTTATTCAAATACTATTCATTACAATTATAAATTGGCGCCGTGGATGTCACTCTTGTGTCCCGCTCCAAACTTTGTGTCTGAGAAGCGATATTTTTATAGAGAGATGATCTGGCTTTATGTCTTCTGCTCGAATGAATGTTTTTCTGTTAGAATTTTGTTCCTGCATACTAAAAATGAACTGGCTTCACCCATGGTCTCTGCTTTTTGAAAAATTTTCCCCCGATATAATTTTGTATCTTTATTCAACTTTATTCAACTGTAAATACAAAGCGCGATGTCCCGCCAAAGACCCTGGCGCCCAAAGGAAAGCAACACAAGAGAGAGAGAGAGGGAGATTCTATTAACATATGCTCAAGGCATTTACCATATTCCTAAAATTGATTTCAAACAAGCATACTATATACATAGGTAATTTAGTTTAAACACATCTCAAAATAAAGAAAAAGAAAAAAAATCATATATACAGCACATAGTTAATTATACCTAACACATGAGATTATTTAAAAACTTTGATATATATTTACAAAATCTATTGAATACAATGTATGAATCCCTGCTGGATATCAGTTCTCTTGGATCGGTACAGAGAATACCGTTATTGAGTCTGTAGTCTTGAAATGCTGGGCACTTAAGTAAAAGGTGAGTAGAATCTTGAATGCGGCATCCACAAAAACAGCCCGGATCCTCCGATGCATGGATTCTTTCCAGAAAACTTCCGAAATTACCATGGTTGGTTACAAATTGTGTGTTGTGGAAATTAGGGCGAAAATAACTTGGAATACCCCCCCCCCCCCCGTTGAAAAAACTTGTAAATGTCTCGTTTGTATTATTCAGTAAGAGCAACATTCTTTCGTCTATATAGGATTTAATTATAAAGGGAATATCGATGTTGTATTTTTGCTTGTCCTCGAACGATAAGTTATTTAAGTCATATTTCATATTTTTTGCTTCAATGTAATCTGCAATCAATGGAACCCTAGCCAAACTGTGAACACAGTTGTACGAAGTTGTCTTGTATGCTTGAATGCTCCATATTAACATCTGATATTGCATTGAGTTTAATTTTTGTATCGATTTTTTGTTTAAAAATTTGAACCATATTTCTGATCCATATGTTAAAGTTGATCTGAATAAAGATTTATACAATGTAATTCTTTTATGGGAGCTCAAACCCCATGATTTGCTGCACAGAGAGAATAGAAAATTTTTTATTCTTAGAATTCTGCTCACTATTTCCTCTATATGAAAAGCAAAATTTAATTTGTTTTTTTTCTTCTATGATTTGCGAATGTTATTCCCAAAATTTTTATTTTTTGTACTGGTGAAATTAATCCACTCTTAAATTTAACTGGGATCTTCTCTTTATTATGCAAATATAAAATGTTTGTTTTTTCGGAACTGATTTCTAACTTGTTCTTAGTACACCACAATTCGATAGTATTTATTGCTTCCTCTATAACTATTTTTAGTGATGCTAGATCTTTATTCCAGCATATGATCGAAATATCATCCGCATAACAAATCAACTCACTATTGGGCACCTGAAAATTCAACAGCAAATCGTTCAACAAAATTGTCCATAGAAGTGGAGAAAGCGGACCGCCCTGAGGACACCCCTTAGTAATTGGCTTTGAAGTTGTTAGATTGTCGTAACTGAATGAAATGATCCTGGAATTTAAATATGATTGTATCTGATAATCAAATATGATACGTAATATTGCCATTGTTGGGGTACGTTTTGTAATCATACCCCAACAGAAGATGTATGGTGTCAACATCAATTGGATACATGGCTTCCCTCCCATATAGACTTATAGATTACTTTTTGCCAGAAACCTAGCCACTTGAAGACACCAGACATCCATACTGGAAGCTGATGCCTGGTGGAGATGGAGACGTCAGACATCCATGCTGAGAACTGATGCCTGGTGGAAAAGAAGACACCAGTGACATCCAGAGACATCCGTGCTGGAAGCTGTTGTACCATATGTATATATGCCCCTCATTTAATATTTAGATAGAGGTGACTAAAAGAAATTATTAAATTTCAGCATCGAATTTAATATCCGGAAATTTATAATAAATTATAAACTCTTAACAAGTCGGATATCTACAGTAGCCCCAGTTAAATTAGTATTTTTAAAAAAGGATTTAGGAATAGAATAAAGAAAATAATTTATCATGTAAAGATTTAAATCAATAATTTTAGTAATACTCGGACTATATATTATTTAATTTCATAAAGAAATTAATTTGTTTTCTCAATCTCTCTCTCTCTCTCTCTACAATGTTTCCTTTTTTTCTCTCTCTCTCTCTCTCTCGGCAACACGGTAAATTGGAGGCGTGGTCACGATCACGTGCGTGTTTTTTTTTTTTTTTTTGACGAATGAAAATGCCAACCAATAAAAAAATTTAGCACGAGCAGCGAATCAAAATGGAAAGAGGCAAGGATAAAAGAGAGTTTCTTTGCTAAAAAAAAGGCAATCAGCGGTCGGCAGTTAGGAGTCAGGCTCGAGACGTGGAAGGGAGGAGACCAGACTTTCTCCGGCGCTTTCGGGAAAAGGTAAGCCCCTTTGCCATTATGGCTTAGTCTTTCTTTTGAGTGGGAGCTGATATAATTTTCGCATGGGCCCTAAAGGGCTTTAAGGAACGTAATTATGATAGGGACCTTTATTTTGTCTCGCTAGAGTAGATAGAGATCTAGGCTTTCCCCCTTAAAAGGCAAATTTGTAACTTCAAGTCACCTCTATCTAGATCACTATATAAATAGCACATCCCGCCAGTATAGAAATGCTCCCTAACTTTTTTTTTTTTTTGAATAAACATCTAGTATATGGCTTATATGGAAGAATCTTTCTTTGTGTCCTCTCATACATATTTCATTCTTTTGTTTTTCGGTACTACCTCTACATCTTATTATTATGAATTATATTGGAACATAAAACTACCGGCTCCGATGGAATGGAGTTGTGTACTTTACTTTTGCTGCGATACACTAATACAGCAACAGCGGCAAAAACAACTTTATTAGGGCCACCTTGAGGGCATCCCTTAGTCAGATTTTTGTAACATTTGTATCTCATATGAGGAATTTGCCTTTCTTTCACTGTTTAAATAAAGGATTGTATGATTCTTACAAATTTGGAGGGAATGCTACCAAAAAATCGAGTCTTCTAATAATTGCTGGCCACCACGCGTTGTCGAAAGCGCCTGCCATATCCACTGTAATCAAAGAAGTCTGTTCTCCTTGTCAGTGTTTCAATATGGTTTCCATTATATCTACCCTTGTACTATTCGTTGATTTATGTTTAGTAAATCCATGTTGCCTTGGACTCATTAGAATGTTCTCTTCGTAATATTTATTGAAATTTTTTTTTTGTTTCAAATATTTTAGAAATGTTTGATGTAAATGATATAGGTCTATAGCTTTTGCTCGTTTCATAGTTTATTTTATTAGGTTTTTTTTTGGAATGATCTTTACAGTAGAGTCCTTCCATACATCCGGATAGTAACCTAATTCAATGCATTTGTTGAATATTTGCTGTAAAATCGGGATTAAAAGTGTACCTGCATGTTTGATCATATTATTACTGATAAAATCTGGACCTGGTTGTTTCTTGATATTTAATTTTGAAATAATATTTTCAACATCTTTTATTTCTATAAAAAAAATGTTATTTTGGTCTTATATTCAGGTTTATAGCTTCTAACAATAACATGCTCCTCTTTATCTGAATGTACATCATCATCTGGAAATAAATCATTCAAGAGACTTTTCAATTTTTTCAGTGTCCAGCATATTATCGATCATTGGACGTCCTCTATTGTTGTTGGATGATCTTAGAGTTTTAAAAGTCTTATAGGCGCTTCCAAATGGGTTGTCTGATTCATTTTCTTCAATGAATATTCTCCAACTTTTATTTTTATTTTTGGTCCTTTGATAGCGTCAATGTACTTGTTTCTTGCAATTTCAAAGGTTATTAGGGCCTCTTGCCCTGTACAGTTCCTCTCCCACCGTGGGACCACAAGGGTATATATATGTGATGATTTAAGACCATGGAATTGTTGTAAATAGTCTAGATATCTACTACCACATGTTCCACCCCATGACTGTATATAACTTCTTATGTACTGCACATAGAAAACCTCAACTAACATCAATCTGTACCGCGTAAGAATCTAATAAAGTATCGCAACTGTACAGATAGAAGGAATGGAGACTGACAGGAGAAAATTAAGGTTAAAACTAATCAGGCTTAGGACAGAAGTCGAAGCAAGGCCTAGCAAAAGAGGCTTAAAACCAGCCCAACTATAAATAATTTACAAGTCAATACTTCCTGACAGTACCGGGCGTATCTGATAACGCAGAAGTTATAAAAGTCGAGTAACGCCCCGTACTTCCGGGCCAAGACCGGACGTATCTTCCATCAAAGAAAGCCGCAAGGCCAATTACAGAAGAATCACCTAAATAGGTCAACCAATAGAAAAAGGCCACGTGGCATGGTCCCGCCAATTGGGAAAGAATCACCTAAATAGGTCAGCCAATTAGAAAGAAGCAAGGTCGTGGTGTTAAATCGAGGACCTAGAATTGTTAGTCTTCGCTTGGATTCCAACGGTAACACTTGCTCTTAAGATCTCTCTCTCTCCCCTCATCCCATTCCTTCTTGACGTCAGACGCTTTTAGTGGAATCTCTGTTTGTTTATTTCACCTTTGGCCCAGCTGTGTCGCCTTCCACCACGACTGCACGGTAGAGTTGACATCGAGGTTCGTCTAGCATCAGGTAACACTGGTCCCAGAGGTCCCAAGATATCACAGACTCCCTCCGTCCCGAAGAGTCGACAGGATAGTGGACGCCAAGGTACAAGTAAGCAAATAGACCACTGTCTGTACAGAAAGATGGAACAGGGAAGAGAGGAGGATTCAAAGGAGCCCATGAAGACCGATCCCGACTACGAAAGTGGCGAAAGCACCACTTTTCCAAAGAAAGAAAACACTCTCGGTAGGACGCAGGAAATTGTCCCCAGCCAGGAAGACGTCACACCCCCGCCGCCGGTGTCAGATGTCCTGGGGAGGTTGACCAGGACGCGACATCAGCTTTCTGCCGTGACCGGACATCGCGAGAGGTGGAATCGCTACGATGATTCGTACGAGGCGCAGAGCTTCTTCACCAACTACGACGCCCAAGCAGATCGGGCCCATCTACAATATTCTACAAGACTGAGGAAGCCAGCAAACCTCCTGCAAGCACCCCTCCGAGTTACCAACACGCGAGCGTATGTTACCTGCTCCCCCGACCTTCTCTAAACCACGAGCCCAGCGCAAGCAATGAACTCTTAACTGTCCCAAGGAACCTCCAACTATGACAACAGACCAGGACTGTCCCGACATACAAGACAACACAACAGTAGGTTCCTCCTTCTATAACTTTTGTTGAACAATTGCTCGTTCGAACTGAACTGTCCAATAATGTAGACCTACCTCTGCTACTTGATACAGAAGCATCTATCGCTATAATTATGCAGAATACTTTTAAAATAATAGAAACCAGTTTGTAAAAGAAAAATACCTGTCCATCCATTCAACTTAACTATTAACGCCATAGCTAACAATATTTTCACCATAGATTATATCTTTTTAAACGTAAAAATAAGTAACATAACGCAGAATCTAAAATTCCATATCATCGATACACCTTTTCCTTTTGGCATTTTATTCCTTAATTCCATAAAAAGATTTCTACTAATTATAAACTGTTCTCAGCTACTCCTGTATCAATATAATGTACTTCTACCAACTACCTTGTACCAATTCACTTCGTGCAAGCAACACGTTTCCCCTGGACAGGTTAATACAACTGTCCCATTTACTAAATTTTCCCCTCCTGTAACGGGTTGCTCACACGTGGTGAACTCCAACACTCTTATTTAATCTTATTGTAATGTTCCTAATCCCATTTTCAACGCCCCTATGTCCTTTTCTTTCATATATCTGGACAGAAATAACCTAAGTCACAGCCTTCCAAAACTATTCCAATCGTTAAATTCCCACATAACTACACTCCTTCCCTTTACATGCATAGTTAAATCTCGACAAATCACTCTCAACAAAATAAACAACACCCTATCACATAACTTTTTCCAATTGGCAACAAATTTTTAGTGCGCGACTTCACACCCAAATCTAATTTCGAGCCACACAAGCTTTATAACGTCGCCCTACTAAACACACACAAAAAAAAATCACATTAAACGTGTCATATCCACTAACAATATAAAAATTATCGATATGTTCGTACAACTAGCACCCATGACTTTAGTAAATTTGTTATTCTTAGTAAAACAGGTTAGATTTTGTACAAAACAAAGACTTCACGTGACACCTTTTCATTTACATTTTTTTTTTCGCTTCGTGTCACAAAGCCACACCACAAAACTCTTTAACTTCAGGCCAAAGACGCCTTCATCACGCCTGTGACACATTTATTTAACCACACATTGTTCACGTCGATAGTCGCAATTTCACTCAATTCTAACCCGATATCACTGAATAACATTTTTTACTAAGTCCGCAAAATATCGAAACACAACAACCAGTCGATTTAATATCAACAGATACAATATCCGAATTTTCGAAATACAAACACAAATCGAACAAATGCTTGAACACAGGATAATTACAACCTCTGTATCTCCCTATATCAATCCCATAACGCTTTTCACCAAAAGTGACAAATCAAAACGCTTTTGCGTTTACAATTATAGAAATAATATCTCCGAGCGTAGTCCGAATTAACATACCCAATGTCACTAATTCATGGCCATCAGAAAACCGCGTTTACAAAGGTGGAAAACAACCACCAAGCAAGCTGCCCCATAAAGGGCCTCTGACCCAAATAAATATGCCCGCCAGCGCCGGAACTCGCTAATAATAAATTCGAGGGGAGATGAGCAAACAAACAGCCGACGTCTTGTTACGACCCACCGCTATCCCCCCCGTGTTCTCTAATGAACTTTCGTCAGCTATTAAATTAAATATTAGTGCGTGCCAAAGACAACACTTTACCTACAAAAATCACACACACCCACATAAGTTTAAAAAAAAAAAAGACAACATTAGGACTCAGTTAGTTTCACAGTTAGAAACAATGTGATCCACGAGTCGCATCAAACTTAAAACAAATTCGATAAGTTAGAACAACTTAGGCCAACAAGACCAAAGATATCAATCGAGGACAATTTAAAGCTCTCTCTACCCATCCTAAAAAAAAACAGGAACATTACGTTTGGCCTACAACTTTCCATTCTTTCACGATATATAATTTCTATATATAATCTTACTTGCTCTTCTTTCTCGATGAACATTTTTTAAAAATTTTTCATTTTAATATCCTTTATATAATCATTATATAGCTCTTATAATTGTTTTTTTTTTTACGTCAACCAATTAGTTTAGATTATTGTCTTTTTTCTATTTTTCTTTACCAAAACTTATTTACTTTTGCTTTATGACTCTATTTTATAATCAACTTTATATTTTATCTTTCATATCATATCTAATAATCTCAAGTTTATATTTCATGTTTATATCACTAATTTGCATTTATCATTTTATATTTTCTCTCACTTTATAAATTAGATGTTATTTACATTGTTTCATCTTCCGCTACCATGTCAATGCTATCGAGTATATTACTGCTCATTTTTAATTTTCATTTAATATTTTCACTTTCTATTACCCCTTATATACTGCTGTAGTGTGTTAATCTTTGTATCATATCATCACTATTTTTACTTTTTTTTTAAAGATTACTTTGCATTCAACTTCGCAATTCTATTTTCGATTTTCAAATCCTTTAACGCTATATGCAAAGCCTTAATTTCGCAATGTCATATCTCAATGATATATTCTTTTATAATCAAACTAAAAATCATGATCTAAAAACAGGGCAATCTTCAATAACCTCTTAAACAACCACTTTAAAGGTTACTTCTTAATAAATACTAACCCTTTTCCGCAGGAACTTTTAACTCCTTCGCAGGCTAGACTTGACCTACTTTGATTTCGTAATTAACAATCTTGTCACACCGTCCCCCAGATTTACCTATCCCTACTTCTGGCTTGGATACGTGCAAATTGTATTTTTTTTTATTCCAGGGCACTCTCATGCCACACGCTGGCACATTTTTTTTTTTATTATTTTACTCTTTTTCTCGCTAAGCCCCTGACGACTCTAATTAAAACTTTGATTTCTGGTCACTGATCTTCGCCCTCTTTATCCTGCATGCGTACGTCTTAACGACTAATTAATAAAACCCATAACAATCACCCTTATCTTACTTTTCGATTGTGGTACTGTAACTTTATTCGGTCCTTAAATTTACATGTGAAACATGGCCTAGGTTCTCCGCGCCGTGCACATTAAATGGTTTGGGACTTGAGTCAAAGTGACATTGCCTCAACCAAGTAATAACTAACCCCTCAACCCTTTCTAACGCCCATCACGAAGAGATCATGATTTTCCCATCCAATCGTTTTATTTTTACCTATCGTCATTATATGCTCTCTATTAATTCTTTTATTCCTATTTTTGTTTTACTTGTATGTTTAATATTAGTTGTTTATGCTTTATTACCTCTTATGGATACACAGAAATCAACCCCATGTTATATACCAACTCATTTCAATTAATTTTTTAAAAATTACTTCCTTAATAACAGTCTTCCTATTCCGCTCTCTTAAATCCCTCCATATGAACCCTCTCACATCCGGGGCCATCTGTGATGATTTAAGACCATGGAATTGTTGTAAATAGTCTAGATATCTACTACCACATGTTCCACCCCATGACTGTATATAACTTCTTATGTACTGCACATAGAAAACCTCAACTAACATCAATCTGTACCGCGTAAGAATCTAATAAAGTATCGCAACTGTACAGATAGAAGGAATGGAGACTGACAGGAGAAAATTAAGGTTAAAACTAATCAGGCTTAGGACAGAAGTCGAAGCAAGGCCTAGCAAAAGAGGCTTAAAACCAGCCCAACTATAAATAATTTACAAGTCAATACTTCCTGACAGTACCGGGCGTATCTGATAACGCAGAAGTTATAAAAGTCGAGTAACGCCCCGTACTTCCGGGCCAAGACCGGACGTATCTTCCATCAAAGAAAGCCGCAAGGCCAATTACAGAAGAATCACCTAAATAGGTCAACCAATAGAAAAAGGCCACGTGGCATGGTCCCGCCAATTGGGAAAGAATCACCTAAATAGGTCAGCCAATTAGAAAGAAGCAAGGTCGTGGTGTTAAATCGAGGATCTAGAATTGTTAGTCTTCGCTTGGATTCCAACGGTAACACTTGCTCTTAAGATCTCTCTCTCTCCCCTCATCCCATTCCTTCTTGACGTCAGACGCTTTTAGTGGAATCTCTGTTTGTTTATTTCACCTTTGGCCCAGCTGTGTCGCCTTCCACCACGACTGCACGGTAGAGTTGACATCGAGGTTCGTCTAGCATCAGGTAACACTGGTCCCAGAGGTCCCAAGATATCACATATATATATCTTGGTAGATTCAGAGAGTTTGTTAAACGTATTATGTATTTGATCTATAATATCAGCATTGTCCCAGGCCCACACACGGGGGTCGCTTCTAGGCGGGCACTTCTTAATTGGTAAAGCTCGGCTTGTCACCGACCCGAGTCCTCTAGTTTGTAGAGACGGTCAATAGATGGCGCTCAATTCTAGCGTCTATTTTGATGGGAGAGCCGACCATTATTTTATAGATTATCTAATTTAATACAACAACAACAAAGGGCTTTTATTAGGGCCCATTACCCTGTATAGATTCGCCATAAAACAGCAAAATAATACAGCAAATCCCCTTTCTTTTCCCCATGTACACGTGGGCCTTTGTTTAAAAAAGGATTTATTTACACATCTGTTCTAAACTTTCCTCACTATCTCTTTTGTGTATGAATCTATTTATAATTGATCTATAGAAATTATAGAATTCTAATGCTATATTTTCTTTTCTGAAATAGTTCTCAGCGTCTTCAGTGGGTTGCTAAATTTCCAGAAGGTGTTTTTTTTTAGATTATCTAATTTATTAATGATTTTATGGATGTGTGTGTGTGTGTGTGTGTGTTACATAGTATATACCACAAATGACAAAGAATAAATTCAAATAGAGGTCAGTATCAGACACATATATTAAGAGAAAAATGGTAAAAAGGGTAAATTTGTACTGGATTCACGTAGATAAAATCCTGATTGTGAGTCAAAAAAGTTGCTGATGGCCTGTTTCTTGATGTGGCTACAATGCTAGGGAGTTTCCATATAAGATCCGAATTATATAAGGCCAGGAAGGGCCCCCCTTTTTTTTTTCTTTCGCCTCTCTTCAAAGGACAGTTGATACCCCTGGGAGGGATGGACGTTGGAATTCCACATGCCAGAGGCCTCGTTAGTACATTCCAGACTACTTGAGACCCCGGCGGTGAATCTGTCAACAACCCCCCCATATCTGCGCCTCTCAGGGATCTCTCCCACGGTGGCTTGGGAGAAAGTTTGGCGTACTCGGACACTATGTAATCCTCAAAATGCTTCTATACCCTATATATTATTTGATATTCTATCTTCCCAAATATAATTTTAGCTGTTTAGGTTCTATATTTGTTTATCTCTATATCACACACTATTCCTATGATGGTAACGACGCTGTTACCGAAACGTCACACTTGTATATTTTAATAAGGAAATTTTTACTAAGTCACTTCTTACATCCCTTTCCATTTTGTCCAACTGAGCCCAACAATGAACAAAACGGAACTCAATACCATCATCATTTTCTGACTAAAAAAACAACTATTTTTGCTCAGAACCTGTCAATTTAATTTTTTCTTGGCTAAAAATCTGATAAATATCTCTTCCAGATTTTTCTCTATGTCCTGTTAAAACACGTTTTACATGTACATTAGGTCAGCTGATATTACCTCCCATCTTCACCGCTAGAGGCGCTGCTTGCGAGCGAAAGGACAATTTTGCAACGCAATTTGCAAATAACTCGAAGAATATTCGTGATAAAGACCTGAAATTTCACTAAAAGTTTTTCCAGATTCTACTCTATTTACTGTTAAAATTTCAGTCAGATTAGTCACGTATTGTGGACGTGTATAGGAACAAACACACATACATACACTGACTTTTATATATATAGGGATAGGGATATAACAACATTTTACATTTTAAATAAACATTTTACACTTTAATAACATTTCAAATTTTCGCGACATTTTTAGTTTTTATTAAATACTAGCCGAATGACCCAGGCAACGCCCAGGTTTTTACCCGATTAAAAGTTTTTATTCAAATACTATTTGTTACGATTATAAATTGGCGCCGTGGATGTCACTCTTGTGAAACGTCCCGCTCCAAACTTTGTGTCAGAGAAGCGATATTTTTATAAAGAGATGATCTGGCTTTGTGTCTTCTGCTTGAATGAATGTTTTTCTGTTAGAATTTTGTTCCTGCACACTAAAAATGAACTGGCTTCACCCGTGGTCTCAGCTTTTTGGAATTTTTCCCAATATAATTTTGTATCTGATAATCAAACATGATACAGCAATATTGTCATCATCATTTTCTGACTAAAAAACAACTATTTTTGCCCAGAACCTGTCAATTTTATTTTTTATTGGCTAAAAATCCTATAAATATATTTTCCAGATTTTTCTCTATGTCCTGTCAAAACACGTTTTACATGTACATTAGGTCAGCTGATATTACCTCCCAACTTCACCGCTAGAGGCGCTGCTTGCGAGCAAATAGGCAAATTTGTAACGCAATTTGCAAATAACTCGAAGAATATTCGGGATAGAGACCTGAAATTTTCACTATAAGTTTTTCCAGATTCTACTCTATATACTGTTAAAATTTCAGTCAGATTAGTTACGTATTGTGGACGTGTATAGCCGACATAGATACCCACATACACTGACTTTTATATATATAGGGATTTTAATAATTATATTATAAATATTTTTATTTTTATAATAAAATAGAAATTGGCTCATTTTAGACATTTTTATATCATTTTAATATATAAAGCAATAGAGAAATAGCACATTTTAAATTTCTAAAATTCCAGTTTAACATTTATTCATTTTTATAACTGTGATTATTTCTATAATTTATAAAATATAAAATTAAAACGAAAATATGAAGAAACAATGCCTAAAATCAAACTAGAATAAAATTGAAAACAAATTTAATTTTTAAGCGACATTTTGCAATATATTAAAATTTTTAACAATTGTACTATAGATATTTTTATGTTTTAATAGAAACACTTTTATTTTATAGATGGAAATTTTGCCGGGAGGATATTGATCTAAAAAGACAAAGGTCGCTTCTCCTGTCAGAATAGACGCCAAAGCTAGACGTCTAGCTTTGACAGCTTTGACATCTAAAGCGACCTTTATCTTTTTAGACTTTTATTTTAATTGATATTAGTCGATTTTATGCATTTTTATATCGTTTTAATAAATCAATAGAAATATTGCATGTTAAATTTCTCCCCAAAAAGTTAATTACTGTTTATGTTTCCCATTTTTGCGCCACCGCCGTGTCAGGATGGTAAAATGAGCACGCGGGATCGGTAAGAATCTCTGTTCGACTCATTTTTATTTACCTTTGTGCATTATGAAGAACAAATCAAGTCACCTGCAGGGAGCATCATCCAACAGCTGCGTCAACAAGGGAGCGCACTGCTGGCCAGATGGGCTTCTTCCTTCATGACTGATCTGTCCGCCCCTCAGTTATTCTTGGACTGACACATGTCGTCAAACTGACCCTGTTTGTCACCACGGCGTTCAAAGCACTCGTGCCAGTCACAGCTGTTTTCGAGGGCGATCAGTTCGCGCTCCTCGTTACACAACTGGTCTGGATAATTTCCTTTCTCCAGTCTTTAGGAGGACCTTTAAACTCCAGAATGTATCAGATTATATGAGGCCTGTCTGCAGTCCGAAAACCTAAGGCCAGGATTAGCGTCGCATCTTGTTTTTTGCACCACGTTTTAACTTGGGCCCTCTTTCCACTCTCAGGCAGTGATGGCGCCATTGGCTCTTCTGGTTTTGAGCGACCAGTATATCACAGGATGGTGGTTCTCTACATGATGGCAACCATAGTTCTTTCCTTTAGATGTTGTCTGTGGCTTGGCTTTCTCCATACGCACCTCCTCTAGCCTCGTCCTTCTGTATCTGCGGAAACTTCTATATTGCGCCCCCGTCGCTTGTACTCGCGTCGGCGCTGTAGATCACTTTTCTTTGCTCTGGTAGTGTCTTCCCGTCCCACGCTCTCAATCTCGTGCCTTGACTAACACATATTTGTCTATGTCAGGCTCCCTGAGATTGTCGAGACAGATTCTTTGCTGGATTAAGTCCTCTGATGGTCTCCTAATTTCTTTTTCTAGAATTTTTCTCCTTCCAACTCTCTTGAGCCTTTTCATGCCAACCTTGCACTGGACTATGGACTCTTAAAAACTTTCGGAGGCGTCGCGCTGCGTGTCAATCTCAATTACACTAGAACTATTTATAGGAGATGGCTGTTTGCCTTGCAATTTGTCAGTTAAAAAAGCTAAGATGGCGGGGAAAAGCCCGTGGCTTACCTCAGAGTGGAATGCAGACAACAGCGCTAACACATTACATGGGACATTCTGGTGGCAGACATTGTAGTCGGACTTTCCTGAAGCGCCAAAGGCTCCGCTGCTTTCAAGTGCAGAGTGCTTCGATCATCCAGTCTTGTCGCACTCCCTCTGTCACAGCCAGTTGGATTTCCTCGTAGTCCCAGATAGTCTGGCCTCGTCACAGCAGTCTGGCACGTTCATCGGCCCATCATGATCGCCTAGGATCTCTCGGATATTTTCAGATGGGATCCCGGGGCTATGATTTCTACACGGCACATTTGGGGTATATTCTCCTTCTGTCCGCTTGACTTGGTTCAAAGCACTCGTGCCAGCCACAGCCGTTTTCGAGGGCGATCAGTTCGCGCTCCTCGTTATACAACTGGTCTGGATAATTTCCTTCTCCATGTCGCCATTTACAGTGAGATCGATCGCACATCTTTATATATATTCTGTAGGGCGCCCTCCATCTTTCCAAGCACTACCTCTTGAGCGTCCTGTCATCGGGCGACCTTCTCATTCAACACTGCATATCGCTGATCGCTCTTCCCACAGATTTTGTTGGGGCACGTTTTTTGTAACCATACCCCAACAGAAGGCGTATGTATAATCAAATCAAATGGATACATGGCTTCCCTCCCACATAGACTTACAGACCATCTTTTTGCCCAGAAACCTAGACAATTGATGACACCAGACTTCCATGCCGAAAGGTGATGCCTGGTAAAGAAGAAGACATCCAGAGACATCCGAGCTGGAAACTGTTGTTTCATATGTACATATATTCCCCTCACCTAAAATTTAGGTAAAGGTGACCAAAAAAAAAAAAAAAGGAGAAAAATGGAGAAGGAAGATCTCTAAAGACTGAACCTTATAAAATATCCTTCCAGAGAAAGGAAAGCATCACATTACAGTCCAGGTAAAAAGGGCCTGGGTCAATTTTAGCCAAGACGGGGGGGCGATATATATACCATCCCGAGAAAAAGGGAGGATTGTATTCCAACCCATGTGGAGAGAGGGGGGGCTGGCGTCTGAAATTTTACACGATCGCTGTAGTTGTTTCCCTCTTTAGATTTTTTTGTTTTGGTAATACTATATGTTCTATTTTGAAGGGGAGAGGCCTGGGGCGTCTATGAAATTGATACTGGAGCCGTTGGCCATTTTGATTGGTGTTTCTTTCGGCGAATGAAAATGGAGAATGAGATGATATAAAAGAAGGTTCTTTGCCAAAAGGGGGATTCGATCGGAGTCGCTCAGTGAGAAGGACGATTTTTAGACGGGCCTGAGACGTAGAGGAGACCAGACCTTGCCGCCGCTTTCGAGAGAAGGTAAGCCCCTTGCCATTATGGCTTAGCCCCCCCCTTTTTATTTTTTGAACAGAAGCTAATCTATTTAGATTCTGAATGGGCCCTAAAGGGCTTTAAGTGACTTAAAAAGGAGTGTTAGGGTTCGTATATTTTGTCCCGCTAGAATAGATGGAGATCTAGGTTCCCCCCCCTTTTTTGTGTAGTAGCCAACCTAGATTTCGCATGGGCCCTAAAGGGCTATAAAGTAACTTCAGGTCACCTCTATCTAAATTTTACTATGTAAATAGCATATCTCGTCAGTATAGACATGTTCCCAAATTTTAAGATATTTAAATAAATATCTAGAGAAATTTTCTTGTCTCCTCTGTTACCTATTTCATACATAATTTGTCTTAGGGTGCTATTCCAACTGTTTAAATAAAATGTTGTATGTTTATTACCTATTTGAAGGGAATGTTACTAATAATCAAGTCTCCCATAAATTACCGGCCACATACATTGCCGCGAGTGTCTGTGTTTCAGTGTTTTATAGATTGCCCAATTTAATAACGATTTCGTGGGTTGACCATTGTACTGACAATATTATATGCTCAATCCTTGCTTTAGCTCAACTCTTAATCAATTACAGAGTTTTTCCCCCCTTTCTTTTTTATTTATTTTATTTATCCTGTTCGCACAAATTGTATTACATGTGATGATGTAAAGACATATGCCGATAGTGCATCACTGACAGCTGTGCTGCTATTATACAACATTAAGGTCTTGCTGCGGGTTATATACATGGGGTTGTTGGCCTAAATTGCTATATATATATATATATATACTTAAATAAGGAGACTTTAATAAGTCACATCGTGTAACCTCCCTTTTCATCTATCCAAACCCGGGGAACCCATCAATGTCGCCCGCCGCGGGGCTCGAATTTAGTATATGTTTCTTCCCCTATACTTTAGAAATATATACCTAATGAAAAGCCATACTATTTTTAAGTATTGGTGAAGTAGTCCACGCATCCTGAGATTAACAGTCTATTATAAATCGTGAATTTTAATTTATGCTTTCCGTTTCACGGGCATTTTATCAGGCAATGAAAGTTATGTTGAGGCGGTGTATACCGCATCTCTCGCCGCTGTCTTTTACGATTCACATTGTTTGTGGCAAAAACCTTAATATTATCATTGATTTCTGATATCAAAGTAAAACGTCTATGGGGATGAGTATCTTTTATTCTGGTCTTCTCGAGCTTTCGAGCTTGTCCGCCCTTCTACAGGAGAAACATATACAATATATCAAGAAAATATGACGTCGCCTGATGCTAAAACTATTATGATTCTATGTACATATATATATATACATTAGAAAGTTTTGCATATTATTTGTTTTCTTAAGACATATTTTTTTGGATTAAGGTATTACACATATTCTACTATTGTTTGCTATATTCTATGAATTATCTTATAGGTTAGAAATTCTATTATTTAAGTAGTTTTATAATAGTTATTGGCTATTACATATAAGTTACTTATATTATTGTTGATATTATTAGCTGGTACTAGGATATATTGTGTTATATGTTTCGGGCAAATCTATTTCTATTAATGCTATTGTGTTTTCTGAATAATAGAGAATCAATTATAAGCCTTTGATATTTGCTGTTTATGTTATTGTAATGTATTCTAGGTTCTCCTAATGCGAAAGTGTGACCTGTTCCTTTGCAGTATTGGAAAATTAGAGACCTATTGTCTTGATTAATAACGTTGCGTCTATTGCAACCGACCTTTTTTTTTTTTTTTCATGATGCCGCCAACTGCATATGATCTTAAATATCCTGTATACACTCTGACAAGGGAAGGTTATCCTGAATTGACAAATGTACAATTTTTGTCTATAGTAGAGATTTCCAAGATTCTATTTCTGAAACATTTTTTTTTTTGGATGAAGACAAATAAAACCATCTTGATAGTATTGAATTTTACAGTAAATACATTTGCCAGCAGAAGGCATGATGAGATTACATGAAATTTAAACCAGTTATATGCTTAGTATGTTCCTTCAGTTGTAATTTGACACCGTCTTGAAATAAAGAAATTGGACGGTGCGCTATATCTTGATGCTGGATATTTCTGTGTCAGAAAGGTGTAGTTATTCTGTTTAATGAGAATTCCAATAATTATCGAAATTTAGCAGATTATCATTGGGGATTTGAACAACTGTCTTGAAAATTTTTGAACAGCCCGAGTAGATAGAAGAGTCCTAGAGTTAGAGTGGAGAATTAGTAGTACAGACTGACCACTCGACGCAGATAACTCTAGGGAACAATTACTGTGTTAATCCGCCGTAGACAAGAAGAACATTGATTCTCAGGATACTCGATAGGCAGAATTTTGAGAATTGATAAAGTCATAGTTAAAGTTTACACAGGCATGTGGGAGTAAAGACAGTGATTTAAAGAGGCAGCCTTGTGTCTTAAATACTTTTAGTGGAAGCAGATGCCACTGCAAATATTCAGGTCTAATAATTTCCAAATTTGAAGTCATGCATGACGGGTTAGCACGGGATTGACGCCTGGACGGGTTTCCACTGGGATTAATCGAGCTTGCGAAAGAACTAGAAGAAGTGTGACATGTCACGCCACTGTACTAAATTAATAATTGAGAAGATTTATGTTGAGCCAACTGAAATTAGTAAAGAATTAAGAGATTAAGGTCTTATTCTTTGAGTTTTACACTAATTTCAATTACGCGATATGGACGGCGTTATAAGTTGGGTGGAAATGATTCGGCCGCAATGGGATGGTCTCCTGGAGATGGTACGATCAAATAATACTTATTGAATGCCGGGCGGGATCGCATAAAGCATTAAACGATATCGAGAAATGCTTAAAGAAACACCCTAGAAGATTGGGGATCGACAAAATGACGACATGGAAAATGCTCAACATTGTACATTGGCAGCAAAATGATATCTTGCTATTGTATGGACGACCACTCCTTCCTGAAATGTGCAGCGGATGTTAGTCCCAGAATTAGGTCCTTTGAGGCGACACTTTCCTTTGCAGATGACATAAAGACGCATGACAAAACAGCACACGAGCATTTAAACTAGCTTCAATTCCTGCCATTAATTAATTTAGTTGACCAATAGCTATAGAACCGCTGGAGACCTCCATACCCTGTGTGAATATTTTAGTGAGAAATGAGCGATTCAATTCCATGAGCCATGAGGTATCCTGTAAGATCAGAGATGTACCCCATTCAAATTTTTTTATAGTAGCCAGTGCGAGATATTTCCAGAATGTTTTTTTTTTTAACTGTCATATAATTCGGAAACTAGAAAACTACACTATTTTGATACAGTTTACATCTAGCATCCATGTGAACTCAATATGACTATTGAACGTAGATTGAAGATTAATGAGCGAGCCAACCTAGAGAGAACGAGTTTAATAGGCTTACAATCAATAGTTGAAGCAAACTATTCGCACAAATTTGTTATGTTCTCTCTCTAAATGATCTATGACATTATAGGTTTTCTTAACAAGGTAACTACCCCGCCGAGTGTATATGGAGTTATAAAGCTTAAAGGTCATAGGCTGTTGGAATAGAGTAGTTAAAAATTAAGAGTGATAATAGATCGGGATCCAGATCCCGATGACGGGTTTCGAGGAAACACCAGAGGGATGAAAAGGCAGTGAAATGTGTAGAAAATGATGGAAGAGAGATGAGAGAGAGGTGATGAAAGAAGTGTTGAAAGTGATAAAAAGAGTGAGAAAGCGTTGAATGTTGATGAGAAAGAGATAGAGAGATGCAGAAAGATGTTGAAAGAGAAAGAATTGAAAAAAGTTGGATAAAGGGTTTTGTAAATAGTAGATAAAGATTGATGGAAGGAAGTACATTTAATGTATAAAGCGTAGCTGTCGACCGCAATATCGCCTCGATAGAACTATTTCTTTTAAAATAAGACATATTATGCACTGGGGGTTTGTGTAAGCTGAATTACATAAGTTTCGGCAACAGTATACACTATTTAATATAGATAGGTCTTTATTAATTACAATATTAGGTTATATATTAAATAGCAAATATGTCTTAGTGTTATGGTGAACTTTAAACAGTTTGCAGTTTTTTTTTTTTTTTATTTAAACATGTGTTCTAGTGCTAAGTGTTGAAAGGAGCTTTAACACCATGTTTCAGGGTTTGTGTGTTATTTGTCTCAACCTTGTCTTTGTGCAGAATACCGTCTCACAACCTTACTGTAGTGTTTGTTGCCATCTTTAAAGATCTTCACAATTTGTTTTAATATTAGTGTGTCATTTAGAGAAAATTGTCACAACCTTATCCTTGTATAGAACACCGTTTTTACACCGTTTTATTTAATAAGTTATATGAGAGATTTTAGATATAGTATAAGAGTTACTATTTACATGAGCCAAATCGACCCAACAGTTAGAGCAAGAGGGGGGAACTCAGATATTTCCTCCTTTCACGTGACGCGACTGTTCACCCCGACCGGTCGTGCCAGATAAAAGGGAATACCAGGAAACTCGTCCTCCTTGCACTTCGGGTTTTGTGATAGGGCTCCATGCTCGCTACAAGGACTACATCTTGGGTTTTCGTGTTCTCCTAGTGTAGAATTGGCTCAGCCTCATTTTTAGTATAGTATATAATTAAGAGTTGTCTCACAACCTTGTTTTAATATGACACACCGTTTTGAAGAGCTTGTACAACCTGTCAGGATATGATTTAGGAAAATTTTAGTTTCTTTTTATTGTTATGTTACAATTTTATCCAACAAGGGGTGACAACCAGAGCGGACTCAGAAGTAATGAGACGAGGGGAAATTGACAGAGTTAGTGTGAACAGTTTAACTTTACGCAGGTCTACAAGGGTGAAAAGGCCCACACAGTGTAAATTCTGCTTAGACTGTCGCCACTAACTAGGATTTTGGAGTGTGTACGGAGAATCAGCTCGATAGAATGAGAAGTTTAGAGATTTCAACCTTTTTTTTTTAAACCTTTCTTTTTTTTTTAAAGTAGAACTTCATTAGGATTCCTTTTTTTTTTTTAATACAAACTATTTCTTGTTAAAACCCGAGTTTCAAAGACCAATGAGAATAATGTATACCATTGTGAATTAACTATTTAGTGTAAATCTGAAATTTTAGTTATTATCAGGAGTAATAGGTGAAGGAAGGTGTAGGAAATCACAACTTAGAGGGGGGCTATGTCTAAAACAACAAACCTAATAGGCATCCTATGGCTTGTGTTGGGTAATTCAGAAACCCTATAATCCCTGGCCTTCAGGTAGTAGCTTTGAAATAGGTTTCTAATGAGGACATGAAAGGTCAATCTTTCAGAGTAAAGTTATGAAGTATAGGGACCCTAAGCCAGGGGTAGAAGTTAAGTAGGCCCAGACCGTAGTCGATCCTTGGAAAGCACTTGAGAATGTTAGTGTTGGGTAGTGAATCGTAAACCCTATAAATCCATCTTTCAATAGAGTGCTGAGGTCGGACTACTGCAAAGGGGGCAGACGCACGAGGAAGAAAGTGACTTCACCCACGGTGGCTAGGGGAGTGACTCAATTCCGCTTTTATGAGGTGTCACGCTTAATGGTCCTTTATTCGCCATTATAATTAGTGTATGTCTTTATATAGAATTGTCGTGAAAAGTCGCTTGGTGTCAAGGCAAGGGCAGTTTTTGAAGTTACACTGATTTTTTTTTTTAGTAGGTTAGCTTCCAGATTACTTAGAATTGTTAACAATTATTGTTAACAATCATTTATCGAGTATAAAGTATTAGTATATATAGAGCTTGTACAGAGGCATTTTCTTTTGAGTAACCTAGGGCTTTAGTTCCCAATTTGTTTTAATTTTATTATTTTATTTGATTTCACATTTTGTCCTGGAAGATTTTCATTATTGTTAAGGCCTATTAATAATGATATTATAGTATTTTGGTTTTTATGATAGAGTCTAACTCTAGTTTGAATGCGATCGTGAATGAGAGAGTGAATGTAATGATCAATGAATGCGACCACAAAGTTAAAGTCTAACATACTGTTAATCCAAAAATACATTAGAATAGGGTTAAGGATTTCAATAGGATCGATTTTTATTATTTTATTTTTTATTTCGAATTTTGTTAGGACCGAGAAGCCTCAAACAGGACAACTACAACTCTATCTAGATAGGAAAATATTCGCTCCATTTTTGTTAGGTCTCCTTTTGGAAGAGTATAATTTTTTTAATTTCTATTACTAGGGTAATAAAGTATCTTTGTTATTTATATCAACTTGAATTTTAAGAGTCGTAGATAATGATCATATCTCGATTCTCAGACTGGAAGGTTGTGGGAGGTTATGATCAGACCAGAAAACCCACAAAACTTCTCCTCATTAGAGGAAACGAAGAGGTATAGATTGAATTTTATGCAGGATGGGGGATTTGTTTTAGCCATGCCGTATAGCCTGGGGTATAACGGCGCGACCTTGGGTAACCGATCTGACACCGTAGTTTCGACGCTTTTAGCGTGGCTGGAGCGAGGGTATTCCAGACGGGAGGTCCTGTAAGATTGGCATGTAGGCAGAGATTGCCCAGTTATTCTAGACGAAGTAGTTTCCGTCTATTGAATTTTTTGGTACCAGTTTGATCCCCCATAGCTAGCGGAAGTTTCTTCTAATAAAGGATTCGCCCTGCCATACGTTTTGTTGGAATGAATTCGAGCATAAGACCGATTCGAGAGGCAGAATAAGTAATTATTAGGACCTTCAACGAGTTTAGACTCGTTCCATATTAGGATAAGATTTTAAAGTATTAGTTAACTATAAGGACCGCGAACGAGACGCCAGAACGAGCCAATGAGTCAAAGTTTTTAGAAGTGTTGTATGGAGGACAGTAGAATTAAAAGCAGTTATACAGGAAGTAGAATCCTGAAGGAATTTGTAAAAGGAACCAAAATTTAAGATTGATAAAATTCAAACTTATAAGATGTAGATTTATAGGATTCAGGTCAATGAATAGAGAGTATATTAGTAGATAAAAGTAATATGAATTTCTTGGAAGGGAGAGGTAGCTGAACTGTACACACCCCAGAGGCAAGGTAAACGGAGCCACAAACAAAATAGTAGAAATTGATTAGTCGCTCTGCCAAAACAGAAAAGAAATTCTCTTCATACGGTTGTCACCCTAGATTTAAATGGACTGTGTAGTTTAATAGAGGTCTGGGCTATGTTCCATTTGACCAAGATTCTAAATGACGTTCCCATCTGGGTTGAGAGAGTATTGCAATTTGAGGAATCTAACACACAAGAGAGAACCCACCCTCCAGTAGGATCGGGATAGACGAATATTACCCAGTGACCAACTCGTGATTCCAGACTGGATAAGATTGAAACTTAACTGAGATACTAAACCTTGAACCTTCAGCGCACAAATATATATTATGTTTACATTTTCTTTTTCAATATGCTATTATTTTTATATCATATATATTATATTATAGTCATATACTATTCATTTCAACAATTTTATTTTGACATTCATGATATTAATATTTATATTAAATATTTAATTATATATATTTTGTCACCATATATAATCTTGTAGTAGTTTTCTTTTATCATCTATCATGGGATGATTTTTATCATATTTAATCACTATCTGCATGATACGTGTTTTCTTCAATATATATATTATACCCATCATATAACATGGAAGGATTCATTTTATCATTACATATTTCGTGCCTTATTTAATAATTACTTTCACAATTTGTTTTCTGTAACCTTTTTTTTTTTTTATTTAGCAAAAGTCATCATGTCATAGGCTAATCATTATGTACCAAGATATTTCTTTCAGCTAACTATAATTATCCTTTCCTTTGATTGTATATATATATAACTATACCACACGAATGTCTTGATTGGTACGAAAATAAAGATGCTGGCATGTTTTAGGAGTTGGACTAGTCAGTTATTTCTAAACGACTTCTTGGCGCCCAATTTTTTATATATAATATGTAATAGGGAAATGTCCTAACTGTATTGTTAGCAGAAAGAAGGTAGCAATGAATCCAGTACCCCAAGAGGCAAGGATGGGGTTGAAAGGACTTACCACAAGGAAGGCCTACTCCTCAAGGCCAAAGAAGAAAGTGGAAGGGTGGTATATATACCCATGAATGGTAAGACAGATGACTTTGCTTACTTCCATACATATGATATGACTGTCCCCCATAACCTATTTTGATAACAGTGTGCTGACAGAATAATAACACATGAAAACCCCTTTGCCAGGATGCGCAATGCCCACTAATGTTCGGAATAATAAACATCTAGAATGGCATACCATCGTTTTGACTAGCCTTATCTTCCCTATAGGTTTCGGTACACCTGGCTTCACCTAGTAATGGAAAATGCATTTGGCTAGAAATGGGCCTGCTTTCATAGTAACTGATGAAAGGCAGATGAATAATGAATAGCACAAACGCATTTGTCCATTACTTGGCAGGGGGAGGATTGTTGGGGCACGTTTTTTGTAACCATACCCCAACAGAAGGCGTATGTATAATCAAATCAAATGGATACATGGCTTCCCTCCCACATAGACTTACAGACCATCTTTTTGCCCAGAAACCTAGACAATTGATGACACCAGACTTCCATGCCGAAAGGTGATGCCTGGTAAAGAAGAAGACATCCAGAGACATCCGAGCTGGAAACTGTTGTTTCATATGTACATATATTCCCCTCACCTAAAATTTAGGTAAAGGTGACCAAAAAAAAAAAAAAGGAGAAAAATGGAGAAGGAAGATCTCTAAAGACTGAACCTTATAAAATATCCTTCCAGAGAAAGGAAAGCATCACATTACAGTCCAGGTAAAAAGGGCCTGGGTCAATTTTAGCCAAGACGGGGGGGCGATATATATACCATCCCGAGAAAAAGGGAGGATTGTATTCCAACCCATGTGGAGAGAGGGGGGGCTGGCGTCTGAAATTTTACACGATCGCTGTAGTTGTTTCCCTCTTTAGATTTTTTTGTTTTGGTAATACTATATGTTCTATTTTGAAGGGGAGAGGCCTGGGGCGTCTATGAAATTGATACTGGAGCCGTTGGCCATTTTGATTGGTGTTTCTTTCGGCGAATGAAAATGGAGAATGAGATGATATAAAAGAAGGTTCTTTGCCAAAAGGGGGATTCGATCGGAGTCGCTCAGTGAGAAGGACGATTTTTAGACGGGCCTGAGACGTAGAGGAGACCAGACCTTGCCGCCGCTTTCGAGAGAAGGTAAGCCCCTTGCCATTATGGCTTAGCCCCCCCCTTTTTATTTTTTGAACAGAAGCTAATCTATTTAGATTCTGAATGGGCCCTAAAGGGCTTTAAGTGACTTAAAAAGGAGTGTTAGGGTTCGTATATTTTGTCCCGCTAGAATAGATGGAGATCTAGGTTCCCCCCCCTTTTTTGTGTAGTAGCCAACCTAGATTTCGCATGGGCCCTAAAGGGCTATAAAGTAACTTCAGGTCACCTCTATCTAAATTTTACTATGTAAATAGCATATCTCGTCAGTATAGACATGTTCCCAAATTTTAAGATATTTAAATAAATATCTAGAGAAATTTTCTTGTCTCCTCTGTTACCTATTTCATACATAATTTGTCTTAGGGTGCTATTCCAACTGTTTAAATAAAATGTTGTATGTTTATTACCTATTTGAAGGGAATGTTACTAATAATCAAGTCTCCCATAAATTACCGGCCACATACATTGCCGCGAGTGTCTGTGTTTCAGTGTTTTATAGATTGCCCAATTTAATAACGATTTCGTGGGTTGACCATTGTACTGACAATATTATATGCTCAATCCTTGCTTTAGCTCAACTCTTAATCAATTACAGAGTTTTTCCCCCCTTTCTTTTTTATTTATTTTATTTATCCTGTTCGCACAAATTGTATTACATGTGATGATGTAAAGACATATGCCGATAGTGCATCACTGACAGCTGTGCTGCTATTATACAACATTAAGGTCTTGCTGCGGGTTATATACATGGGGTTGTTGGCCTAAATTGCTATATATATATATATATATACTTAAATAAGGAGACTTTAATAAGTCACATCGTGTAACCTCCCTTTTCATCTATCCAAACCCGGGGAACCCATCAATTTCTTCGCTGAATCCTTTCATTGATGAGAGGAGAGCTTGAATAGGGTCTGATTGCTCCTCCGCCATTAACGGTATTCATAATGGTCTTAACGAACAGGAATCTCCAGTTCTCACACTATTTGGTGCGCCACCGCCTTGTCAGAGAAGGTCAAATGAGCACGCGGGATCGATAAAGATCTCTGTTCGCAACTCCTCTTTATTTACCTTCTTGCATTATGGGGAGCAAAGCAAGTCATGTGCAGGGAGCATCATACAACAGCCGCCGTAAACAAGGGAAAGCACTTCACCGCTGACCAGATGAGTTTCTTCCTTCTTGACTGGCCTATCCGCTCCTCTCAGCTATTCTTGGGGTGAACAAATCTCATAGAACTGACTTACTTTCCACCAGGCATTGTCGAAAATTTATCGTCGTAACATTATATTCCCATTAAAATATGAATACTAGCTTAACTATTTTCCATTTTCATAACTGTGTTTCTAAATCTATTTTTATATGTTCAAATTAAACATTACATAAGTTAATACATCTATGAGTGCTTCGATATTCATTCAGGACTAGGGTACAATTAATATTGCCATTCAAAATTGAAAAGCCTATATTCGTTTTAATCAAGTAATAGAAATAGTACAAAGTAATAACGCGTCATCTATATATAACAAAGGGAAAACATTACGACGCGGCTGTTTCTTTTCACAAATAAATCAAGCTTCTACTGTCCTTACTGCGATTCCACTCTTCAGTGTAGCATATAAAATCAGAATGATCCAATACAGTATCAGAGCTCTAAAAAAGGGGTCTGATATATTAAATTGGCGAAACCGCTGAGAGGGTTCACCACTGATGAGCCAAGCCCTCCCAATATTTTTTCATCGCAGTAAGGACAGTAGAAGCTTGATTTATTTGTGAAAGAAACAGTCGCTTCTTAATGTTTTCATTTGTTATAATTAGAAATAGTGAGCGCGTCGTATTTGAAATTTCTCTCAAAGAAAGTCATTTGCTCTTTAATAAGGCGCTAAATTTTTCTATTTTCCCAAGATGCTTACGAGCAGTAAAATATATTTAACCATGATTATCCTTTTCTCAAAAATGATCGAAAAGCTGTAGGGTTTTACATCCTTTGATATTAAAAATAATATATTTATTTATATAGCTTTACTTTTTTTTTTTTTTTTCAAATATGATTTTAAATGTCTTCATTCTGCTCTGTGCGAGAACATAAACAAATCTCGCTACGCTGGCGAAACTTTGTTTTTATGTTATGTGTGGATGTTTCAATTTGGGCTTTAAATAGTACTTCTGGAAACATGACGTGAATTTAAACAAGGCTCTTCCACCCGGCTATCTAACGGCTTTTCTCTAAGGACAAATTCACTTTAGACTAAATGGAAGGGGCAACCACTCCATTGTCTCCGACTACAGCTTCTTCCCATTTAAATATTTCAGGCTTATGTTCATCAGGATGGCTTCCCATAAATAATATATTATTTCAAGTAGCCAATTTATTTCTTCTGTTTTCATATTTTGCTACGACCAGTCATTTTGGAGTTATTTACCTGAGGATATGCCTTATGTTAGGATCTTTATTTTTTGCCCTTTGGGGATGGATTATTTTATGTGCCTTTGATACTCTTCTTTGGAATAGCGTTTTTACAATTATTAATATGCTTCACATCATTATATTACTTTATCAGTTAAGACCAATTGGATTCAATGCTGAAATGGAACAGGTTTACAAGGAATTATTTAAACCAATGAAGGTATCCAAACACAGTTTCAAGAAATTAATAAGCGCTATCAAAGAAGTACGTATTTTAAAGCCACCAGATACATTTTGTGTGGAGAAGAAAAGTCGACTTGATCAACTTTCGCTAGTTCTCTCAGGAAGGTAGGTCTTACCATTTCCCTTATAATCCCTCCTCATTGTGAATATATATATAATACAATTTCACCTTTGTACAATTTTTCACATAGTTTCAGCAATCTCATGCCTTTCCAGCCTTAAATATCTGTTTAATGATTTTTCACATAGTTTCAGCAATCTCATGCCTTTCCAGCCTTAAATATCTGTTTAATGATTTTTCACATAGTTTCAGCGATCTCATGCCTTTCCAGCCTTAAATATCTGTTTAATGATTTTTCACATAGTTTCAGCGATCTCATGCCTTTCCAGCCTCAAATATCTGTTTAATGATTTTTCACATAGTTTCAGCAATCTCATGCCTTTCCAGCCTTTAAATATCTGTTTAATGATTTTTCACATAGTTTCAGCGATCTCATGCCTTTCCAGCCTCAAATATCTGTTTAATGATTTTTCACATAGTTTCAGCAATCTCATGCCTTTCCAGCCTTAAATATCTGTTTAATGATTTTTCACATAGTTTCAGCGATCTCATGCCTTTCCAGCCTCAAATATCTGTTTAATGATCTTTCAGTAAGCTACAAAAACCTTTTATTTGGTTGTTGAGTTACCACGCTGATAAAGGCCAACATGGGTGGCTTTCCTTGACTAATCAAGAAACACATACAGTCGAACCTCTTTAATTCAACACCCCAAGGGATCAGAGCTTTCGGTTGAATTAAAGGAAGTGTTGAATTAAGGTTAGATGATTAGCTAATCATCTAACTAGCTAAAATAATATATATATATTTTTTAAATAGCTTTGTAATATAAATTAATGATATTAATTGAAACCATTGTGTGTGTGTGCTTTTTTATATTTATTTTTTTATTTTCATGATTAACTTTTAGTATCTGGGACAAAATGGCAATAATACATATTTTCGAAACAAATAATATTTTATTCCAATTGTGTGAATAATACAAAGCAATAAAAGAAAATAAATATGGAAAATAAAAAGAAAATTGAAAAATATTATTTGAAAAGAATAAAGATTAAAAAAAAATCTTTTATAGATGTCTGTTTTTTCTCTGAAATCCTATTCAGGATGTATTCCAGATAGTCTATTTTTAAAAGACATGCATGCCTTTCTTCCTCATAAATGTCTTTTAAATAACAAAGAGTTTTTATTGTATTAAAGGCATCCACTGCTGCTGCAGGTGTTATTGATGTTTTGTTTAAATATTTTTCTGTTGGCTCTACCTCTTCATCTTCTTCTTTTCCCATTACCTCCTTTACAATTTCTTCAATGGACTGTTCCCCAGCAACTTGCACATCTTTATCAACTTCCAAGAAGTCAATATAGTTGACAACAATGGCTTGATGTTTTTTTAATGCCTCAAAACATCTGTTAATTTCTTCTTCAACAACTTCTTCCATTGCTTCATCCATCACAAATCCTGAATGAGAAAAACAATTTTTTATTGTGGAAGAACTAACCCCAACCCATGTAGCCTCTAGCCAGCTAATTGCAAAGAGTAAATGTACTAGAGCATTTTTTTTCTTCCATGCAAGTGAGAAGATACGTTATCATTCGTTTCCTATATTGGTCTTTTAGGGCTTTGATGATACCCATATCACAGGGTTGTAATGCACTTGTAGTTAGGGTGGGCAAAAATCTTATTTCAATGTTCTGTAACCCTTCAGGTATTTGGTGGGCTGGGCAATTATCTAAAATTAATAAAAAATTTCTTTCTCTTCTTTTGAATATTTGGTCCAATTTTTTCAGCCAATCCGTAAAAATTGCCCCAGTCATCCAGGCTTTTTTATTAAAATGATAATTTGAGGGAATATTCATGCCATGGAAGCATCGTGGTCTTCTATATTTCCCAATATAAAGTAAAGGCAGTTTTTCACTTCCATCCATATTACAGCATACCAACACTGTAATTCTCTCTTTAGACTTCTTACCCCCTTCACATTTCTCACCTCTGATAGTCATTGTTTGATTAGGCAAAAGTTTATAAAATAACCCTGTTTCATCAGCATTGAAAATGTCCTGTGGGCTGTATTTAGCTAAAAGTGAAGGAATAATCCCACCTTTCCAAGTGGCTACGCTATTGGCATCCACACTTCCAGCTTCTCCATGAAGTCGTTTAAAAGCAATATTCCTTCTGGCCTTAAACTTTTCTAGCCAGCCATTGTTAGCTTTAAAATTATCTTGACCCATTTTCAAGGCCAAGAGTATAGCCTTTTCTTTCAAGATATTGCCATTTATGGCAAGTTTCATGGCATTTGCCTGCCTTATCCACCTAAACAGGGCTTCTTCAATTTCTGGGAATTCCCCGTCACGATCACGTTTCAAGGTAGAGCTAAAATTAGATTTTAAAAAGGCAGATTTTATGGCGAATTTATTTTTAAAAATTGTGCTAATGGTGGACTGTGGAATATTTCTCTCTCTGGAAACTTGACTATGTGATTTTCCTTGTTCTATTTCTTTTATAAATTTCATTTTTTCCACATAAGTGAGCTGGTGATACTGACTACGTTTCCAATTTTTTTTGTCAGAACCTGACATTCTTGCCCCACTCATTTATTCAAATTAACACAGAATATTGAATTAAAATGTTATCATAATCATTGTTGGATCATTTTATAAAGATTTATTTATTTAAAAATAAATTATTTATAAATTTAAAAATAGCTAAAATATTTCAATGTTAAAAATAAAAAAATAAAAATTATTATTAGTTAGCGCATGATGCCGAAATTCCCGCGTAAAAAAACCAACAATAACATCCGCGAAATTGCGCAACGGCACTGCAAAGTGAAACTTAAACTAACCAGAAACCAAAAGTGCGCAGGCGCGATCCTATCGGTGCCCGCCGATGCCGATCGTCGCCGCCGTAATACCGTTTAGCGTTAAAGTTGCATGTAAAATAACATTCAACTGTCGAATTTTAAAATGGTCGAACTATCGGAACTGTCGTATTATCGATACTGTCGAATTACGGTTTGTTATTTGATAGGCTGGAGGTTGGGACATCGGAACATGGTCGAATTATCGCCGAGTGTCGAATTGGGGTGTGTCGAATTAACGAGGTTATACTGTATGTGTTTCCGGCTGTTGGCCCTCATGGTGAAAGCTCAACGGACAAAAAAGTTGTTATTTGAGACTTCCATAAATGACATGTGGCTGTGTGTGGAATCAACAATGGGTTGTTGTAGTGACCTTAGTTTCTAACCAGCTCATTGCAGGTCTTCCTTCAATTTTTCTCAACATCACCATCTTTTTCTAAGTAACTCATTACATGTCCTGTGAAGTCTTTGTTTACATATTGGGGGGGGATTCTACCAGGTTTCATTGAAGTTGATTTCTCCGCGGCCAAGGTTAGGGTGGTTTAAAATTGGAACTAATTTTGTTTACCATGAGTAGGTCTAGTGTGGAATAATACCTGATGTAAAAGAAAATAAGACCTAATCCAAATAATTTATTAGTGTGTGATGTTTCGGCAACAACATTGTCACCATCATCAGACAAAAGAATAACGTCACACACTAATAAATTATTTGGATTGGGTCTTATTTTCTTTTATTATAATCTATAATCCAAATTGTGCTTTATCACAATTCCTGATGTGTTTTCACGACCTGGAGAAATGAGTATCTCGCCTAATGTTTCTATATAAAATATGTTTATATATTTAATTAATAAAAAAGTTTTATTAAAATGCACTAAAAAGGAGGAAATAAATACAGGATAATCTCATTGTTTCAACAAATGATAATTCGACACTTGAGATAATTGGACCATGTTTTCCTGACCTAGCAAATACCCAATGTTGATTTGACACCATAGACAATTTGACTGATTTTTTAAAAATCAAATTTTGACAACATTAGAGATAAATCTTGTAAATACAATGGCATGTCCAGTGGTCGTACAGTGTGTCGCAAATGTTGGCGCCCACATCACGTTTTGGAGTATTTAGGACTTAAGCAGCTGCTAGACACTGGTGTAAACAATGAGGTGTCTTAGAGAGTGACTTGAAATAACTTACAGCAGGGGAAGAAATGCCTTTTGAAGATTGATCCGCTAGAATGCACACTATATAGGAGGGTTCTAGCTTAAAAGCAAACAGCCATAAAATATTTCTTTAAACACAAGGTAATAAGACCAAATCCAAATAAATAAATAGTGTGTGACATTTCGGTAACAGCGTTGTTACCATCTTCAGACAAAAGTACTGAATGAGAAATTTTACCACAGCATGTTTTAAATAGTTACCGTTATCAAGTGTGTAAACAATATAGCATGCTGTGGTAAAATTTCTCATTCAGTACTTTTGTCTGAAGATGGTAACAGCGCTATTACCGAAATGTCACACACTATTTATTTATTTGGATTTGGTCTAATTACCTTGTGTTTATTTTATATATTTATTTGCTTTCTTCCCATTGCATTTATTCACCTAGATTGGTATTTGATAGTATTCAATATAGTAGTTGTAATTTTCAAAAATGTATTAAAGCAACCCTGTGGGGAGTATTTGTTGGATGCTTGAGACAAGTAGGAAGTCAGATGAAGGACAAGATGCCCATCTCCTCTGGCATGAGCTGAATGACCCTGGGAATACACAGCAGCCTTGTCATGGATCACACCTTGAGATATCTCCCAGGTTTAGCCAGAGGTTTGTGGATTGATCCAAGGAAATTAATTGAGCTAAAATCCCATCTCAAGATTTAAAACAACAACCTACAAAGCTGTAGACAGCCTCTGCTGGATTTACAAGTGTCCCACACCAACTTATTGATGGGATTCATAGAAGGAGAGCTGTCTGAGGATGGTAACACCAAAGTGCCATGTGTCCGCCTTTGCTGGTCCCAAGCCCGGATGAAAAAGGAGGAGGGGAAGCAGTAACAAGCTCACTAAAAAAACCTGGGCTCAGCTGGCCCAGCTGATAGTACCCTGTAAGGGCTCCTGATTCAGGGATACAGGATGAGTCTGTACTCCATGTTAGGAGAGGCTGCACATGGCATCTTTTCCTCATGTCAGAGGCGGCCATTTCTTTTGGAGCTAAGTAGGCCTGCCATTGAGTAGTGCTCCCAGTCTAAATGACAAAGGCATTCTACTTCACCCAGCCATGATGGTTGTAAAGGCTTGATACTCTAATATGATTGAGTGGAGATAAGAAAGAATGTCATGTGTAAATTACTTATTTAGTCTTGTTACCTTGTGGTTCTTTTAATGCCTAGATGACAGGAGTTATTATCCTTAGTTACATGTGGTATAGCCCATGATAATCATGGTGGGTAGTTAGCGAATGTTTTTACTGCACCACATGTGGTATAGCCCATGATAATCATGGTGGGTAGTTAGCGAATGTTTTCCTGCACCACATGTGAAAATCAGTTTAAAGATAGGTGTAGTTATATAAGAGAGACTCCCAATGTGAAGATTTATTGACAAGTGGTGATTGCCAGATGGTCCTCTCAGCCCCGCCAAGTGGCTGCCAGGATATTGAGTCGCATTTCATCTACCGGCACACTTCACCACAAGTTTGTTTCCCACACTAGATAATTCCACATTAGGAGCTCTAATTAATGACCTTGTTTATTGCAACATCTCAATTAAAAATTTCTACAGGGTGGTTGGTCAATCTTCTGATGGTTGTTTGAATTGGCCAAGAGCTCGCTGGAGAAAGGAACAAATTAAAACATAGAGCTCTACTAGACATTTTGTCTTTATAAGTCAACAATCAACTTTCAAAATAGTTTATATTGTGTTTGTAAAGCGTAATAGAACTTCCCATGAATATACTTCTGGTCTCTCAATGGAGGTGGTGTCTCTCATTAGAGGTGGTCTCTCATTGGAGGTGGTCTCTTATTGGAGGTGCAGATATAGACATCCTTGATTTTAAAAAGTAGTTGTACAGGGAGGTGGTTGTCTATCATGATTCAGTGGCTCTCTGTGCATCCTGGTCAACTCCGAGCTCCCTTCCTGCAGCCCATTATCTCACTTCCTTAAACCTACAGTTGGATGACAATTACTGGAGCCCAGGATGTCATTATAGGCCATTGGTGTTCATTGAACCTTTCATGTAAATAATTACAATAATAAAGGACCTGTTAGTGAGACATTTATAAATTTGAAATACTTTTTTTTTTATTTTTATTATTTATATAAAAAAAATATAACATTTATATTGATCACTTTCCAAAAAAAAAATATGTTTGAATTTTTTTTTTTTTTTTTAATAAAAGGTTGAAAACTTTGACACAAATCACATCAACATGACAAAACCAGCTGGAGTTGTTAAATACTGGAATTGGTCCCAGGCCTCCTGACTTGGAAGACAGGAGGAAGTGTCTCTCTCTTCTATCAAATTCTGTAAAACATGCAGGTTGTTGAGAAGTTTGGCTGAGGCTATACATATATAGTAACTCTTGCTACAGGACACAAGGACAGTTTTCATCACCAAAATTACCATGATTAGCTACAACACAGAAGTTAATAAGACCAAGTAAATAAATAACAGCATTGTTGGCGAAATGTGACACACTATTTATTTATTTAGATTTGGTCTTGGTTTCATTAGCTTCAGTCAGTACTTTTGTCTGATGATGGTAACAACCCTGTTACTGAAACGTCACACACAAGATAAATGCTCTCTCCTTGACTTGTAGTCCTCCTAGATGAAACTGGGCCCAGGTCATATAAATTCTGGTGCAATTCTGTGGCAATTTTTATAAATGACTTTTGTAAAAATAAGGGGAGGTACTTCGAGGATCCTGCCCAAATCGCATTGCTGAACTCTAATCCAACCTTCTTCCCCTGCACCTAAGGAGAAAAATCTGCTTTTCAAAATTTATAGCAAAAAAGATTAACTCTCCAAAAGAACATCTTAGAGGAAAATTTATTAGAAATTGGGTCCCAAATCAAAGACTAAAACGCCCCACTCCTCTCAACCTGGCTCACAACTCTAATCTTTTAGACATCCCAATTAATCCCAAACACAGAACTTCCTATCCCCCACACAAAACTCGCAACAAACTCATCTGTTTCCCTCATCTACCAGACAATCCCCACAAACATGAAACTCAGCCAGAATTACTTAAAGCTCTTGGCCTCCAAATCATTGAGGAAAATAGCTCCCTCTTCGACATCACAATTTACACTGACGGTAGCCAACTTGAAACTGGACTGTCTGGCAGTGGAATTGCTATCTACAAAGATAAGATCCTGGAAAAAATCTCCCTTTCCCACCCTAGACATCTTCCAGTTTATAAATCAGAACTCTCTGCTATAGATACGGCTCTAAAAGACATCAACATCAACTCGCCAAGCAAAATAATAATCTACTCTGACTCAAGAGCAACCATTTATACCCTTCAAAGCTGCTTCTCCAGTCAAGAACCTCTCCTCAAGAGCATTGCTAAGTTTGTAAACCGACTCCCAACCAACAGCTCAGTCACAGTGCAATGGCTTCCAGCTCACGTTGGAATTCCTGGTAATGAGCTGGCAGACTCTCTGGCAAAGGCTGGAGCGCTTGGCCTACCTGAAGCAAGAGAATCTACCACCCAACTAGACGAAAGAGACCTCCTCCGTACCATCAAAACCCAATGTCTGCAGGAATGGAAATCTGATGCTGCACATGACTGGTACAGAGCAGGAGGGACAAGCACCAGTTCTGTCCTCCCAAGAGAACAACAGTCTTTGATTTCCAGACTTAAGTCTGGTCATCTACGGACAATGACTTTCCAGAATGGCTGCAGGGTTTTCCCACTATGTACTAAGTGCAATTCTCAGCCTGCAACCCCAAGACATATTATTGACTGTATTGACTCATCCATTGATGAGCTCTACTCTTCCCCGGCAGACACCATCAAAAAGCTTTACAAGCTTGATACCTTAGTGTGATTGAGTGGAGATAAGAAAGAAGAAGGGAGTGCTGCAGGTACTGGCTTCGAGGAAGTTTCCACCTGGTTCTGGCACAATGCCATCATCTGCTGCATGAATTAGTTCTGACTCCCTGCTAGTGAATGTATTCACCTTTTCTACATCTTTTTATTTAATTTTAGTCTACAGCCTTACCACATTGAAAACACTGGTTCTTGTTCAATCACTGAAGTTAAGCAATGTCGGGCCTGGTCAGCACTTAGGAGGGTGACCACTTGGTGTCAGCAGCCACTTCTGTCCCTGGATGTTTATACAAGTGGTGGGAGAATGTAACCTGATCCTTGTAATTGCAATGTCATGTGGTGCACTTACAATGAAAGGTAGTTGCTAAGTAGCCACCATATGATTATCATGGCCGCGTGTAACTTAACAAAAGTAAAAAAAGTTTATTTTAAAAAAAAGCTGTGTGTAAACAAAATTTTCAATCTAATTTTAAACCCACCAACGTGGGATTGTATATTCCCAATTCTCTGTGGTCATTTTGCCCAAAGACAGCAACTTTGCCTGGAAACAATACTCAGGTAGGTTGGATGTTCATTCATTTGAAATATAAAATTATTTCTATTAAATTGTTGTGCCGAATTTTTTAAAAATTCAAATTTAAGGAGCTTATCATGAATTAGCCAAATTCCTGACAGCAAGAATAAGATGGTTTGTGGCACAACACACATCAGTATTGTCCCCCAACAATGCTCTCTCTGTGGGCCACATGTTACAACGTGCCAGGTTGTGGCAGACTGGTGGTGACCCAAGCCGCCAGGATCCTCCACGTGGTGTCCGGCCTGCAGTTCCTGGACTCTGCAGAGTGGTTCGGGGTGACCTCCGCTGACTACTACCAGGTGACAACTTGACATTTCCAACTTTGGTGACGTGGGACGTTGTAGCTGTGATGTCAGAGCTGAGGTGTGGCTGTAGCTGTGATGTCAGAGCTAACGTGTGGCTGCTGTAGGTGACCATCACAGCACTGACTGAGAGCCGAGTGATGGTGTGGAGGAAAGAACGGCTTCAGCGAACGCTCCACAATGACGCCCACCTTCGGGCCGTGCTGGACACCCTCCTGGGGCGGGATGTGGTGAAGAAGCTGCTTCTGGCCAACGACGGTCCCACCATCAATGGCACCGCTCTCTTCCCACCGCTGCCAGCCACTCTGTCAGCCTGCGGGGAGGAGACAGAGACAACTTCCTTGCTCCCTCCGCACCTGCAAGGTTGGTGTCACACACTACTTTGTCTTCACATTCTTTCTTAAACTCATATGTTTCTCCTTTTTGTTTGTTGGTCTCTGGCTGGAACTCCCTGGCTAGTGGAGAGAGAGAATCCCAGGCCACGTTGTGTAAGCACTGTCAGCTTCGGCTGGTAGCTCAGCCTCTCTCTAGAGTCTCAGATTTGTAACAACTCCATGAAGACCTGGTCTCACTCAACAGATTGAACCATTGCAATAAGTTATTGCTCAACTGTGGATGTTGTATGGACACACCACGTTGCCCGCTACCACCCCGAGTGTGTGTGTGTGTGCAGCCAACCTGGGCTCCAAGAAGAAGAAGCTCGAGGAGATCATCGACACAGAGACCACGGTGTGACCTCCCTGCCGTCACTTTAGTCTGTGATATCTAGTGTGGCTGGCCTCACTTCTCTCATTTTATCAAGTTTTTATAACTTTTAAGTTCTTTTTTTAAGCAATATTATATTTTAGCTTTTGCATATATTTTCTAATTTTATATACAAAGTAACTTTGTGTTTACTTATTTTATATATATATATATATTTATAGGTATTTTATCTTTGAATTATTTTTGTTATCTTCCCATTTATGTAGCAGTGCCCCCTCACTGAGGCCAGATGTGGAGATTCACCAAACTAAGCCAAACAATGACAGATTGCCAAAAGGTAGCCAGATGTCAAACTGGGGCCTCAAGTTGCTTCCATCTAACTTGGCACATATAAGGCCAGCTATTCCACTTTTCCTAAAATTACATTTTTGAAATTCCACGCAGGATTGTTGAAACACTTGCAGAGCCGGCCTTGGGTCAGGAAGGTTTATCAGCTCCAGACTTATTCAAGGTTCGGTGACAATGGCAGAAGTGAAATCACTTTTGTTCTGTTGCCATGGATCAAAAACAAAAGGCAACAAGACCAAATTATCGAAATGTTGCGAACATTTCATTAATTTGGATTTGATCTTGCTACCTTTTGGTTCTAATCTATAATCCAATTGTCAATTGGATCAAAGACAATATTACTTTGTGTGGAACAGTTCAGTTTTGAGATTTAACAATACTTACCTATTAAGTTTATGTATTTTATAAATTGTACTGCACATTTTGTGTCTTCCCCAACGATGGAAGTAAGTTGTTGACCAGAGCGATGCCTGTGTTAGCACATCTGTCAGTCCCTGTGTTGTCCCTCCAACTCCTCCATTTTCACCTTTTTAAAATGGCATTTAATAAATGGATGGGAAGATAAATCTCCACAATATTGTCGAATGTTGCAATGCAAGCAAATCTTGCACACACACTTGTTTTTTTACAAAGGTTCATCCTGAGTCCCCCAGTTATATACTTGTACAACACCACAGGGTGCACAACTTGGATCTGTGTATTTATAAATATCAACTATTTAAGCGTGTTTGTTTCTTTTTCAAAATAAAACCATTTTTCTTACTGGGGCAAATCCATTGGGAGGGTTCTTTGGTGATGAGCCAGGCCCTCCCAATATTTTTATCATTTTAGTAAGGGCAGCAAGAAATTGTTTTATTTTGAAAAAGAAATGTTCTTACTAAGGACCAAATAAGTGATGTGGCAGCAGTGCTGCTGTTGTCTGGGTCTTCCATTTGTGCTGGAGAGACCGCGTGAGATGGGCTCCCAAATATGTTCTGTTCTCGCTGTTGTGCCCAGCTGTTGTGTTATGTTGCAATTTTGTTGACAATGTGTCCACGGGTATTATTGCTTGATGTAGTTATTGAAGTGTTGCTAGAAAGTTCTATTCTTGTAAAACCTGAAGAGTTGTCTCAGTCCCTAGCTCTTCCCCATCTGTGCTGTTGTTGTTGTTGACATTTAGCGCCAAATTCTGTTGTTAACCACTTTATAGAAAGGATTTTACAAAATAAACATTTTTGTCCTGAGATGTTTGTCATTCTTCCCACACCACCACATACAGCCGCTGGTTCCCAGTCCTCCGTGTAAAGCAGCAAATTCCCAAGTTTTCAATAATCTTCAAACCTGTCAACATGCTTCCTAAGAGACAGGAAATTGAAGGTTCAATAATCACTAGGTTTTGCTAAATCTGTGTATCCAGAGTTTTTTCAATGGAATTGTATCGCTGAAATATGTTTGACACAAAGACACTTTTTTGATAAGTGATATGTTTATCAATTTATATAAAATTTAATAAAACCTCTTTTTGTTGGGTGTTTGAGGGCAAACATTAATGAAGAATTTGTTAGATCTCCCCTTGGCAGAGCTGACTGCTACAGGGCATGTCCCCAGGTGGTGGATAGGGGAATGACCTTCAGATATGAAGGCCAGCTGCAAAACAAGCAGAATAACTCTGTTGGATAAGCAGTTGTGGACCAAATAGCAGCATTGTTAGAAAAGGAATAAGACCTCCTTAAAAATCCTGAGTTCAACTGACCCGGTTGATAGACCTCAGCAAGGGTTCCTCTCCAGGGATACAGAGGAGCTGCGTCAGCTTCCATGTTAGGAACGGCCTCAAATTACAGGCAAAGGCAGACTTTCACCAAAGTATGCTTGGATCATGGTGCTATGATATCAACAAAAGCTGCACCCCATTCCATGATATCAGATATTGATTTGCATGCTGCATCGCCCGTCGCGCAGAATAAACAGGGTTGCATTCAGGACTTAGGTAGAGGGTTCTGTCCAATAAGTATAATACAGTCTCCACACAAACTCTAAATTTGCAGTTTCCAAACAATTGAGCATTTTGAAGTGCAACATAAATGGAATGTGCTCAACAAAAATAAATTAGAAGAAATAATGGAAATATCTGAAAAACACAAGCTACAAATTATAGCCTTACAGGAAGCCAAATGAAAAAAAAAAAAGCTGAAATATAAAAACTACAATATCCTCAGAAAAGATAGAAATAAAGAAGGCCTAGCATTTCTAATCAAGAATTTGTACCATCTTCTTTCTTTCTTGCTTATCTCCACTCAATCATATTAGAGTGTCAAGACTTTTGATGGTGTCTGTTGACAACCATCATGACTGGGTGAAGTAGAATGCCTTTGTCATTAAGACTGGGAGCACTACTCAGTGGCAGGCCAACTTAGCTCTAAAATAAATGGCCGCCTCTGACAGGAGGAACAGACGCCATGTGCAGCCGCTCCTAACATGGAGTACAAATGCTGCTCATCCTGTATCCCTGGATTAGGAGCCCTTACAGGGTACTATCAGCCGGGCCAGCTGAGCCCAGGTTTTTTAGTGAGCTTGTTACTGCTTCCCCTCCTCCTTTTTCATCCGGGCTTGGGACCTACCCCGGTCTACCTCAATCAAAACTAAGCCATCAACATAGTAAATAAATAGTATATGACATTAAGGTAACAACACTGTTACGGAAACATCACACACTATTTTTTTTTTTTTCAGATTTAGTCTTATTACCTTGTGATTATAATCTATAATCCTTTTAACTTACACATCTCTAATTAGACCTATCCTGGAATATGGATATTAAATCTATGGTACAGCATCTGAAACATATCTAAAATCACTGGAAAGGATACAACTAAGTGCAGCTAGAATTATTACAGGTCTTACCTGTAAATAAATACCTGCCCTAATGATCTAGTACATCATAACAATATTGTACTTTACGAGGCAGACATTATGCCCTTAAAGGATAGAAGAAGCTACAATCTGCCAAAATATATAAACAAAATCAAGAGTTATGGAAACAAACACAGAACTTCCAATTACATACTTAAATGGGAATCCAATCTAAGACTCAAAAAAGAAGGCCCTCTCCACCTGGCCAAAAGAAATGGATTTTAAATTATAAAGTGGAAAAAAATTATTTGGCAGAAAAAATATCTTCATGTGAACCACTACAAAATGTTATTTTTAATGTCACTTTTAATGAACCCACCAACAAACAATGCCAAAATCCAGAATACTTAAAACAATTATCATTAGAAATAATTAATAACATTCCTAAAAATGCAATAACTATCTATACCGATGGAAGCAGAGACGAATTGGGGCACACTGGCAGTGGCTGTCTCATCAAAACCACAAATGGCATTGAGAAAATGAACAGAAGAAACCCAGATTTTTTCTCAGTCTTCAGATCAGAACTTATAGCCATCTATGAAGCCTTAAAATCCATCAGAAATACTAAGTATCAAGATATCTGGATTCTTACTGATAGTAGAAGTGCCATACAACACTTGAATCACACAGGGGAACTTCGAGACAAAGTAAGCAGGAACATAATTGGCTATCTCCAAAAACTCTCAAAAACCTCAAAAATTCACCTTCAATGGATACCCTCACATGTTGGCATTGAAGGCAATGAAGCTTCTGATGCGCTGGTGAAAAAAGGCAAAAAAGAACCCTTGCCACAGAAAAATAAACTTACTTTTAAAGAAATAGAAACAGTAGCCAAAACAAAAATAAACAAGGACTGGAGGATCCCACCTAAGCACAGTTGGTACAGTGGAGTGAACCCAGGAGGAGCTCTGAACATCAGAAATAAACAACACTAACAATATTTAGAACAGGCCATCTCAAGCCATTGAAGATAGAACATAACAACAAAATCTACCCATTTGCTCAAAATGTAGCTTTGCCCCTGCAGCTCCAGAACACATTTTGGCTTGCATTAAATGCAATAAACAGGACCTTTGGGAGATGCCGCTGCTTATCATCAAAATGTGACCCCTTCAGTGTTTCCCAAGAGACGCTAAGCCCTGCAGTGTTTCCCAAGGTATGTGTGACTCAGCCAAAATACTCTGTAGTCCCCTTGTCTACCAAGAACTGATCCACCACCTTTCAAAGTTTAACTCAATAGATAGTGTGCCATCTGTTAGAAGAAATTTAAACCATTTTTCACCCATAAGTTTATTTTTGAGATAAAATAATTTTCTATACCATCATTACTGTAATTGTTAGATAATGGGAGGGTTGGCCTATCAGTGGTGAACCCTCCCAGCATTGCAGTAAGTCAAAAATTATTTTATTTCAAAAAGAAATGTACGTGTCAAAGGTAGTTCAAATTTCAATAGATTGTGTTTATGTCTTAATTGTCTCCTATCTATGGAGGAATTTGACAATTCAAATGGAAGTCATTCTCCAGTTCTAGAAACTGGTCAAATTTCTTTAAAGGAATTCCTCTAAAATGTGCACAATATCAGAGAGGGGCGTCCTTGATGTTCCTCTATTGATCTGATTGCAGTAACCACTCTGAAGAAAATATTTGCAACCCTAAAATTTTTCAATAAATTACCATGTGGAATCAAAGAGTGTGTTATTTTGTGACAATAAGAATCCTTGTGTAGCGCACCTGGCAGAGATTGGCCACGGCTTGACTGAGCAGAAGTAACAACACAAAAACCAAACTTATTTAACTTGATAAAAGCATCAGTGAGTTGTAGGTCAATTTTTTTTCCTGTGCTTTTATATTTTCTTGTTTCCATCTGTTATTATAGTCCATATTTTATCTTTTAGGTTATTTGACTTTCCCCATCCTTATATAAATATGTCTGAGAGTGGAGAAGAACTGAAATTTATTCACTTTGTTCTGATGAGAGATTTAGATATTTCCTTGCTGTGTCTTCTCCTTCTTCTTTCTTATCTCCACTCAATCATATTAAGGTATCAAGCTTGTAAAGCATGACAACCATCATGATTGGGTGAAGTAGAATGCGTCTGCCTCCGTCATCAAGACTGGGAGCACTACTCAGTGGCAGGCCGACTTAGCTCCAAAAGAAATGGCCGCCTCTGACATGAGGAACAGACGCCATGTGCAGCTGCTCCTAACATGGAGTACAAACGCTGCTCATCCTGTATCCCTGGATTAGGAGCCCTTACAGGGTACTATCAGCCGGGCCAGCTGAGCCCAGGTTTTTTAGCGAGTTTGTTACTGCTCCCCCTCCTCCTTTTTCATCCGGGCTTGGGACCGGCAAAGGCGGAGTGTGAATTGCTGTGTGAATGTGATAAATCAGGAATATTATATTTGGGTGAAAGTTCTCTACCTTCTATTTTTTCAAGAGAACACAACACAGCCCTTCAAGTTTGGAAAAGCCTATTGATTATTTTTCTTTTTATTTTATAATATTATATATAAGCCCTCTCCTAAGTAATATATCTAAGTATTGATTCAGGTCTGGTGTGTCTTAAAATCCAGACTAGATTGTTGTAATACTCACACATAGCAAACATGTCTTGTGGAATGAACTCTGGATGTTGTGTGAGACAACTGTCTCCACATTTAATCCATATAATAAGTGAAATATCCAATGATCCTATGATAAGCCAATGAAGGGATTACTGATTCAAATTTGCTAGGAAAGGAATACCACATGGCAGTGAATTCACCAGTGTGGACCTTGCAAACAACCTCACTGGTAAACAGACCTACCTGACTGGAACATTAGGTACAAAATCACAGGGACTACCGCAAAGTTTGAAAAGAGAATCCCTCAAACATTGAAGTTGTCTCTATGAAGAATGAAATGTTGCTAGCAAATAGAATACAAAGAAAAATCAAATATAAACTCTGTAAACTTCCTAACCATCTATTATATTCATAATTCACACAATTTCCATCACAATATTTATTTTGTGTTAAATAAAAATTATTACAGTAGAACCTCCCTTTAGCGGACACCCAGCTAAGCAGACATCTCTCTACAAAGGACAGTTTTCATTTACAAAATTACCATTTTTACTATTTAGCAACTCTCCGGTAAGAGGATACCTAAAAGAGAACACTTTGGCTCTGCAATTAGGTGTTGTCCTTTACAGGGAGGTTCTACTGTATCTATAAAAAGCTAGAGAGATAAAGTGAAGTTTAAAGATATGCAAAATATAAGGAGTAAAAGTGAAACCGTTCATAAAATGATAAGAATATCATAAGAATCATATTGCCAAAAATAATAGTTACATATTTTATGAGCAGCTGTTGTTATGCAGTACAGAGACCAAATCTGCTGATGACCCAAAAAACTACCGACCTATTTCCCTCACAAGTATTTGCTGCAAATTAATGGAAAAAATTATACTCAGACGACTCACCTACCACCTCGACACAAGAAATCTCTTACCAAAAGAACAATATGGATTTAGGAAAGGACATGGGACAATAGACCAACTCTTATTTTTCACACAAAAGGTAAAAGATGCACAAAACAGAAAACCAACTAGCCACACCATAGCCGCTTTTTTAGACCTTACACAAGCTTTTGATAAAGTATGGAAAAACAAGTTAATTACAAAATTATACAAGCATTTCAAAATTGATGGAAAAGCTATCACTTGGATAAATGATTTCCTTAAAAATAGATACATCAGGGTCAAATATAATGGAACTCTATCTAAAACCTTCAAATTGTACCAAGGATTACCACAAGGATCAGTCCTTAGCCCAACTCTCTTCACCCTATTTATTGCAGGCATAGAAGAAAAAATTTCACATAAAACCAATATTGGACTATTCGCTGATGACATTATTCTATGGAGCAGCAATACTAACTGGAAAAAAGCTGAAAGGGATTTGAACAAGACTCTTTTCCACCTAGAAAAATTTGCTAATAAACATAAATTAGAATTTAACCCCCAAAAATCTGAAACCTGTCTTTTTACTACCGATAAGAAACTATACAAAATAAGACCAAAAATTATTCTGAAAGAACAACAATTGCAATATAATAAACATCCTAAATATCTTGGCTACACCCTGGATCCAGAAATTAACTCCAGTAAACACATTGAAGAAGTTATTAGAAAAGGAAGAGACCGACTAAAAATCCTGAAATATATTTCAGGAAGAGAGTGGGGAGCCGATGCAACCACACTAAAATTAACTTACACATCTCTAATTAGACCTATCCTGGAATATGGATATCAAATCTATGGTACAGCATCTGAAACAAATCTAAAATCACTGGAAAGGATACAACTAAGTGCAGCTAGAATTATTACAGGTCTTCGAAATACCTGCCCTAATGATATTGTACTTTACGAGGCCGACATTATGCCCTTAAAGGATAGAAGAAGCTACAATCTGCCAAAATATATAAACAAAATCAAGAGTTATAGAAACAAACACAGAACTTCCAAGTACATACTTAATTGGGAATCCAATTTAAGACTCAAAAAAGAAGGCCCTCTACACCTGGCCAAAAGAAATGAATTTTTAAAATATAAAGTGGAAAAAAATTATTTAGCAGAAAAAATTTCTCCATGCAAACCACTACAAAATGTTATTTTTAATGCCACTTTAAATGAGCCCACCAACAAACTATACCAAAATCCAGAATGCTTAAAACAATTATCATTAGAAATAATTAATAACATTCCTAAAAATGCAATAACTATCTATACCGATGGTAGCAGAGACGAGCTAGGACACACTGGCAGTGGCTGTCTCATCAAAACCACAAATGGCATTGAGAAAATGAACAGAAGAAACCCAGATTTTTGCTCAGTCTTCAGATCAGAACTTATAGCCATCTATGAAGCCTTAAAATCCATCAGAAATACTAATTATCAAGATATCTGGATTCTTACTGATAGTAGAAGTGCCATACAACACTTGAGTCACACAGGGGAACTCAGAGACAAAGTAAGCAGGAACATAATTGGTTATCTCCAAAAACTCTCAAAAACCTCAAAAATTCACCTTCAATGGATACCCTCACACGTTGGCATTGAAGGCAATGAAGCTGCTGATGTGCTAGCGAAAAAAGGCACAAAAGAACCCTTGCCACAGAAAAATAAACTTACTTTTAAAGAAATAGAAACAATAGCCAAAACAAAAATAAACAAGAACTGGAGGATCCCACCTAAGCACAGTTGGTACAGTGGAGTGAACCCAGGAGGAGCTCTGAAGATCAGAAATAGACAGCATCAAACAACACTAACAAGATTTAGAACGGGCCATCTCAAGCCATTGAAGATAGAAAATAATAACAAAATTTATCCCACTTGCCCAAAATGTAGTTTGGTACCTGCAGCTCCAGAACACATTTTGGCTTGCATTAGATGCACTAAACAGGACCTTTGGGAGAGGCCGCTGCTCATCATAAAACAGCTCGAGGAGCATGAACTCATGGAATTCGTGTAATCTTTACACAAGGGGATAAGAAACAACAACAACATTTCTATCCTCAGGTCAAAACCATCTCTGACATGGGTAGTGCTGGACTGAGTGACAACGTACTGCTATGTGGACAAGGCCTGTGTACATCACCAAAATTTGGTCATAAACACAAGGTAACAAGACCAAATCCAAACTATTGAAATATTCATGATGTTTCGATAATGGCATTGTTGCTATCAACAGACACAAGTACTGAAACATTTAAATATTTTGGATTTGGTCTTGATAAGGTACAATTTGGATTATAGATTAGAACTACAAGGTAATAAGACAAAATCCAAATAAATTGAATAGTGTGGATTTGGTCTTGTTATACCTTTGGTTTCTAATCTATGATCCACATTGTACCTCATCATATATTTGGGCATAAACATAATACACTCTCCTGAACCTCTACATCCAGTCTAGCCAACATTCAAGTGAATTCCCCAAACTCAACACCAGACAGAAACACCAGGTGTCCATGACCTGGTGGAGAACAAGGGCTTCGTTATAAACCTGCAGGAAGATTCAGTGGGAACAGTTGACTGAGAAGGAACAACGTGCTGAGTGTAGCATTCTCAGGGAGTGAAGATCCAGAACTTGTTGTTCTGTGGATTGTACAAAGGGATTGTAAAGTGTATGCATTGAATCACCTTTGTAAATGAAGTCTGCTCAAAATATTTTATCTGAGTGGAATTTTTTGTATTATTTACTTTTATATCTGCTATTTGAATTTATTTTATCTGTTTTGTAAAAAAATATTTTAAATTTTGCAAGCTACAACTAAATATATATATATAGCTAGTACAAACATTAGCGGGGGTCGGTGGAAGGCTGGTAAACCGTTTGGTTTTCGACCACTAGGACCCGGGTTCGGGAAAAAAAAATGCTCCAATGGCCCCCGATTCTTGCAAAAGTCCAACCCCACCAGTGAGTGCAAGTAACCAAACGGGGCTCTGGCATTAGTAAGTGCAAAGTCGAACTGCTTTTCACATGTGTAGACATGTGGTGCCCTTACATTAAAAGCAGTCGCTAACTACCCACCATGATTATCATGGCCTGTACCACGTGTACTAGGGATAAGTAAAAAAAAAAACAAAAAACAAACATTAGCGCCATCTGTTATGATAAATTTAAACTTTTTTTTTTATGCGTATGATTTTTTTTTTAATAAAATAATTTTGTAGTGTCCCATTAATTTATCATTGCAGTAAGGACAGTAGAAATTTGTTTATTTCCAAAAAAGAATCCTTCGTGTCATAAATTTCTCACAAACATCATAATTAATATATTTTGAAGGGCAATGCTTCGGTGTAATCAAATATATTGTATTTAATGGGGGAGAGTTTTCTTGGAGTTACAAGGAAACAAGCACAGAACAGTGCAGAAGAAATGCTTGTGCCAACCATTGGCACACTTCCTGCGGTGGTACTTATAGGGTTTAAGACTTAGGTACGGGTTCTGTCCTCCCAAGAGAACAACAGTCTTTGATTTCCAGACTTTAGTCTGGTTATCTACGGACAATGACTTTCCAGAATGGTTACAAGGTTTTCCCACTATGTACTAAGTGTCAACCTGCAAACCCCAAAACACATTATTGACTGCATTGACTCATCCATTAATGAGCTCTACTATTCCCCGGCAGACACCATCAACAAGCTCTACAAGCTTGATACCCTGATATGATTGAGTGGAGATAAAAAATAAGAAGACTTAGGATGCATTTGTAGCAAACTTGGGAACATTGAATTTCTTCATTTCACCTGCATAGATTGTGAAGTCCATGTGACATTTCACTCACATTTTGCAACAATCAATTTACATTTCTGACTAGATCACACACACCTCCAGCTGTTACAACCCAATGAACATTTGAAATAAATGGAGAGTGCTATAACAGAGGGAAGTATTGTCCAGAACTGCTGATTGGCAGCTTGATCCACGGGTCAATCCTCCCTCTGGATAGTCCATGGCTGACCTCTAACACAGGATGTCAGGATTTTTAAAAGGGAATTTCTTCCTTCCAAAAAGGATGTAAAATAAATTACAAAATAGATGTATAGACAAAAAAATTTCTCCAGTCCTGACATTTTTCACAAATGCAAATGGCAAATATTAAAAAGTATTGGAAGTGATCATTTGCCTATTTTGATAGAAATTAGCACCAAGACCAAAACCAGCTCAATTAAAGAAAAATTCTGGAACTTCAAAAAGGCTAATTGGAATCTTTACCAGCAAAACACCAATGAAGACTTTAGAAAAGCACCCACTAGAATAAAAGATCTGGAACAAAATTGGATATCTTTCAAAAACACCATTATTAAAGCAGCCAAAGTTTCAATACCAAGAGGTAATATTAAGAAATGAATTCCAAATTATACACACCAGGCAAAAGATATTCAAACACTTATAACTAAAAGAAATGAACTACAAAAAAAGTGCACCCAAAACCAAACAAATTGTAGAACTGAACTGAACATTGTGAATGCAAAAATAAAAAGGTTATACGTAAATATGAAAAGGGAAAATGGAAACAAACTTGTGAAAACCTGAACCCAAGAAACCCAAATACAAAACTTTGGCATTTGGCAAAACAAATTGACAGAGCCCAGCCACAAACTGAAAACACAAATATGATTAAGAATACAGATGGTACCCCAGCAACTAATGACAAAAATGCTGCTAATCTTTTAGGTAATTCATATCAAATAAGTAGTAAAATCAAATTTGAAATAAAAGATAAGAAAGTTGAAAAAAAGGCCCGAAAGATTATTCATGACTGTAAAAATTTCACCAGTACTCATAATATTTTCCATGAAAAAATCAATATGAAAGAGCTAGATTATGCATTAGAAAACACTGACCTAAACAAGACTCCTGGGCCAGATGGAATCCATGGCCAAATGGTATCAAACTTGGGCAAAAATGGCAAAGAAATACTTCTTGATATTTTCAATAACTCCTGAAAAATTGCCTCAAGACTGGAAAACTGCAACAATAATTCCTATTAAAAAACTTGACAAATCTGCTGATGACCCAAAAAACTATCGAACTATCTCCCTCACAAGTATTTGCTGCAAATTAATGGAAAAAATTATACTCAGACGACTTACCTACCACCTTGACACAAGAAATCTCTTACCAGAAGAACAATATGGATTTAGGAAAGGACATGGGACAATAGACCAACTCTTATTTTTCACACAAAAGGTAAAAGATGCACAAAACAGAAAACCAACTAACCACACCTTAGCTGCTTTTTTAGACCTTACACAAGCTTTTGATAAAGAGTATGGAAAAACAAGTTAATTACAAAATTATACAAGCATTTCAAAATTGATGGAAAAGCTATCACTTGGATAAATGATTTCCTTAAAAATAGATACATCAGGGTCAAATATAATGGAACTCTATCTAAAAACTTCAAATTGTACCAAGGATTACCACAAGGATCAGTCCTTAGCCCAACTCTCTTCACCCTATTTATTGCAGGCATAGAAGAAAAAATTTCACATAAAACCAATATTGGACTTTTCGCTGATGACATTATTCTATGGAGCAGTAACACTAACTGGAAAAAAGCTGAAAGGGATTTGAACAAGACTCTTCTCCACCTAGAAAAATTTGCTAATAAACATAAATTAGAATTTAACCCCCAAAAATCTGAAACCTGTCTTTTTACTACCGATAAGAAACTATACAAAATAAGGCCAAAAATTATTCTGAAAGAACAACAATTACAATATAATAAACATCCTAAATATCTCGGCTACACCCTGGATCCAGAAATTAACTCCAGTAAACATATTGAAAAAGTTATTAGAAAAGGAAAAGACCGACTAAAAATCCTGAAATATATTTCAGGAAGAGAGTGGGGAGCCGATGCAACCACACTAAAATTAACTTACACATCTCTAATTAGACCTATCCTGGAATATGGATATCAAATCTATGGTACAGCATCTGAAACAAATCTAAAATCACTGGAAAGGATACAACTAAGTGCAGCTAGAATTATGACAGGTCTTCGAAATACCTGCCCTAATGATATTGTACTTTACGAGGCAGACATTATGCCCTTAAAGGATAGAAGAAGCTACAATCTGCCAAAATATATAAACAAAATCAAAAGTTATGGAAACAAACACAGAACTTCCAATTACATACTTAATTGGGAATCCAATCTAAGACTCAAAAAAGAAGGCCCTCTCCACCTGGCCAAAAGAAATGGATTTTTAAAATATAAAGTAGAAAAAAATTATTTAGCAGAAAAAATTTCTCCATGCGAACCACTACAAAATGTTATTTTTAATGCCACTTTAAATGAACCCACCAACAAACAATGCCAAAATCCAGAATACTTAAAACAATTATCATTAGAAATAATTAATAACATTCCTAAAAATGCAATAACTATTTATACCGATGGTAGCAGAGACGAGCTAGGACACACTGGCAGTGGCTGTCTCATCAAAACCACAAATGGCATTGAGAAAATGAACAGAAGAAACCCAGATTTTTGCTCAGTCTTCAGATCAGAACTTATAGCCATCTATGAAGCCTTAAAATCCATCAGAAATACTAGTTATCAAGATATCTGGATTCTTACTGATAGTAGAAGTGCCATACAACACTTGAGTCACACAGGGGAACTTAGAGACAAAGTAAGCAGGAACATAATTGGCTATCTCCAAAAACTCTCAAAAACCTCAAAAATTCACCTTCAATGGATACCCTCACATGTTGGAATTGAAGGCAATGAAGCTGCTGATGTGCTAGCGAAAAAAGGCACAAAAGAACCCTTGCCACAGAAAAATAAACTTACTTTTAAAGAAATAGAAACAGTAGCCAAAACAAAAATAAACAAGAACTGGAGGATCCCACCTAAGCACAGTTGGTACAGTGGAGTGAACCCAGGAGGAGCTCTGAACATCAGAAATAGACAGCATCAAACAACACTAACAAGATTTAGAACAGGCCATCTCAAGCCATTGAAGATAGAAAATAATAACAAAATCTACCCCACTTGCCCAAAATGTAGCTTGGCACCTTCAGCTCCAGAACACATTTTGGCTTGCATTAGATGCACTAAACAGGACCTTTGGGAGAGGCCGCTGCTCATCATAAAACAGCTCGAGGAGCATGAACTCATGGAATTTGTGTAATCTTTACACAAGGGGATAAGAAACAACAACAACAACAACAAATTTAATGGATTAAAAAGAGAATGTAGACAAGGCACAAAGTGGATTAAAAAGAGAATGTAGACAAGGCACAAAATGGATTAAAAAGAGAATGTAGACAAGGCACAAGTGGATTAAAAAGAGAATGTAGACAAGGCACAAAGTGGATTAAAAAGAGAATGTAGACAAGGCACAAAGTGGATTAAAATGAGAATGTAGACAAGGCACAAAATGGATTAAAAAGAGAATGTAGACAAGGCACAAAGTGGATTAAAAAGAGAATGTAGACAAGGCACAAAGTGGATTAAAAAGAGAATGTAGACAAGGCACAAAATGGAAGGATGTATAAGAAGTTTGGTATATAAAAACTGTATTTTACCAGACAGGATCTTGTCTTGAACAATTATTTTATTGGGAAAGTTGGTGATTGATTCAATGACTGTCGGCAGTTTACATCTGTGGTGCAAATGGAAGTAGACAGAGGAAAGGATTCCTCAAGTGTCAAGCTGCTCACAAACACTGTAAGTCAAGCTGCTCACAAACACTGTAAGTCTTTCTTTATTATGATCCCAAGTACACGTGGTACAGGCCATGATGGTGGGTAAAAGTTGGTGACTGCTGTAAGTGCACCACATGTGCAGTTTGACATTTACAAATGTTCCAGAGCTCTGTAAACTGCTTTCTACATGTGGTGTACTTACAGCAGTCATGACTTGTGTAGTTGGGACAAGTAAAGAGCTGTGCCCCACCTGACTGAGGTACAACAGTCCCCTATAATCCAAATTGTGCCTTATCACCTTATGTTCTTACAGACTGCTGAGTATAAAGAACAGAAAATACAAGAAGACCTAAATAATTATTGTATCTATAATCCAAATGGTGCTTTATCAAAGAACAGAAAAGTTTTAAAAGTACTGTGATATAGAAGAAATATTTTTCAATAAATTTTTGGTGAAAAATTAGATAGAACTCTGTTGATTATCAAACATTTCATTTGAATGAAAAAGGTTTTTTTGAAAATATTTTCTCCTTATTTGTTTTTTTTTGCTTATCCCTAGTACACGTGGTACAGGCCATGATAATCATGGTGGGTAGTTAGTGACTGTTTTTTACAAACCTGCAGTTCGTCTTTGCACTTACAAATATGCCAGAGCCCCGTTTGGTTACTTGCACTCGCTGGTGGGGTTGGACTTTTGCAAGAATCGGGGGCCATTGGAGCATTTTTTTTTTTAAACAGAAAAAAGTGTCCAATGCAGGAATCGAACCCGGGTCGTAGTGGTCAAAAACCAAACGGTCTAACCAGCCTTCCACCGACCCTCCATCTTTGTTTCTTTTGGCTTGAAATTATTGTCTTACAAAGGCAAGATTCAATTTTATCTCATTTTGAAACATATTCAGGATTTGCTAATTAATGTTCTGGCAGCTTCAAATCTAAGGGAAAAAACAAAGACCAAACATATCACATTTATTATTGTAGCAAGGGTGGTAGAAATTGTTTTTATTTTAAAAAGAATCAAACATCTAAAAAATAGTTTCAATTTCTTATTACCATTTATAAAACAAGGTAATAGGACCAAATCCAAATAAATAGTGTGTGATGTTTTGGTAACAGCATTGTTACCATTAGACAAAAGTACCGAATGAGAAATTATACCACATCATATAATTTCTCACTCTGTACTTTTGTCTGAAGATGGTAACAACACTGTTACTGAAATGTCACACTATTTATTTAGTCTTATTAACTTGTAGTTCTAATCTATAATCCAAATTGTACCTTATTATTACCATTTATATAGCCCGAAGTTTTCAAAAATTGTTTCCAATATTTTTTACAAAAAAAATATTGGGCAGAAACCATGCAACCCTATTAACAAACACAAGAACACCTAATTACCAAAAAGAGCAGTTTGTGAAGTGAAAGTTGGACCAATGATATGCAAGACCAACAGCAAGAAGTTTAAAAAAAAAAAAGGAAATAATGAATATGCTTTAAAATGGTACAAAATTGAGAATTCATAAAACCAGACAATGGATTGTCCAATTTGGATAATCCAAATTGTAGAACAAGAGGCAGGTTAGCTGTTTAAAAGGATTTACTGATTTAAATGAAACTAAACATTTCCCGGTGATCCAAAAAATCCCTGCAATGAATTTTAAGAATAATTTGCTACCTTTCAAGGGTCAAATTTAGATTTCAATTGTGAAAAATCCTTTTGCGCAGATTGCTCCACGGAGGACAATATGGTAACAAATAACATTTCAGCATTGTAGTAAACATTATTAGTTGTATACAATCTTTGTTTTCCCAATTGTATTTGACATCTCTCCAACAAATGATAGAACACCCATCAGTAGTGCAGGAAAATGATAAAAAAAAAGACATATAGCAAAATATATTATCAAAACATGGTTGAAAAAAGTTGGAATCTAGAAATTCTATTTAGTCAAATGGCACAACTTCCAAAAGGGATTCCTAAGCAATTAGGTCCAAATTGTCTACTTTACTGTCTTAATGCCGGCTTCAGAAGCAGCTGACACATGATATCAGCAGCATGTATAATCTTTGCACAAGCAACATGTATCACAGCAAATTGTTGAATGAAGTAGTTTGTTGAGTGAAGACAGACAAGTTGTGAAGAACCACTTTATTGAGCCATCCCGGCACACATGAGCTATTAGCCCTTCTTCTTGGACACTCCCACGGTGCGGCCCCGCCTGCCGGTGGTCTTGGTATGCTGACCACGCACACGCAGGCCCCAGAAGTGACGCAGACCGCGGTGGGCACGGATCTTCTTCAGACGCTCCAAGTCCTCACGAAGCTTGGTCTCCAGGGCGCTGGAAGTCACCTGGTCACACAAGCTGGTTGACCAACTGGGGAAACATCCAGAGTAACACAAGTCAGGAAATCTAATGAAACCTCCTTTAACACACTTTTATAACACCAAAATTTTGGTTCACTACAGCCATGATCCGTTATAAAATAAAAAAGGGGAAAATTTAGTTAAAGATTTTTTCTGTGTTGTGTTTCAAGACAGTTTTAAAGGGGATTCATCGCCTGGTTGCCTACCTCTAAATCCATTGTAAAAACAACAAAGGTAATGATGCTGGCACTCAAGTTACAAATTGACACTTAACCCAGAAGAAAACTTCCACAATCTCCATTTTCATTGCAATCATCATCGATGATTTGCTAACAGAAAATGTATATTGGATTGAGAAAGTTCAAAACTTTTATAAATTAAAAAAAAAAATGCATTCCCACTAAGGTCAAGTATTATTCAATGATGGGTTACAGCCTGGGGAAATATTGAATTTCTAAAATGTAAGAAATTGGCACCCAACAAATAATACATTTAGTTTGCCTTGGATGCACTTATTTGAAAATATTCCACGTACTCTAGTGTATAACAAGGTCTGAAACCAATATTATATACATCCTGAGATCCAAGTAAACATTGACTTCCCCATGGAGCAACATTGTCAAAGCATGGTCCTCCATTCACTATAGCACCATTGAAACCTATACCAAGCAATTAGCCTAGTTCTTATTGCTAATTGATATTTGAGGAGGTAAGAAACATGGAGTCTAACTGAACAGGGACCAACATGGATGCTAAACTTTTGGTTCTGCTTCCTAGTTAGCAATACTTTGAGAATATTTAGAATTCTTCCTTCCAAATAATAATGACATTGATGGCATTTTGTACACATCATCTTCTTTATTATCTAGCACTTCCTCTTTGGAAAGTAAAAAAATTATAAAGTATTCCTGGGCTAGGAGTGGGGATTGTGGGATAAACATAGCAATTGGGAAGCTTATTTGCAGTGACACCATTCTGACAAATTCTTCCATCAGCAAATCAGAGAACATGCTTTTATCATCGGCACTAGGGAGTGGGAATAAGCATGGTAGCATACCCTCTTACAACCTGCCAGAATTTTTTAATTGCATTCATTAATAAACATTGTGAATTTGAAAATGAAATCATATATCATAGCCTTATATTATAACATACTTGATTCCTGAAGTATCTATTTTAATTAATATATCACACATATTGACTTTTTCGTTTTACGAGTAATTTAATTTAGAAGGGAGAACAAATGCTAATGCGTAGTAAAAGATTATAAACTGTAACAAAGGTTTGAGGGCAGAACACGTTTTTTTTTCTCTCTCTTTTGTGATCACATACTTTCATTAAAATAAAAAAAAAATAAACTAAAAAAGAACACACTAATAAGAACTTTTTTAATTATTTAAAATGTTAAAACTTACCTGGTTGTATTTACCGTCCTTTACATCCTTTTGCCTGTTCAAAAACCAATCGGGAATTTTGTATTGGCGAGGATTGGTCATAATCGTGATCAGCTTCTCAACCTCTTCTTCTGATAATTCTCCAGCACGCTTGTTTAAATCAATATCGGCCTTTTTGCAGACCAGATTGGCAAATCGACGACCAATTCCCTTGATCGACGTTAGGGCAAACATAACTTTCCTTTTACCATCAATATTCGTGTTCATAACACGCAAAATGTGTTGGAATTTTTCTGGCGGTACTAACGACATGTTGATGGTTTAAAATGTACCTCTTTCCAAATTAAGTTTAAATTACAAACAAATTAGTAAGTCAGCCACGGGTGAAAAGACCCAAAACGTGGTTAGAAGAAACTTAAGGTATAGACAATGTAAATAAGGGAGCTCACAAAATGATACAGACCGTTATTCTACGACAAAAATTGTGTTTCAAGCTTCCGAGAATTTGGGTTATAAATTAGTTCAAATAAAGATATTGTATTATATATAAGTTTATTTTTATATATATATACGATTCATAGTATTTTTAAATTTATCTAATCTTTGCTTCTCAGTTTCAAATCAAAATTCCAAAATTATTTCGCTAATATATTTTATTTGATATAAGGAATAAAAAAATTATAAAGTATATTTTTTAAAAATATATAATATAATGAATATATATAATATATATTTATATAAAATATTTAAAAATTGCTTATTAAAATAATAATTTTGAAAACAACGAGACTACCTTGTGAAAGTAAAAATGATAAAAAAAAAAAAAAGCCTTCATAATTTCATCTCAGCTTAATAAAAAAAAAGTAAGTATAATGAAATGTTATTTTAAAATAAACTAAAAGTTTTGCTTCTTCATGTTTTATTGAAGGGTTCCACAATGTTGAAAAACTCATCATAATACAATTAATTCCTTTATATATAGTGTAAAATGCTGTTATTATAATGAAAATGTCATTAAATTGTAAAATGTCTTAAAATTGCAAAACATGTATATAAATTTGTTTTAGAATGACATTAAATAGAGCAAAAATATATATATATATTTTTTATTCTTCAGATGCACTTATGAAGAAAAGGGCATAAAAGGTAGAAAAAAAAGGGCTGTTTCAATTTTTTTTTTTTTGCGATTAGAAAAGAAGGAAGTCAGCCACAGGGTCTTTTCCCAACAAGAAAGATGAATTACACTAAGGACACATTATATAAGGATCACGAATTATTGAGGTGTGTGTGTACCCTGGTTTGCGTTTTTCTGCCATATGTGAAAGTTCTATTCAGGCTTCTACGGTAAATAAAATTTTAATATAGCCTATTTCTGTATTGAATTTCCCATAAACAATCCAGAATAGCAGCCAGTATATGTAAGTGTATGTAAGGGGGAGAGGGAAAAGTAAAATTGGTAGAAGAGGCGAACTAAGTCTGCTGATTAAAATGACTGCGGAGTAGAATGTGAGATGCTTGGCCACGTCCACAGTATCTGCCGCTAAAGCCTTCAGCTACAGGAAGGAGTGTCTTGCAACTTAACATAATTCAAAAGTATATTTAGGGACCAATTCGCAGACTGCTGCTATCCCAAGAACAAGTCTAGCGTTCTCGATCAGCACTTTGTTTCTATTACAATGCTGGAGTTTCTATTAAGAACCTGCTCATCAGGGACAAGTGTGAAGTGAATGTGTTGCAAACAGAATATCTTTTGTGTAGGCTGAAATTAATTTTATTTAAAAAGAGAACAATTTGTTGAAGGGGGAAGTTGAGAATTAAAATTATTATGTTTCTTATACATGCTTATCTAAGCCAGTTTGTGCGGACCATGTTCTTTCATCCTGTTAAAGAAGGGGATTCTTTGATATGTCTTACTTTGATAGTCGTAGCACACTGCAATATATGCTCTAATATAAGAAAATTACGCTATACTTTTATAAAAGATCAGAAAAACCTTTTCTACAAAACACCACGAGCATTGTAATAGAAAAACTTATTGCGAAAGGGATTTCGATATTTTTATAAAAATATATGCTCTGGGAAAACATCAACAGCTCTACATTTCGTACAAGTATAAAAAAATACTTGTTTTTCAAAGTACTAATTTTTTGTGTGTCCTGTCAGAGGTTAAAATTTGCCCAAATGGCAACAGGAATGCTTCTTATTTTACAAGGCATCAGTTCTTTAATGTAGTAAAATAATGCTTTCCAAGTGCAGTTATAGAAGATTTTGAGTCAGACAAAATTGTATATAATAAAACTTATTTATTGAGATTTTCTAATGCAATTCTTTTATTCATTGATTTCTGCTCTAAATACAGATTATCCTTTCTAATTTTTGGTTCTGATTTGAATTTTGTAGTTTTATTGGAGATAACTATTCAACTTGCTGAACTACTATCTTTCAGAAGGCTTCCATCAGTGTAGATGAGGTAGTCCTTATTTAAGTGCATACTAATTATTTCTTCTGTCAAGTGTTTTAGGTATAGAGAGGTGATCAGTTCACTTATGTATTTACTACCCTTTGGATGAATTTTAACTTTATATATATCGTAATTTAAAAATGTGATATGTAAGTAATATAAAGTATGACGTCTTTTCTAGTCGTCTCAAAGTGACACCAGCTTGCCACTGGACACCTGGGGGATCCAGAGAGGGACAAAAAGGGCGTTGGTCCGGATGTTGACAGTTAGTTAGGTTACAGTGGATATTTTCGGACAGCCCCGCTCGGTCGAGCTCCGTAGTCATCTCACGGCGGCCCTCGTGGCCGCCGCCGTTTTGGATCCTTCCTGCCTCCGCGGCTTTATTCAGGACGCCGAGTTTTCCTCAGTTAGTCTTCAACTTTCCCCTTGTCCTGGTGCCACGTAAGACGTACTAGGAGAGCGTCTTTTGATCCCAAACTTTGTCCTTACTGTCCCGTGCGGACTTCCCACTCTGCACGCCTTGCCACTCAACCCCGACTGCTTCCAACTCACTTGTTGGCTTACCCGGGTTTACGACATATATATTAAAAATAAAGAAGGCATCTCCTGACCACGAGCACATGTGCTTTTTAGATGGCAGAGCGCCATCTATTTGAGCAAAAATAAACTAAACAATCGTGGATGGCTTTTCTTGATTTATCAAGAAATTGGGCTGGCCAAATATCATGGAGCAAGCTAAATAAACGTTTAGTTTATTTTTGCTCCACTAGATGACGCTCTGCCATCTAAAAAGCACATGTGCTCGTGGTCAGGAGATGCCTTCTATATTTTTAATATCAACACCTGACCCACTTATCTTTTATTTTTTTCTATTGTTTTTCATATATATATATATGCTGAATATAGAAACAAAAAAAAAACCATGTGTAATTGCAAAATGGCGTCAATAAAACGATACCCAAGAGAAAAGGGGTCAGTGTGTGTGTGATTTTGGAAGGATAATATAAACAAGAGAGATTTATAAACATATCGGGCGTGGCAAGTCCCTGATTTGCCGCGGATGTCCACCCCTCTGAGACACCATTATGATATAAGCTGGGTGGCTCTGAGAGCAGACAGGCACCAGCAGGGTAGGAGAGTAACTGGGTCGCCATGCTGATTAACCAGAGAGGTTCTCAGGGGACTCCCTCTTAGTTTCACCCTTCCCGGGAACCACTCCTAAACTGAGGTAACCATGTTCCTATGCGTGTGGTCTTCAAAAAATCAAATTCACACTAGTGCGCCCCCCCCCCCCCCCACTTCCGACCTATGACTGCATGTTGGATGAGGAGCCCACTGTGAAGTTGTTTGGCTCCAGTCATTTAAAACATGTATATATTTATATGTGTTTATGAATGTGGGGGCAATTAGGTGGATTATTTATGCATTTTTCTAAAGATGTTATTGCATCAGCATTGCGAGATGCGTTTTAATCTATTCTTTACCTTTTAGTATTTATATATTTTTCTGTTCTATGATTTTTGGGTGTAAATAGATATTTTTAAAAATATTTGACAAATTTCTTCTTATGTTCAAAGGAACTAGGTCTCATACTTTGATCATTTATTTGGCGTTAGATATTTGAGGCTACATATGATTCTGGCTGTGTTGCTGGCCTTGATTAAATCTAGTTTCAAAATATCCATGCGGGAAGAAGTTATCCAGACAGGAGAAGTGTATTCCAGTAAAGGCCTCATTAATTTATACTTAGTTCTTTAAGCCTTGGATCACCAATTATTCCTTGCGAGATGTTTGGGCAGGTTGATTTTTTTTTTGGTCTGCTACACAATTTTTATTAGACTAGAAGCCAAGGCTTAGGCCTAAGTTTTACCCAAATATTTTGGTGTTTTATTGTACTTGATAATACCAGTCCCCTATCTTCAGCGAAGGTCAAATGGAACTTAGGTTAGGAGTTGATGGTGAAAATGCATATTTAAGATTTGTTGAGGTTTATCTAGAGTTTGAGTGGTCATTCTGTGAAAATTATTAAGAGACTCAAGGAATTATTTGATCACTTTGTTAAGTTACTTGTTCCAGAAAATGATGTCATCAGCATAAATTGATATGTTATAGTTCATTTTTAGTGAGTTGTCAATGCTATTGATTATAATAGAAATAGAATTGGGCTGAGGATTGATCCCCGAGGCACTCCTGTATAGGAGGGTGTTTTTTATATAGTTAATTGTTGCAATTTTTTTTGTTACCTACATGGAACTTGCGCGCGCACACACAATTCGGTCATGGTTTCTGATATATAGCTAGCAATAAATATGTATATATATATATGTTTCTATGAAAATGTTAATCTGCAAGACGCAAGTTATCATCATTGATTTGTTGTTGTCACTTTTTGGCGTTTCGCTAAACCAACAAAAGCTGTATCAGACTTTACTAAGACAATAAAGATTTGCTAAAAATATAAAAGTGTACTAAGATGCTGCATTTGGCGACGAGGATATAAGAGTAAGTACCCTCGAATTTTGAAGTAAATATTTTTAGAAATTATCTTTGATTTTTTTTTTTGGGAATATAATTGAAAGTTATTTTTAAAAGACTAAAATTGCAAAGTTTTAGGATGCAAATTAAAAAAAAAGTGAAATAAAATGGCTAGTTACCAATTTAAGGAATATAATGAAGAAACTGAAACTTTTGAAACGTTTTATGAACGATTGGAACAGTTTCTCATATTGGAGGAGGCAGGGGATGAGAAGAAAAAGGCTCTTATCTCCTAACCCTCATGGGAAGTAAAACCTATGGTGTTTTGAAGAATTTGTGCAGTCCTATTCTACCTAAAAATAAAACTTTTGATGACCTAATAGATATCTTGAAAAGGCACTTCTCTCCAAAGCGCTCAATTATAGTAGAGAGGTTCATTTTTTTTAAAGAATGCAATTAAAGGAAGAAAGCATCTCGATTACTTGGTGGAAATTAAGCGTTTGGCTTCCTCATGCAACTTTGGAAATTTTCTGGAGGATTCTTTACGTGATAAAATGGTTTGTGGGTTATATAATGCCAAAATACAAAATAGAATTTTGTCGGAGGGTGACATTTCTTTAGCTAAAGTAATTGAGATAGCATTATCTATGGAAGCGGCCGAGAAAAATACAAAATTATTCCATTTGGAGCAGGGTGAAGATTGTGTAGATAAGTTGAGGATGGAACGCAAGGTTGAATCAAATTTCCAGAATGGCAAATGTAAACATTGTGGTAAACCGCACAAAGAACCATGTAGATTTAAGGAGGCGATATGCTTTAAGTGTAATAAAAAAGGACACATTGCCTCAATATGTTGGAGCAGTAGAAGAAATCTAAGGCAACATCAGAATCAGCCGGGAAATATACATCAGATAGGAGACCAAGAAGAGGAGGAAGAGTATGTCCAGAAAATTATAAGCGTGACGATACCTGAGTATAAAATTAATTTTGCCTCAAGTGACCCTCCCTATCTGATGGAGTTAAAAGTAGAAGGAAACTTTATTAAATTTGAAATGGATACGGGTAGTGGTCTAACACTGATATCAGAAAAGGATTTTAAAAATAGTCTTCAACACTTGAAATTGGAAAAAGCGAGTATTATTGTTAGAACTTATGATGGTACCGTGGTACCCATTCTGGGTAAAATCAATGTCAAAGTGGAGTGTCAAGATATTACTTACAAACTTAGAGCGTTGGTGGTGAAAGGAGAAAAGAGGGCGTTGATGGGAAGAGAATGGATAAATAGATTGAAATTGGGCTGTTTCGCGGTAAAACATATGCCTGTGGAAATTACCATTGAGGAAATTTTGAAGGAAAATCAAGCCTTATTTGTGGAGACAACTGAACCAATAAAAGGTTTCACATTTTCAGTAAACATGTGTGATGTGAATCCAATTTTCCATAAGGCTCGTCCGGTGCCTTTCGCCATTAGGCCAGCAGTTACTGAAGCATTAGACAAAATGGTGGCTAAGGGTTATCTATGTGAGGTGGCGAGCAGTAAATGGGCCACTCCAGTGGTTGTAGTGCCGAAGAAAAATAAAGAGATCAGAATTTGCTGCGACTTCAAGGTAACTCTAAATAAATATTTGGACACTGCGGCCTATCCCCTTCCCACACAGCAAGATTTATTCTCCACATTGGCCAAGGGAAAATACTTTTCTAAATTGGACTTGAGGAACGCTTATCTGCAATTAGAGGTGGACCCAGGCACCCGACCGTTACTAACGATAAATACTCATAAAGGGCTGTTCAGGTTTAAGAGAATGCCATTTGGATTGGCAAATGCGCCCAGTTATTTTCAATCTGTAATGGATAGGGTTTTGTCGGGTATAGGAGGCGTAATTTGTTATATTGATGGTGTCCTTATAGCCACAGCATCAATTGAAGAACATCTGGCGTTGTTGAAGACTATATTTGCTCGCTTGGCGAAGTATAATATCAAACTAAAGAAAGAAAAATGCCTATTTTTGCAAAAAGAAATTGAATATTTAGGACATCTTGTCACGGGAGAGGGCATCAGACCTTTAGATCATAAGGTACAAGCAATACAGAAGGCCAAAACGCCTACGAATATCTCTGAATTAAGGTCATTTCTTGGTTTAGTTAACTTTTATGGGAAGTTCATACCCAATTTGCCAGAGCTTTTGAAGCCTCTTCATGAGCTTCTTCACAAAAAACGTCCTTGGGTTTGGACAAAGGAATGTGGAGAGGCCATTGACAAGTGCAAGAACAGCATTACCTCTGAGAGGGTGCTAGTCCCATATGATACGACTTTGCCATTGTGTTTGGCCACTGATGCATCGCAGATTGGAGTGGGCGCTGTGTTGTCACATATTATAGAAGGCCAGGAGAGACCGATTATGTTTGCCTCACGGACTTTATCGGAAGCAGAACAAAATTATTCTCAGATTGAGAAGGAGGCTCTAGCCATTATATATGGAGTTACCAAGTTTCATCAATTTATTTATGGAAGAAAATTTATTCTTATTACAGACCATAAGCCATTGGTGACCATTTTGGGCTCAAGATCAGGAATCCCCACCTTATCTACTTCGAGATTGCAGCGTTGGGCGCTTATTTTGTCAGCTTATACTTACGATATTAAATTTAGAAGAACTCAAGACCATGGGAATGCAGATCTTCTGTCACGTTTTCCTGTGGGCTGTGAAGAAATTCCAAGATTAAATAATGTCTATGCTTTATCCTTTGTGGAAGAATTGCCGATCACAGCAGAGGAAATTGCCACGGAAACTGAAAAAGACGAAGTGCTCTCATTGGCCAAATTTTATACTCAGCAAGGCTGGCCTGAAAAGGTGGCTGATCACCTCAGACCTTATTTTCAAAGGAAACTTGAGCTAACTGTAGATGGGGAGTGTTTGGTTTGGGGAATGAGAGTTGTCATTCCACCATCTCTCAGAATAAAAATGTTGAACTGTCTTCATGAGACTCATTCCGGTATGAACAAAATGAAGGCTGTAGCAAGATCACATTTTTGGTGGCCAAATCTAGATACCCAAATCGAGTTTTTGGTGAATAAGTGCAGAAGCTGTCAGCAATCCCAGGATGGGCCAAATAAAGGAAAATGGCAACCCTGGAAATGGTCAACCAGACCTTGGCAAAGAATTCACATTGATTTTGCAAATAAGGAAAACATTAATTTATTAATAGTAGTAGATAGTCATTCAAAGTGGATCGAAGCCATCCCAATGAGAGAGACCACCACACGCAAAACCATTGAACAACTACGGCGACTTTTTTCTTCCTATGGGTTACCGGAGGAACTTGTATCTGATAATGGACCTCAGTTTACTGGTAGTGAAATGAAAGGTTTTCTGGAAGGGAATGGAATTAAACAAACATTGATCCCGGCGTACCACCCGCAAAGTAATGGCTTGGCTGAAAGAGCGGTTAGAACAATTAAGACTGCCCTGGATAAAAATAAAAGGAAAATTGGGGATACCATTCAAGACACCTTATCAAAAGTTCTTCTGGCTTATCGAAGCACCCCGCATGTGACAACGGGAAAGACTCCATCAGAGCTCTTTATTGGGCGTGCGCTTCGAACCAGAGTGTCGTTGATACATCCCAGCTTGGCATCTAGAGTTAGGGACCAGCAAGCCAGGCAAATGAAGTATGATCGGCAAACCCATTTGGAAGAATTCCAGATAGATGATTTAGTGTGGTGTAAAAACTTTAGAGGTGGTGATAAATGGATCCCAGGAAAAATTGTGGGCAAGAAGGGAACTAGAGTCTACACCATTTTGATCCACGGACAGGTAAAGGCCTATCACAGGGATCAAATTAGAAAAAGGTGGAGGAATGGTGAGGAAGATGAGAGTGGAGATGGAGAGCGTCAACCCGAGCACTCAAGAGGAGCAGGTCCCAGTGCCATAATCTCGGAGGTTGTACGAGACAGAGGTTATATGGAGTCGATGTCGCCAGGACTAACTAGCCAGCAGTCGGATCAAGATTCAGAGGTTCAAAGTGATACAGACGATGGAAAGTCATTGGAGCCTCTTCGCTCGCTGGACCCCGAGGCCTTGAAAGAGGAGGGTCCTGTCCTAAGGCGGAACCCACCTCGAGCGAGGAGACTCCTGTGAGATTTGAAGAGAGAAGATGGTGATATATAGCTAGCAATAAATATGTATATATATATATGTTTCTATGAAAATGTTAATCTACAAGACGCAGGTTATCATCATCATTGATTTGTTGTTGTCACTTTTTGGCGTTTCGCTAAACCAACAAAAGCTGTATCAGACTTTACTAAGACAATAAAGATTTGCTAAAAATATAAAAGTGTACTAAGATGCTGCAGTTTCTCTCAGCGTCTTAAAAGTGGCACAAAATAACTTTAAGTCCTTATTATCGCGGAGTGAATAGCGGCTTTGTTCATTCTAACGTCTATAGAAACATTGCTTTCTTGGATGGACGTGTTGGCTTCGACAAGGCGGTGGGGAGGATCACATTTTGATCAAATGAAGTGGAAGGAATTTGATGTCGCGGTCGTCTGTTTTTTGAAGGACACAGTCAATTTTGTTGACATTTGATTATCTCGTGTGTCTTCAATAAAGTATCAAATATCTTTCCGAGTAATTGTCTGAATCCTGATATACATGCCAAAGGTACAACTTCCTTTAGTTTTGTCTATGAATGTGTATATATATTCTGTGGATAAAATATTAGATTATGAAATAAATAAAGAGAAAATTTGGAATCTGAAACCCTTAAGGGGGCACTTGGACCCCGAAATTGTTAAGTGATGACAGAAGATGGAATGACTGAAAAGACACCAGGACCAACTGATGCAAAGGGGTTATGGAGGGAATAGTGGAAGATATATAGATAAAGAAGTAACACAGTTGAAATTAAAGAGTCAAATGTGGCACCGAGAAATCTGGAAAGAACACTAAAAATAAAATAAAAAAGTAGACCACTTTGAAATTAGCGATTATTTAAGTATTAAAAAGACTGTCATTCTGAGGTTTGTCAACACACAGATTGTCATATGCACTTTGACCATTTCAATGCAGTAAATATTTTAGTTTAAATAATGTTTTTTGATTGAAATATGTTATGACAGCACATTTTAATATTGTAGCAGAATATTATCTTTATAACATTTTTATATTTTGCTACACTATGAGCGTTTCCATCAATTTCTTTCTGGTATTTTTTAGGTTTGAATTTGTTTGATATTAAATAAATATCGTATCATCCCGAGGTTTTTCTTTTCTGATTTTCTAGTGGCATTTGGTGGAGATGCTGGGTGAATTAGAGATGAACTGAAGATCAGACACCTTAAGGCCATGGGTTACATTTTTCAAACCAAAACTTCGATCCGAAAAGACAATGTCCCTATAGACAACAAAGCCGCTCTCATTGCTGCAAAAAAAAAATAAAATAAAATAAATAAATAAAAATAATAATAAAGAGCGCAAAGTTACTATGGATACATTTCAAGACTTCGAGGGAATCCTTGCCAGAAACAAGTCAGATTCATGTCAGTACCAACTAGATTTGAAAGCTCAGCCCCTTAGGGAAGGAGCTATGTATTTATTATTCTATAATACAATTTTGATACTCTTTGCTCCACTGTGAACCTTCATTGCCTCTTTGGTAATTTATAGATTTTTCATTAAACAAATTGCCGTGTCCTTCTGAGGTTTGTCTTTCCTAATGTGCTGAAATGATTAAATATATTGTTTAGTGAATATACAAGGTATGTCCCATAAGTTCGCGGACTGGGTCCATAAAAAAATAAATAAATGAAAAATGTAAATAAATTTGACTGTTTATTATAGAAAAAATATCTGGCAACACGGTGGTACCAATATCGAGGCTGCACGTGCGAGCGCGCCAAGGTCATTCTAATTTATTTAAAGGTTACACCTAGCGCTGCGGCGATTTTACGAGGGAACAAAAATTGAAGCAGAGGATTTGCATAGAATTTTGTGGGAAACTTCAAATATCAGCAACCGAAACTTTTGAAAAGCCTAATAAAGCATTCCCCAATGACCACCCAAAGAGAACAACTGTTTTTGAATGGCATTCTAGATTTAAAGCTGGCAGAATTTCTATTGAAGATGATCCTCGTCAAGGACGCCCAAAATTTCAAAGGACTGATGAAAATGTGCAAAAACTCACCTATTTGATAAAAGAAAATCCTCGAACCACTTTGCTGGAGCTAGAGCACGACACAGGCATCTCTAAAACAAAGATTGGAAGGATCGTAACCAAAGATTTGAAGCTCAAAAAGACTCCTGAAAAATTCATCCCAAGATTCCTCACTAATGAGCAAAAACTGTGTCGGATTGCAACCTGTGAGAACATGTTGGAAATGACAAGAACGGATCCGGAATGGAAAGACAAGATAATCACAGGCGACGAGACATGGGTCTATGGCTCTATGGCCCTGAAACCAAGCGTCAATATGCCGAGTGGAGAGGTCAGGGTGAGCCTAGACCAAAAAAATCCAGGATATTGAAATCCACAAGGTGTTGCTGGTCGCTTTTTTGGATAACAAGGGCATTGTTCATCACGAGTATCTTCCTTCAGGCCAAACAGTTATTAAGGAAATGTCATTGGGCATTCTTCCTCATCTAAGGGAAGCTATTCGAAAAAAAAAGGCCAGAAAAATGGTCTAATGGTGACTGGATCCTACACCATAACAATGCCCGCCCTCACACAGCGCACTTGGTGACGAGGTTTTTTTTGGCTAAAAACGGGACAGAAATCCTACCTCAACCACCCTATTCCCCAGACATCGCACCAAATGACTTTTTCCTGTTCCCCAAACTTAAAGCAGTTCTAAAAGGAAGACATTTTGACACCAGGGATGACATAATAGAAAAATCGTTGTTGGCATTGAAGAGCATTCCAAAAGAGCCCTATAAAAACCGTTTCGACAATTTGGAGAAACGATGGCGCTGGTGCGTTGAAGCAAGGGGGGATTACTTAAAAAAAAAAAATCTTACCTTTTTTTTTTATGGACCCAGACCGGGAACTTATGGGACATACCTTGTATGATGGTCCAGAGTGTTGCTCAATGTAGTGCCCTGGTATGTATAAACCCCAGGGGGAGGTAATATCTTTATTTACAGGGCTGTTAACCAGAATGGATGGTAAACCCCAGGTAATTCTTATTATTGAAATCGAGTATTATTTTGTAATCATTTTTTTTTGCTTATCCCTAGTACACGTGGTACAGGCCATGATAATCATGGTGGGTAGTTAGCGACTGCTTTTTACTGTAAGCGCACCACATGTCTACACATGTGAAAGCAGTTCGACTTTGCACTTACAAATGTGCCAGAGCCCCGTTTGGTTACTTGCACTCGCTGGTGGGGTTGGACTTTTGCAAGAATCGGGTGGCATTGGAGCATTTTTTTTTTTTTTTTTTTTAAACAGAAAAAAAGTGTCCAATGCGGGGATCGAACCTGGGTCGTAAACCAAACGGTTTAACCAGCCTTCCACCGACCCCCCATTTTGTGATCATTAAGTGGGATAGTTGGGGTCTATGGAGATTTGGGAGATGTTGACTTTACCGTGTTTTTCATTAATTGTATCTCCCTGGTAAAATAGGGAGCACAGGGCAGTTTTATATTTTCTAGTCAGGAAGTCTCCACCTGATGTTGGAGCCTTTTATTTCTAGGTCTTTTGCTTCATCGAGCATGGTTTCTGTGAGGATTATCTGCATATTGATAAAAAAAAAATTGGATGCACTTCTAATTGAAGACAATAGTTTCTAACGAAAAAAGGGGAGTCAAGGGAACAGGATGAGGTTTGCTTACCTTCTCCACCTCTCTCTCCACAAAGCATTTTTTACCAAATTTGTTAAAACTTGATAGCTATTTGATTGCTTAGAATGAGGCCATGAGCCCAGCGATGGGGGCTAGAGGCTACCAACCAATGTTGTCTGATCCCTTTGGTGTGATCTTCGAATATAAAGTAAGTGTCCTGCTCATCAAGTTAAAGATGGTGTGTTAAGCTCAATAAATATTGACTGTACTGCTCTCTCAGATGAAGATCAGTGCGTCACCCAGTTGTGGTATCTGGGTAACTGCATCTTCCAAATACACTATAGTTGCTGCGATATGGGGAAATATAATCACTATAACATGGCTTGCTATGATGGCGACATCACCTAATTTGCAAGTTTCCATCTCTTCCTTTTAAGCCCCATACCATCTGGTGCCACATAGAAGTTTTGTCAATTCTGTTGGATATTCCCCGAGCGCTGCAGAAGTGATGGTGAAGATGGTCTTGAACATTGCTGGTGACTTTCATCAAGTTTAAACATCATTTTGTTTGGCAGCCTGTTCAATATTCTTTCAGAGTTGCTAGATCGCGAGTCATCTTTCACAAACTGAAGGTAATGTCCTCTATTTTCTTATTCACAAATATTGCTTTCGAGAACTTTTATGGGTGGAGATTTATTTTCAAAGAACCAAAAACATAATTTCTGGATCTATCGAAGTTTTTCACCACCAGTCATTTTAAACATGATACATTTAGAGTGCCATCTGTTACCCCTTTCAGTGCTAATAAGGTGATTTAGCATAAATACTCTACAGACTGAATATTTTTTGAAAAAATCAATTTTCTCATTTTTCAAAAATAATTATATAAAATAATACTAAGTAATATAAAGTATCAGAAAAAAATCTTATATAAGCTTAAAAATAAGATATATAATATTTATCGCTATATATAGAACATAAATAGATATGATATGACATAATAAAAATATGATTTTTATTATTCATTAATATAATAAAAATTTTATAATCAGAACCATAATATTTATTAATATTGTTTTCATAATATAACTAAAATTATAATTTAAATAATCAAAGAATTAAACAGAGTTAATTTTTTAAAAATGTAAAGAAATTCTTAACAAAAGGAATGCAACCAAATAGTTTTTTTTTTTCATTTTAATTAATAAATCTTTATTATTTGAATATTCACATCTTGAGATGCCTTATTTCAACATGATAAAAATACATTTATGTAATGGTAAACCCCATGTTTGATATTTCTGTACCAAAAACAGGTACCATTTAAAATGAGTGGAAGCTAGCAGAGATGCGAATTGTATATTTGTGTGTACTGTACAAGATGGTGTTAGATCCCGAGGAGCTGCTTGGTTTCCTCCTGTAGGGACTTGCTGGCATATCGGTTAAGAATCTCCTGTTTCTTTCTCTCCACGATGGCTTCTTCAATCTCCTTCTGTGAGGGGACAGGAACGTGAGCGATGAACCTCAGCTTGCCCCCGGCTTCCTCCACCTCACTCACATGGATCTCTTCCATTGGTTCAGAGCCCTGCTGCAGCTCAGTGGCCTGCCCATCCTGCCTCTCCTCCCAAGCCAGCACAGCTTTCTCTATTGCCTTCCGCTCCTCTTCCATGTCTAGAGGCACAAGGATGCCGTCATCCCTGTACCCATAGTAGTCTGCATCAATGTCTTTCATCAGTTCTGCTCGGGTCTTCCTCTGGGGAGCTGGAGGTTCTTGTTCAAAGAGTTCCCTCACTCCAGGCAGATCTTTGGCAGCTCCAAAGTATTTGTAGCCTTTGTTCCCTGGGACCTCCCTGCCCTCGTGGTCCAACATCTTTGGTCCCACTTGAGAGTAGTCCTGCCCACCAAGTTCTTTAACTCGGACTTCCCAGTGCCCTTTTTCTCTGAGTAACTTGTTGATATCATCGTTGAGATCTCGGATCCGGAACTCTCCAAGTCCAGCATTCTGTATTTGGGCCACTTTCTTGGCAATCTCCCGGATGACCTGCATGCGGAACTTCTCAGCTTTGCGTAGGTTGTGGCAGTGGGAGGCGAGATGGGGCCTCTGCTCCTGCACCCCCTTGCCTTGTTCCTGGAGCTGGTGGGCCCTCCACCTGGCTAGTGTGGTCATGGCTTTTTCTGCATTCCGAGCCATTTTTGAAAGACTTAGTTAGAAAATTCTAGATTTTATAAAAAGTATACGATTAGATTATTTAATTTAATATTTTAAATGTCTTATTTTGCCTTAGTATTTTCATTTAATAAAACAAACTTAAATTGATATTTAAATTTAAACTATTGTATCAAAACATAGACAAATATTTTATTATCTATATATAAACAAAAAAAAAACCTATTTGGTTGCATTCCTTTTGTTAAGGATTTCTTTACATTTTTAAAAAATTAACTCTGTGTTTAATTCTTTGATTATTTAAATTATAATTTTAGTTATATTATGAAAACAATATTAATAAATATTATGGTTCTGATTATAAAATTTTAATTATATTAATGAATAATAAAAATCATATTTTTATTACGTCATATACAGTCGAACTTGGATAATTCGAACCCCAAGGGACCATAAAAAAATTCGAATTATCCAAAAATTCGAATTAAAGATGTTTTGAATAAAGGCTTAAGGCTTCTAGGGACCAAGATAAATATTCGAATTAAAGAAGTTCGAATTATCCAAGTTCTACTGTATAATATTTATAGTAGTAGATAATACATTCATATAAAGACCAAATATATTTTTAAAATATGTTAAAAGTAAAATAAACATACTTGTATTGATCTGTGCTTTAAATTAAAAGTTTTAGAAGTGTTTAAAAATTCTTTATTGTGTGGAAAGTTTTGAAACAAGGCACCACACACAGAGCAACATCACAGTCTTTGCACATGTAGCGTGATTCTTTCCTCTTTTTGTTTGCTCCACAAACACAGCAATATCTTGTAGGATTTTTTTTCTTCTCAGTAGGGGGAACTAAAGATGGAAAGTGCCTCTCAATAAGCCTAAGGGGTCTGTCTTCAGATGTAGAAGGTCTGCCCCTATGAACTTGAACTCTAGCTTCATGGTACTTCTCAATAATCTGGCCAATGAGATTGATGTGGAATTCAGCAAAAGATGGACGTTTGCCTGTATTTACTAAATACAAAGAATATGCATTTAGTAAAGATGTATCAATGAAGTGTAAAAAGAGCTTTTTGTACCACTTGAGAGATTTTCTAAGACAGCCAATGCTGCTAAGTAGCATATCCGTCTGATCGACAGTGCCCATTTTCTGGTTATAGTCAATAACAGCTGAAGGTTTTTGAATTGGCAGATTAGTGACTTTATCTCTTTTGTTTGTATTAGCAAATTCATTTTTATGCATTGTGGACAGCATGAAAACTTCTCTTTTATCTTTATATTTTAGTGCAAGTAGGTTTTGTGTGTGTTTGGCTTCTGTTTCCCCTATTTTCAATTTTTTCCCAAATCTTGGCATTTCTTTTCTGTTTTTTTTCTGACTGTGCCACAAGCATTAGTTTGACGTTGATGAAGAAAATTGAAAAGAGTTGGGCTAGAATACCAATTATCCACCCATAAGGAATGCCCTTTGTTCATATATGGTTGTAACAAAGTTGTAATAACTGACGATGATACTCCCATATCTGAATCTTCGATTTCTGTTCCTTTTCCAACATACACAATAAAATCTAAAATATATTTTGTTTCCACATCACATAAAACAAATAGCTTTATTCCAAACCTTTTCCTTTTGCTTGGAATATATTGTTTGAATCCAAGTCTTCCTTTGAACAGAACAAGACTCTCATCAATACAAATATCTTGAAAAGGTTTGAAAGCATTTTTATAAGCACTTTTCATGTGGTCAACTACAGGCTTTAGTTTGTGGAGTTTATCACCTGGAATTTGGGTCTTATTATCGTTGAAATGCAACACTGAAAGAATCAAAAAGAATCTATCTCTTGACATAAGTTTAGAAAAAATTGGGGAAAAGTGAAGTTGATTGGTACTCCAGTATTCTTTCAATGATACTTTTTTATTTCTTGTCATAAGGAAGCATATTGCTAGGAAAACAAATAGTTCATGATAATTAGTGTCCACCCATCTATTCATTCTAGAAAACTTCGAAAATTCTATTGTGTCTATAAGGTATTTTGCATATTTATTTGTCTCTACAGCAATCATTTCAAGGAAATTTATATTGATAAAAATTTCAAAAAAATCAAGTTCTTTTTCAAGCCTACATGTATCTACCTGTAGTCCACTATTTGATCAGTCAAATGAAAAAATGATCGGATCATAATTTGAGTTATCAGACCAAATATAGTCTGACCGAGGTGTTTTCAATGGTGGGGGTACCTCTTCATCTTCACCACTTGACTCTTCATAGTCGTACACAATAGTGCAATCAGAATCAGTATCCTCTAATTCTGATTCAGGATTTGTTGCATAATGCAAGAAATCATCTTTTATAGAAGCCATTCTAAAAAAAAAAAAAAAAGATAAATATATTTATGCAAGAACGTATAAACAAATTTTATACTGCAATGATAAAATAACAGGAGGGCCTGGCTCACCAGATTGGTCTACTACACCACTCTAATATTGTACCGGGCCATTTTGCTTTTGTTCATCCAGTACTGAAGATCTCTTGGCAAACATTTTAAACAAACTCTGGACATAAGCTTTGGGGACAGTAGAAATAAATGTTTCAAGCATTGCTCTCTTCCACAAAAAATTAGGATATTATAACCAATTTTGTTGCAATTCCTTATTGATGTATTTCTCTATCATAAACCTCAACCATTTAGCCTAGCCTTCATGTGCTCCTTTGTTAAAGAATGTGGAACCCAAGCATCCTTTATGGACTTTTAAATGTTCATGCAGAATGGCATTCCCACTTGAAGAACATACGAGGGCGAGTAGAAAAGTAAGGTTGCCTATATATTTTTTTTTCATAGAAAAACACATTTAATCACAACTTTTTATACATCATTGGAAAGGTTGGACACTTTGCTATTTTTCTACATAGTCGCCTTGATGCTCAATCACTTTTTTCATCCTGTCAACCAACTTTGTAATTCCGGTGTTGTACCACTCTCCCGCCGCCTCTTTGAGCCACTTGTCAACCCACCTGGCGGACACCTTTCTGTAGCCGAGGGTCTCAGACACAATCTTGTGCACGGAGAAGTGGCTGCAATCTTCATTCAGGCCATCCTCGATCTCTTTAAGGGTTATCCGCCGGTTTACGGTTGATTCCGGCAAACTCGGGCGCCCAGACTGCTGTTCATCGTGGACGTTTATCCGCCCCTCGTTAAACTCCCGGCACCATTTCCGCACATTTTTGATGTCCATGCACTTCTCACCATACACTTCCACTAACTGACGGTGAATTTCGACCGGAGAATTATTTTTCGCATTTAAAAAGCGTATAACTGAGCGCAACTCGCACTTGGCGGGAGAGCTAAGGGGAAGCTCCATCGCGAACGGCTGCCAGACAGCGACTGAGCGTCCCAAGATCACCAGGAAGGTTCTAGACGGTAGAGGGGGAACCAAGGAAGGCAGCGGTGTTGTCGGATTTCACCTAGCAATGCGCGTTCGGAAATTATCTCGTAGAAGACCTTAGTGTCCGCCAGGTGGCTCAAAGAGGCGGCGGGAGAGTGGTACAACACCGGAATTACAAAGTTGGTTGACAGGATGAAAAAAGTGATTGAGCATCAAGGCGACTATGTAGAAAAACAGCAAAGTGTCCAACCTTTCCAATGATGTATAAAAAGTTGTAATTAAATGTGTTTTTCTATGAAAAAAAAAATATATAGGCGACCTTACTTTTCTACTCACCCTCGTACATGACTTCATGGATTCAGTTGTATTGGGAATATCTTCTCTCTCTCTCTCTCTCTCACTCAACACTAGAAATAATAGATTTGATGGCAACCTAAGGAATGTTACAAGTGGTGTTTTCACCTGCTATCTATATACATGTGGTCACATTGTAAAATTTGGGTGGGAAGAGGAGAATCATTTGAAAAAAAAAACATTAAAACATCTTGTTACTGTGCCATACCAAAGCCACATTTAATTAAATGAAACAACAATAAATTAATCTTGTTTGGATTTGTTTGCCTTATATCGTCATTTTAACCTTTCTTTCTGATAGTTCTATTTCTCATTCTTAAGTTGATGAGCTCTTTTCTTTTTTTCAAGATGTGACCAGATAAAGATGCGGATGAACAAATTGTACATTGGATTCAGATCTTCCCTTCACAAGGTGAGCAACTTAAGGACGAAGCTAATCAATACAAGTAACATGCCTCAAGTATGAGCATATATATTTATATATATATACAGTAAAACCCCGCTAATACGAACCCCGGATATAGCGAATCTTCCCTTATAACGAACCTAAGGCGATTCCCAATTCCATTCCATTGAAAATACCATTGTTATAACAAACTTTGTGATTTTTAAAATAACGAACCTATTTTCGGTCCCAAAATAATAAAATCTATTTAAAATACTATGCTTATAACAAACTTAAAATTGTAATTTAAATTTTTTTTTTTTTAAGTTTTGAGCTTGTTTCAGCTTGCGGATCGCAATTTCAAAAAAATAAATTTAGCTGGATTGTTTGTTTTGATTTACATTCTATTTTTGCTGTATGTTGTATAAATTTTTACACATTATACTTTTTATTAAATAGAATATCTTTGCAGCCATTAAATTTGAAATAGAAAAAAAAATGCAAATGGCTTTCAAAATAAAGAAAACAAAGGCATTCAAAAAACAAAAAATGTTATTACTTAAAAAAAGGCCATTTTCAAAACTTTTCAAAGTGAAACAACACAGGCAAAATTTCAGAACATGTTAAAATAAGAAAATATAACTTTTATATTATAAGAGATAAAATAGAAGGCTATTAAAAATTGTTACAATCACAGGCCCATGATGAAACAAAAACTATTTTTATGCCAAAACTATGGCGATTTTAAAGCCAGCAATGTTTTGCATGACAGGTTTAAAAAAAAACGAAGATTATGTGAAAGAAGAATATGTGGAAACATGAAATATAAGAAAAACACTTATTAACTTTATTTGAAAGGTGCAATGCTTGAAGAGTACTTTGAAGCAACAAGGTGTTAAGAGCCATTTTTCCAAGTAAACATTGTATTATACAATGTGATAAAGATGCTTTTAAATCATTTTATATCTTTGAATATATATTTAATAAAACTTTGCCTAGGATTTGTCTTGGTTTTTAAATTAAACATTGAGGTACATGTATGTTAATGATAAGAACCTATCATTAATTGATTTCTTTTATTATTCACAAAAGGTAATAATCTATAATCCAAATTGTGCCTTATCACCTTTTATTATTCAGTATTAATGTAAGGAAATTGGTGAATTATGGGAATTAAAACAAAGTGACCACTATTAAGAGGCTTCCTGTGTATATGGCTGTCCTTTAATTATAAGGTCTAAAATTTTTGAAAAGTTAAAAAAAAAAAATTGCCAAACCGAGGCTATAGTGAACCAAAAGCTCTGTCCATTGGGGTTCACTATAGAGGGGTTTTTACTGTATGTGGCGACCACACTTTTCTTCAGCGAGCGCAAACTGGGACAAAGCTTCACTACACATACGGGCAGTAGTGTGGCGGCCTCACTATGCCTCGGCAAGCGCGAGCTGGGAGAACACCTCACTAAGCATGCGCGGGTAGCATCCAGGACTCTTGGCACACGCGTCGTTCGAACAAGGCTTGCTTCTAGCGGCCGTTACTTCTTTCCTCTCTATATATTTCGAGGCTTCAAATAAATTAATTTATTTTATAAAAATAATTATAATTTTATCAGCGGCCTTTCCACAAGCCACACCAATACGCACGCAACCATCCCACAAAATTGGTGAGCCGGACGTGATAGAGATTTTGAACCAAATGATCTCGAATAAAGAATTAACGGCCAATGTTAAGGGCAAATCTTTGCAAATCATGAAAGCTCAATCACTCACGATGGTACTTACCCCATCTCAAATATCAAAATTGATTTTTCAAGCTCCACCCTTCTTGCCAAACGACATTGCATTGTGGCTTAGCCAGCTGGAAGCTGCTTTTATTTTTACAAACATCGCCAGCGTCAAATTAAAGTATTCCGCAACAGTAGTTAATTTAAATAGACAAACTCTCTTCTGCGCCTATGACATTGTAGAGAACCCACCTGTTTCAGGAAAATACATAACAAACATACTAAAAGAACGGCTTCTCCAGCAATTTGGCCGGTCACACCAGGTACGAATAGCCAGAATCTCAGAAAGAAAGCCCATTGTTGATCAGAAATCCTGGCTGAAATGCGACATCAAATTGGTGGCAGTTTTCGGAAGAAGTCCTAAAAGTCCTGTGGACTCAACGCCTTACACAGTCCATACAATGAGTCCTGTCGGTGGTGCTGGAACTAAATTTGACCAAAATGGCAGATAACATTCACGAAGCCACAAGGTCAACCATGGCCATATTCCACCAAATGAACCCAGATCAAGGCATTACTGCGGAGGCATTTCAACATATGGCAGGCCAGAGAATCTCATAAAAATTGAAATAATATAATTTTCAAATATTGTTGTGAAAATTTACATTTTTATTTTTTTGAAACACACAGTTTGGAGCGGGACGTTTCACAAGAGTGACATCCACAGCGCCAATTATAATTGTAACGAATTGTATTTAAATAAAAACATTTCTAAAATATAAACACAATCGAGTAAAACCCGGGCGTTGCCTGGGTCATTCGGCTAGTAATAAATTAAAAAAAAAAAAAGAACTTTTCTCCCCTACATGTTTAGTGATAAAACCAATCACATAGAAACCTTGTATGTGCTGCCAACTTCTACAGAATTATGGCTGTTGTATCAAGTCTGGGGCACCAAGCTGTAACAGCACACAGTGGTTAAAATATTCTTTCCAATATTACAAAAAGGACATTGGAGTGCCAGAGAACGGAAGATTGCAAAACAGCCAATTGGCTGGCCAACTAACACAGAGGCCAAGCTCAAATCTGTTTCACAATTCTCCAAATGATGATCCATTCTGGCTACTGAGCAGGTTAGCTGATCAGAGTTACCTGAGTTCATTTTGCAGAGTTCCCAGGTGACAGTGCAGAGCGTTGTGCTATCACAGCAGGTAGGTTGGTGGTTAGTATGGGAGGTCTGCAATGTCATTTGAGGGGAGAAATGGTGCAGGATAAAAGTCAAAATTAGGAAGAATTATTGAGGAAATCTGAAAAAATATAGATGAAACCCAGAAGCGCAGTTCCATAGAAGAGGGCAACTTGCAAGTGTCCACTTTGGATGCAACCAACTCCCTAAAGTGACCTGGCTGGTGTAACTTGGAAAAACAGGGTCAACAGAAAAACTTGGCTCTGGGGTTTCTGTCACAACATGATCATATTAGATATTGGAAATTCACAAGGACATCACTTGTAACAAAGGAATAAATGTTTAAATAGGCAAACCCTAGGTATGTTAGCAATTATAGCACAGGGTTGGTAAATGGTACTTTTCAGAGTAAAAATACTGGGCTGTCACCTAGCATCTTGGTATTTTTGGCTTCAACTCCATAAATAGAAAGAATCATTATAGAGTAACTGTAACATGGCGTGTATTAAGTCTAGGAGGATGAATAAAGAGAGAATGAAGCTACTTTATAAGATAGTTAAATATAATGATAAGGCACAATTTGGATTATAAACACAAGGTAATAAGACCAAATCCATATAAATAGTGTGCAACGTTTTGATAAAAGTGTTGTTACCAAAACGTCACACACTATTTATTTATTTGGTCTTATTACCTTGTGTTTATAGTTAAGTGTAATAATCAATATAGATAATACGCTTTTAATATATAATATCATATTAAAAATAAAGAAGGCATCTCCTGACCACGAGCAAATGTGCTTTTTAGATGGCAGAGCACCATCTAGTGGAGCGAAAATAAACTAAACGTATCATATATAAAAATTTCACTGCAGAAAAAACTGCCATCAATGGAGCGCAAGAGTTCTTTGTCAGTGTTGTCAAGTTGATTAGGTGGATGGCACTCAAGATTTGCCATACCTGAGTTCTTCATTCCCAGTCCACTTTTAGAGAAGACCCCTAGATTCCATCATTAGGGTGATACCATCACTCTGACTTCCTTCACTTGTCCACCTTGACAGACAAGCCATCCACGAGTACAGCAGCTACAGGGAAATACCACCCTCTGACACTACTTTCTTCAATTAAATAATTCCTCTAAATAATGAATTTTTATGCAAATATTGTTTTTTTTTAATTGTTATATATAAACAAACTTTTCTCTATTGCTTTGCATCTACGTCTTTAACGCTAGCAATAAAGCTCTTTAGATGTTTACTTTTGTGCTCAGAATTTCTCATTTGTGGGAAGCTTCGCTGTTCATCTTCAACCTCAAAAGTTCAACCGAAGCTCATCAAATGCTATATTACACCTATGGCTACTTTCATTAAGAACCTGTCAAGAGTGGTTTAATGATTCAAATCTGGAGATTTTGAAATCAACGAACACAGGAAGAAGCCATAAAAGTTTGAGGAACTGCAAGCACTATTGGATGAAGATGCTCAAAAGCAACAGCCGCTTCTCTCAACATGACTCAAAGAGCTGTTAATCCATTTGCGTGGTATAAGAAAGATTCAGAAGGAAGTAAAATCGTAGACCAATATCTGAAATCCTGCTGGAAAGGTTTTTAAGAAAGTCTTCATCGAAGTAATAAGACCAAATAAATAATGTTGCGACATTTCGGTAAGTGTTGTTACAATCAGCCAACAACACTGTTACCGAAATGTCACACACTGTGTTTCAATCTATAATCCAAATTATCACAGTCTTCATCATGTTGTAACTGAGGAATGTCAATCTGAAGTGCAAGAAATTCTGGGGAAGCCCAGGACAGTTGACAATTTTATGGCCAAACCCAATATCTACAGCATACTTGACTCTCTGCAACCAGGCAAAGCAGTCACGCCTAATAAAGACGCAATGACAAGTTGATACTGCTTCATGACAATGCAAGGCCAAATGTCGTACAATTAGTAAAAGACACCATGAAAGAATTCAAATGGGAAATTTTTGCCCCACCCGCCATACTCCCCAAACATAACTCCACCATTATTATTTTTGGAAATATGGAACATTATCTGGCTCACCTGCACTTCCACAAGTTGAAAATTGGCTTGATCTTCTTCTTTCTAATAATCTCCACTCAATCATACTAAGGTATCAAGCTTGGGTAAAGTAAAATGCGTCTGCCTTTGTCATTAAGACTGGTAGCACTACTCAGTGGCAGGCCGACTTAGCTCCAAAAGAAATGGCCGCCTCTGACATGAGGAACAGACGCCATGTGCAGCCGCTCCTAACAGTACAAGCGCTGCTCATCCTGTATCCCTGAATTAGGAGCCCTTACAGGGTACTATCAGCCGGGCCAGCTGAGCCCAGGTTTTTTAGTGAGCTTGTTACTGCACCCCTCCTCCTTTTTCATCCGGGCTTGGGACCGGCAAAGGCGGAGAAGCTTGATTATTTTATCTAAATATTAGGTTTTTTTTTTTTTAAGTAGAGGCCCTGATGTTGGTAGCATTTTGAATCGGCCATATTTGTACATTAACCATTTCATTTTCAGATATAAATTGTTTTTCTTTACACAATATAACTAATTATTGAATGCTCCATTTAGTTCTTCTAATTCTTGATAAAATTTTTAAATTGGGCTTTAGCAATATCTAATTCTTTTGTAATTTGTCTATCGCTAACACCAAATGTCATTTATTAAAATTTTATTAATTAAAAAAGTTATATATATATGACCCTTTATTCATAATTTACTTTAATAAATTATAAAATAACGATTGAATTTCAAAGTGAATATCCTGAGAAAACAAAATGACACAAAGAGAGTTCTTTGTTCAAAAGCGCTTGTTAATTGCATTGCAAAATATATTTAACAAAGTATCTCATTGAACAATTTCAAATTTATTATTTTTTAAACACGAGAGAGAGAGAGAGAAACATTTTTTTTTTTTAAATTTTAATGGTCTCTCACGAGAGACTACATTTTTTAGTTGTTGCAAGTCATTCACGGAGACTCGCGATAGTAGGCTTACAAGGGAAATTCATTCGTGCCTTACAATGTGGTCGCTCATGAGAGACTACTGTATGTTGTTGCAAGTCATTCACGGAGACTCGCGATAGTAGGCTTACAAGGGAAATTCATTCGTGCCTTACAATGTGGTCGCTCATGAGAGACTACTGTATGTTGTTGCAAGTCATTCACGGAGACTCGCGATAGTAGGCTTACAAGGGAAATTCATTCGTGCCTTACAATGTGGTCGCTCATGAGAGACTACTGTATGTTGTTGCAAGTCATTCACGGAGACTCGCGATAGTAGGCTTACAAGGGAAATTCATTCGTGCCTTACAATGTGGTCGCTCATGAGAGACTACTGTATGTTGTTGCAAGTCATTCACAGAGACTCGCGATAGTAGGCTTACAAGGGAAATTCATTCGTGCCTTACAATGTGGTCGCTCATGAGAGACTACATTTTTTAGTTGTTGCTTCACGGAGACTCGCGATAGTAGGCTTACAAGGGAAATTCATTTGTGCCTTACAATGTGGTCGCTCATGAGAGACTACTGTATGTTGTTGCAAGTCATTCACGGAGACTCGCGATAGTAGGCTTACAAGGGAAATTCATTCGTGCCTTACAATGTGGTCGCTCATGAGAGACTACATTTTTTAGTTGTTGCTTCACGGAGACTCGCGATAGTAGGCTTACAAGGGAAATTCATTCGTGCCTTACAATGTGGTCGCTCATGAGAGACTACATTTTTTAGTTGTTGCTTCACGGAGACTCGCGATAGTAGGCTTACAAGGGAAATTCATTCGTGCCTTACAATGTGGTCGCTCATGAGAGACTACATTTTTTAGTTGTTGCTTCACAGAGACTCGCGATAGTAGGCTTACAAGGGAAATTCATTCGTGCCTTACAATGTGGTCGCTCATGAGAGACTCTACTGTATGTTGTTGCTAGTCATTCACGGAGACTCGCGATAGTAGGCTTACAAGGGAAATTCATTCGTGCCTTACAATGTGGTCGCTCATGAGAGACTCTACTGTATGTTGTTGCAAGTCATTCACGGAGACTCGCGATAGTAGGCTTACAAGGGAAATTCATTCGTGCCTTACAATGTGGTCGCTCATGAGAGACTACTGTATGTCCAGTATAATTTTTAACAAGAAAAAAAAAATGCGGAGTCATACTTGTGCACCTAATAGATACAAATCACAAGGTGACAACAGTAAATTATAAGTTTCTGCAACAATGTTTTTACCAAAACATATTGTTACATCATGCCCAGTTGCTGTTCTTTGATCAGGATTAACACAAAGATAACACATGTGATAAGGGATAGAGCAAAATTTTAAAAATTTATTATACGCCGCACTGAAGGAGTACAATAAGTGGGGACTTGCCTTCAACTTCCCGGTCAGAAGAATTCTTGGCGCCGAGGATTTCAATCTTGTGAAAATTTCCACTCCACACTGTACATGCCCAGCCTGGGCTACACCGCCTTGTAGGCCGCTCCGATGTCAGGCTCTCCTGGCACGTCTTGTAGGATCATCCACATGCTCGGAGGCAACAGATGTCACCAGACTGTTTCACACTGGAATCCTCGTCTGCCCCCACCCCCTGCCCACATCTCTTCGCTTCACTGCTATTCTTCTACGTTTGCTGCACCACTGCGCTCCTCTACAATTTATGTTCAGGCCCAAACAGATCTATTACCCCTCTTGTGATTGGAGGCCCTTTAATTTCTGTGATGTAACATGAGGCTTGTCAGTCTCCTGGCAGGATTAGTGTCAACAAATCTATGGGTGCCACCACACTGCTGTTGGTACACTCACCATACTTAAACCATGCTCACCATATCCTGACTTGGAAAGTAGAGAGAAGCTAAAAAATCTGAAATAAAATATTGACTAAGATTAATATTTATTGCAATATCTCTATATATATAAAAATGAATGTATGTTTGTCTGTCTGTATGTCCGGTATACAAATTCGCAATAGTTCACTAATTCAAACCAAAATTTCCATACATAGGTAAAAGAATACGGGGAAGACGATAGGCTATTTTAAAAAAATATATAAATCAATTATAATAGTATTTGAATTAAAACGTTTTTAAAATATATACGCACTCGGGTAAAACCCGGGCGTTGCCCGGGCCATTCGTCTAGTAGTTTTAATAATTATTTTTACCCGAGTGCGTATATATTTTAAAAACATTTTAATTCAAATACTATTCGTTACAATTATAAATTGGCGGCATGGATGTCACTCTTGTGAAACGTCGCGTTCCAAACTGTGTGTTTTTAAAACGTTTTAATTAAAATACTATTCGTTACAATTATAAATTGGCGCCGTGGATGTCTCTCTTGTGAAACGTCCCGCCCCAAACTGTGTGTGTCTTGAAAATATAAAAATAAAAATGTGAATTTTCATAAAGATTATATCATGTCGATTTTTTTTTTTTTTTTTTGCATTTCACCTACTAAATCGATAGAGATAATTACATTTGCAACATGAACTTAGGTATATTGACTAAATAGAAAACTGCATAGTAATAAAGATCATTTTTTAAAGGCACCATATCATTTTTTTTTCAATAAAATCGAAACAAAAATTAACGATAAATAAATAACAATAATTGCCTTAAAAAAAAAGAAACATTCGCGGTGATTTTGCCTTGCATTCGTTTATACAATTATTATATACGAATGACCCGGGCAACGTCCGGGTTTTACCCGATTAAATGCTTTTGTTCAAATACTATTCGTTACAATTATAAATTGTGTTACACCTGATCATCATTTCATTAAATATAAAATGCTATGTTGTTTATAAATTTAATTATTTAAATAATTTGTATTTTTTTAGAATTTAATTATAAAACAAATTTTTGTAAATATATATATATGTAAATTTTTGTGTAAAAATTAATAATAGAGAATTTGCATATGTCTTGTTAGTTGGTTAGAAATAATAGTTTTGTTTTTTTGGGCAGAGAAGCTAGATGCTCTCAGGTTAGTTTTTCTCTTGTAAATATGTTTATATAATTTCTTAAAAGTCTCTAATTTAACTTTATTGTAAAAATAAATATAATTTCTTCAGAGGGGTACATATGTTTTTGTTGATTAAAAAGAAAGAAAATCTTTGAAAGAGGTGTGTGTGCCATCTGTCCTTCCTTCCACCCAACAAATTGGCGCCGTGGATGTCATTCTTGTATAATATATAAATGAGTTTTAAAAATTGTAAAAAAAAAAAAAAAAAAAAAAAAAAATGCATCGGCCGGGAATCGAACCCGGGCCGCCCGCGTGGCAGGCGAGCATTCTACCACTGAACCACCGATGGTTATGAAAAATCCCATCCGTGAGCTTCAGACAAACAGACAGAATAAGGCAAATATATAAGTAGATATATTTTTAGTCAGAAAATGATGATGACGATATTGCTGTATCATGTTTGATTATCAGATACAAAATTATATCGGGAAAAATTCCAAAAAGCAGAGACCACGGGTGAAACCAGTTCATTATTTTGTATACAGGAACAAAATTCTAACAGAAAAACATTCATTCGAGCAGAAAACAAAAGCCAGATCATCTTTCTATAAAAATATCGCTTCTCAGACACAAAGTTTGGAGCGGGACGTTTCACAAAAGTGACATCCACGGCGCCAACTTATAATTGTAACGAATAGTATTTGCCCGGGTCATTCGGCTAGTAGGACATAAACATAACCTTTTAATAAAACATATCTGTACAAGGCTTCAAGCACAATTGTTCCTCTACAGGAGCTTAGCTCCCTCTAACACAGTAGTGGTTGATTAGGATCTCTTCATATAGAATGGGTCAACTTTCCACTTTACAATGAAAGGATTATTGCTCTTGTGGTCCAACACTCAGGGAATGGGGTTTATTTCCATATTTTAGTCTTTTAAAAAAATAAATATTCCATATGTGTTAAAAGTTTAACCTCACAAATGAATGAAGATAAACAGGTTTCTGTACAGAGTTGAACACTACATGTGATGGGTAAAAGCAGAAGCAAGCTCGCCCACCACAGTAGCTACTGTACCACATGTACTAAGCAACTTTTATATCATCCTGTGAGAAAAACCAAAAGGTTGCATTAGAAAGTGAACAAAACACTTTGGTTTACTCACTTATCACCACCAGCAGCACTAGGCTTATCCAAGTTGATTTAGTTGATAACAAAGTGAGGCCCCATGGAGTCGTCACGTGCAGGAAACCAACCCAGCAGACACATCAAGGCTAGGACAGCATGCACTGAGCAACTAGGGAATACTGACTCAATTTTACTGTGCCATTAACGCTGTCATGTTAGCTCCAGTTCCTTAGTAGTTTTGTTGATTATGGATTTCATAAATAACATTTTAACACTTTTGACAATCATTATAAATTACAGTTAAACCTGTCTATAGCGCCCCCTCTTGGGACTCACCAAAATAGGGTGCTATAGACAGGTCACTTTTAATGTAAATCGCATCGTACTATGTATTTAAAATCGGGCGCTATAGAGAGGGAGGCACTATAGACAGGTTTAACTGTATATATATAAAAGTAATAAAGTAAGAAGTAATTGAGGGAAAAAAAAAAAAGAATTTGGCTCAAATTAAATTCTAAATGTATGATTAAATTTGAATGCCAAATGGCTAAAAAATAGTTAAATGCAGGCACATTTCCTATTGAAAATGGATCATTTGGTTAGTATACAAGTTGTTAACTTTGCAAGTCCAATTTTGTTTTCTACATTCTTAGGACAGATAGGCCGAGAACCAAAGCTAGAGCACCCTATATCCAGATGTCTGCTTTTGAGAAGGGGCAGGTTGTGACAATGGACACTCGAGCTTCAATAACAAGAGCATAAGAGCTGGACATGCCATTACATGGTGATCCCAATTCTGGCTTTGGCAAGGTGATATTATCAAATATAATGGAAAACATCATGTTTTACAAGTGGAAATATATTTATTAGTACATACAACAATTAAAAGCCACAAATTTAATAGATATTTTAATTTCAATAAAGTATGGTATTTCTGGAAACAATCCTCCAAATGAAGAGTCACTACAGGTTTCACAATAAATATTTTTATATCCACCAGGTGTGGATTGGGAAGAACAGACCTTGAACTCTTCGACATGTCAGCATTGTGGAATCCATTCTTTCCAAGCTTGCTGAAGTTTTCATACGTTTTGGACATTCACTCTGCCATGGTACCACAAGCTCTTCCACCAAATGTTGGCGATATTTTTTGTGTGATTGGTCTTAATCCATTTTTTTCATGTTCTAGGTGTAGATGATGTACGAGTTGACAGCAGCCACTTCTAGGCTCCAGATAAATATTTTCTCCACCATTTTACAGTTTTCTGAGAAAGTTGTACAATGGTGGCCAGCAACATCCACACCTCCTCCCATTTGAAGTGTAGTCTAAAATGGCAGTTGGCTTCTGAACCATGTCTAGTTTTCCTGGTGACTAGCTATGTGGAATGAAGAAGTAAGATGACCACAAGTGTCCTTCCAACAGAGTACAAATACGTTTTTCTTTCTGAAGGAAAGAGGGCTTTATCGAAAGTCTTTTTTTTTTTCAGTTCCTGTAGCATTCCTTGTCGATTTGGCATAATGGACCCAATTAGATAACTATGCATTCTAGAAAGTTCTTCAATATGAATGAAATTTATGTAGAAGCTATCTGTGAAAATATGTCTAGCTGTTCAAGATGAGCTAGACTCTTCACATTTGTAAAATTTGCTAGCTTGGAAATTAATATCAGCATTAAAATCTTATTGAACACTTTCAATTGTTAAAGAATCATCCAAAAAAAGGATATTCAGAGTGAGAGGACAAGATAGAAACTTCTTTGACACTTAATGATAACATCTGATAAAAATAAAAAGTGACATTTTAACATCATAATGGGCGCAGCAATTTTTAGGGAAATTATTCTGTCCTGTGTAACATGGATTCCTGGTTAATGGATTTGGCGATATCTCGGGGCGGCAAGGTTGAACCATATTCCCTTTATAAAAAACTAGCTGAATGACCTGGGCAACCCCTGGACTTCTCGCAGTTGCCGCTGGTTGAAAGTTAAATAGGGGAAATTAGTTAATAACTCCAAGGATATTCAAGATAGAAGCCTGAAATTTTGCCTAAAAGTTTTTCTAGATTCAACTCTATATTTTAATTAACATTTCAGCCAGATTAGTTACATATTGTGGACGTGTATAGCCGATAAACAAACATACACTGACTTATATATGATTATTAGAGCCTACATCACTAAAATTTACAATTACAAAATAAAGTGTAAGATCCCTACAATAATAATTTAAAACATAATACCAATAATTTATAAATAGAACGAGAAGTAGAAATAAATGAAAACAACTAGAGTGTACGACAATTGAGATTCAAAAATCCTGAATGGTTTATTTAACATGTCAATAAGTGGTTTGATACTATGCTATGGAATTATTCTGATTTACTACCTCAATGTCTGGTTAAGGTCATGTGACAGTAAAGAACCAATCATAGAGTGAATAAACAGAACATCAGATACACTTACATGGCATTTGGATAGGGTCAGCAGGAAAAATTACCTGGAACAAGAGTGGATAATTTAGTTGTTAGTTTTCAAGGTTAAATCCCAAGGTTGAATGAAATTTGAAAAATTTCAATTTATTGGGTGTTGAAGGAATTTGAACTTTTTTGGGGAAAACCTCTGTTTGAAACAATAATAAGAGTAATGATCCTTCAAATAATTTCAAGTTTATTGTTACCCTTTGATATATAAGGGGAAATATCTTCAGGGAATTTGTGAGACACATGGTCTGTGGATCCATGCAGCAATAAATACAACAGAGCAAGGACATGAGTTTATAAAGAGACAATGTGGGAATGTTAGATGTTTAATCATGGTGGTCTTGTAGAAACCTCCTGAAACCTTTTATTTTCAAGCAGATAAGAAAACACCTCAAAATTCTCCAATGTGTGTGTTCCCAGTTATTTGGTGTAGCAATTATCTTGGTAATTATTTATTAGAAACAAACAACAAGCACAAGATAAAAAAAAAAAAATTCCTGGCAGCCAAACACAGCCGAGATCAATTTTTTAGAGCTCAATAAATTGTTTTAACGTCACTTTAAGAAGGGCAGAAGTTATTGAGCAGCATTTACTGCTAGTCTAGTAACATTCCTAATGTATTTATACCTTTTTTTTTTTAATGAAGGGATTTCTAGCTTCAAAGTTAGTGATTTACTTGCCTGGTATGTTGCTTGATGAGCAGCCAAATCATCTTCAATGCCATTACTTTAAAACTGTGTTCCTGAAATGATGAGGTACAATTTGGATTATAGATTAGAAATACAAGGTAATAGGACCAAATCCAAATAAAGAGTATGTGACATTTCAGTAACAGCGTTGTTGCCATCATCAAAGTATCTGTTATCGAAACATAGCACACTATTTACAGTAAAACCCCGCTAAGATGAACCATGGATATAACGAACCTTCCCTTATAACGAACCCATCAAAAATCCCAATTCCATCCCATTAAAATTACCATCGTTATAACGAACTTTTCACTTTTCAAGCTAGCGAACTATCGCTTTAACGAACCCAATTTTGGTCCCAAAATATTAAATTCTATCAAAAATACCATGCTTATAACAAACTTTTAATTTTAATTCTAAAATTCCAAAATTATAATTTTCAAAACTAATTAAAATTTTGTGTGAGCTCTAGCTCACAGATCGCAATTCAAAACAAAGAATTTAGCCACATTGGGTGTTTTTATTCACGTTCTATTTTGATACTGCGCACTTTTATAAATTTTTCATGCCTTATTGAAAACTAAATTTCTTAACTCTACATTAGGAAAATTCCTTAAACATGAATAAATTTTTTAAACCAGTTTTAAAAGATAATGGAAGTGCCAAAGAAAAAGTGGCTCGTACCAAGATATCACTTGAAAAGAAATTATCCATCATAAAAGCTATTGAAAGTGGTACATCGCAAGCGGAACTTCCATCAAGGAGGAAATGCCATCATCATCACAAGTGCTGTCATCTTTAAAATGGTTGAAGACATATTCTAGAATGTGACTTCACTGCAGAAGAAATTTTAAAAAATGATTTCTTTGCTAGATATGAAACCAAATTTTTGAGGAATATGTTAAAGCAGAAAAAAATAACAGACTTCTTCAAGTAAGCCTTTGTATCCTATATTGAAATATAATAATATTTATTTAAAATATATTGTTATACCTTTTAAAATATTATTAATAAAGTTTTTATTTAATTTTTATATATAAGGTATACTTTTCTTGGATTTTTTTGACATATGGGAGGTAGGTTGCATTTATACTAATTAAATTATCAGAGGAACTGATCAAAAAGGCGATATTTTCACATGATTTTGTTTTTATTTTAATATACAGCTTTAATATATAGAAATAGGTTTAATTTAGGGGGAAAAAGCAGCCAATATTAAGAGGTAGCCTTTTTTTTTTTTTTTTGCGCATGCCCTTTAATTATATCATCAAAAAAATTTAAATACCCAAACCGTGGCTATAGTGAACCATGGCTATAGTGAACCAAAAGTCCCGTCCCAATGGGGTTCACTATAAAGGGGTTTTACTGTATTTAGTCTTGTTACCTTGGATTCCTGGAAAAATTCCAATGACAATTTGATTTCTTTGTTCCCACATCTGATGGCGAGGTCAACTTGGAATAGAGGTGTTTTCTGAATGAAGTAACCAAAACACAATCAGTTCAGTATAAGTTGTAGCCAGAGCAGGGTTATAAATATTTTAATTCTAAAATGTGTTTACTATCACGGGTTTACAAATGAGAAGTACAAACATTACCTTCAAACTCTAGGAAACATGTGTCACTACAAGCTAGGAGAATTACTCACCAGGAAGGTTGACTCACTCACCCCTTGCAGCACACCTACAAAATACACTCCCAGCTACAAACAACAGCACAAACTCCCATTGAACTGACCACAGCTATAGTTCTGGGTCTTCCTGGACTTTCCAAAAGGTCCATGGGAGGTTGTACTGTATATAGAGAAAGATGTCTTTAGAAAAAAAAAAACCAACAACCTTAGTGCCTTGCAAGGTAGATGGGGGTAGGTCCACCTGGTTGGTTGGGCTGCCAGAACATGTCTCTTTGTTACAACAGGACCTAGCAGAAACTCAATAAAGGGAAAATAGGGCAACATTTTGCTGAATTAAAAACATGTTGCTATAAATAGATGTGAAATAACACTACAGTTGTTAAGGCACAATTTGGATTATAAAGACAAGGTAATAAGACCAAATCCAAATAAAATGGTGCGTGATGTTTTCAGTAACAGCGTTGTTACTGAAACGTCGTACACTATTTATATTCGGTCTTATTACCTTGTGACTACAACACAGAGAGTTCTAATCAAAATATCATAAAATCCATTTTACGTTTGTGACCATCATTTACTTACTAGTCAAATAGTTCAAGGGTTGGTGGACCAATGGTATAAACTGTCAACAGACATGACCCCGTTCCTGGCTCTGATTTTTACAAAAGTCTAACCTCACCAATGAGAACCAATGGGGCTTGGCGGCAGGCTTGTAGGTGCAAAACTGCTCTCCACATGTGTAGACAGTATGGGTGGGTTTGTAAGAATCATTGGATCCTGGGTTGTAGCTGTCAAAAGTTTATACCACTCTTTTTAATAATAAACAAAGCTTATCCTTACAAACTAAGAAAATAATAATGTATTGAAGCTAAAGGTTCTAATCTGATTTTTTAAATCAAAGTCTAGGAAATATCTGTGTCAGGTGCCCTACTAGAGCATGTTGATGGGACATTTCTACAATAATTAAACCTGAAATGTATCTAGGCAAGCTATTCTCTTGTTGCAAAAATGTCCCACAACAGGAGATCACATCCCTGTAATACAAATACATAAGCCTAATGCAATTTTGTAATCTATAATCCAAATTGTGCTTTATCAACATTGAATTTCAATGGAAACACTGCATCATCAGATGGTGGAGAGCCAATCAGAGCAGGAATAAATGACATATTGTAGATTTGTTTGCCAAACATAGTACAACTGGTCATCATTTACAAAGGTCATAGAAAATGTATAAAGATAAAAAGAAGCTAGAAAATGTATTTATTTTGGTAGATTTGGTCTTTTCTATATATAAAAACAAAAGGTAAAAAAATGCTTTAAAATATACTAGCATTTAAAATGATTACAACAAACTCATTTCCTAAATACAAAAAATACCAATACAAATAAAACAAATGTCTCGCGGTGAGATGATGACATCACCGGAAAAGAGATATTCATTTCTTAACTCGACTAATTGGCCATTTGGACAAGAGATATTTCTCTGCCCTTATTTATGTAGATACATAGGAAGGTACATTCTTCCATCAGCCAATCAGAATATATCAGAAGAGGGAAAGGATAACCAAAGCTTCTCCCCAATACAATTTGAATAGTATAATGAGGTTTAGCAAGAAATTTGCCAATTTTTATTTAAACAAGGGAACATGCAATGATTACAAACAAACAATAAATACCTTGCTACTTTCTATTTGTTATCTACCTTATACAAGGAGCTCTCAGTGAAACCTGGTTCCTTTTCTTGTGGGTTGTTTCCATTCCTGCGTCAGAAGAATGTTAACACAACACATGACATTATAAATTAGTTTATATTTATTTGGTCACATTATTTTTTAAAGATGTTTCTATTTACATATCACAGATAAATGAATTTACATTACAGCTTGACTTGGCGTAGAGGTGGCTCCTTACATCAGAATCTTGGGACTCCATCTTGGATTTAAAATATACTTCATGGCACAAAATATGACCTTTATATCCTCAAAAGGCCATGTGGGGAGGTCAATATTAGCTGATCATTATTAAATATGACACTTCTTTTTTAAAGGTAGGTTGATTAAACTCGTCAAAGTACTGTAATTTTGTTCTTTTACATAATTCTTCTTTAACCTCTTGCCATTTTCTTTTTCTTCTGGTTTGCCTTTCAAGAAGTTCATGCCTTGCACATCGATGAAATCTGGCGAGCAAAACTTCCTTACGTAAATCGTTTTTATTAAACTTGAACTTGGTTTCTGTAATTGTTATAATATTATGTAACATTTCCGTATCTGGTGAAAAAGGTAAAAGTTTATCTTGAATCATTTGTTTCAGCTAACCTTTGTAAACTTAAATCACAAAATGGCGGTCCAGCCGTCTATATCAATTTATAAATATATATTTAAATCTTAATCAAAATTACTTACAAATTTCTATTTGTCCACAACAATCAGTTTTGAAAGTAGAAAAATTCTTTAGTTTTATAGCTTTTTCTTTAAAATAAAAAGAAAAGCACGAAGTAGTTACAAAGATTACACGATTTCTCACCAAAACGAAAAATTAAGAAATTATTTTATTATTTTTTTTATTTTTTCTCTATGAAATAAATAAATTTAATATATATATATAAATAATTTAAAAAGAAAATAATATATATATTAATAGTATTTTTTTTTTTTGAAAATAGATAAAAGTAAAATATTAAGTAATACAGTTTTTGAATTTAACTTTATATAGGGAGATATTTATAAGACAGGTTCCTGGAGCGCAGAATATATATATATAATATATATATCTCCCTATATATAATTTTTTTACATTTTAAAGAAATTTGTATAACCATATTATATTATTATGTAAAAAAAACCTTTAATAATAAAATACTCTTATAACTTTTAGCAAAACTTTTTACTTTTAACTTTTAAAAATTAATAAAAATCTTTCAAACTTAATCAAAATACAGTTAAACCTGTCTATAGCGCCCGATTTTAAATACGTAGTAGAAGCGATTTACATTAAAAGTGACCTGTCTATAGCACCCCCTCTCTATAGCACCATATTTTGGTACCCGTCTTGGTATACTCCAGGATGGACAGGATGTCATCATCCAGGTTACGCCTGAAGATCCAGCCTTGCAGGTCAGGGGGCCGCTGAATGATGTTGAGAATGCTTAATGTTCTAGATAATATAATTAAAATTTGATTAATTATTTATTAATTTTTTGACGTGACAACGTCTTAAATTAGGTTGCGGCTGGGAGTCACTTATGAAAAAGTGTAACGCCCGTAACGTGGTAACGTTACGATGAGGAGTCATCGAACGAGAGTGCTGCGCGCGCAGCTGCGCGCGCAGCGCTAGAGAATTAGGCGCATTGAATCGGCGCATGCTTGTCTCTGTCTTTGTCTTTCTCGAACGTTCTTGGCGTTGGAAAAACAAGAAAGCGTCATAATACAAGTTCACACGTGTGGTTAAAGTATCGTCAGCTGTGTCTGTAGTGAAAATGTGGAGTGCTTAGATTCGTCATTTACAACAACTACAACAATAAAGGTAAATAATTGTACACTGATATTTCATTATCGTAAACTATGATTGATTGATTAATTGTTGGATTGACACAAAAGTTGAGAAACTGAGTTTATAGGTTATGTCATACTATTGATAAATGTTGATAGTGTTAAGTAAATTATTAGTTTAAAATTAATTAATTAATTAATTATTATTTTACAAATTTTAAATAGTTTCGAATTTATTTAGCAAAAATTTGAACCTTCGATCTGAATAAATGTTTTGATTTTCGAATTGATTCTTTAAAATTACAAATATTAAGAAAAAGTGGCAGATATAAGAAAACTTTATTTAAACTGTGTTGAGCAAGAATTTTAACATCTAATTTAAGTAAATGTTTTAATTTTCAACTTCATCATTTACAATTACAAATTTTATTTAATTTCAAATTTATTTAGCAAAAATTTGAACCTTCGATCTGAATAAGTGTTTTGATTTTCAAATACCAACGCGGCTGGTGGAGTGGCGATCTATCGTAAATTATCATCGACATCTACGGCGGAAGTGTTCCAAGTTGCGATTACAGACGTAACTCGTGTCATTAAAACCAAGGGTGACATGTGCATGACTGAAGTTACTTGCTTCGCCGCTAATACTAGCTTCAAGTTTATACTCGGTGCTGTATATATTCATCCAGGAGCTAGTATGCAGGATATTGGAATGTTACTATGGCAAGGACTCGGTCCGTACATTCACAACAGCCAGTACGTGCCACCGTTCGTGCAAGTTGATTCTAGTATACCGATTCTTCTGTGTGGTGATTTTAACAAAACGTAAAGCCTGACAACTCGTTTCTTAAATTCATGAAAAATACGTATAATCTTGATTGCGTATCAAACGTTTCTAAGTCAACTACGTTAAAAGGAACAACTATCGACTTGACTTTCGCAAGACACATTACAGCAGAAACACTTCCTTTCATTTCATATTTCTCCTATCATCGTCCTATCCTCAACAAAATCACTCAAATAGGAATTAGTTAAGTTTAAGTTTACATGTACAATGTTTTAGTAAACAAAATATATTTCTATAGTTAAAATTTGTGCAATTCTTATTTTCATTCAATTCCTTGTTCCTATTGTGCAATTTAATTATATTCATATCAATAAATATTCTACCGTTGTCACGTAAAATCTTCGCCCGTAAAACCGACTTTACAGGCAACCATTGTTTTTTTGCATGAAAATATTAGTTCATGAATGAATTCCAAAGTACTTGGGTCGAGGGAAAATAGGAAAAAAAAAGCTACGCCACATTAAACAGAGATTAAATTTTAAAAAGAAAGAATAAATAAAATTAAGGCAAGGAGTTTTTTTTATAATTTTGATTTCGTAAGCTTTCGAGCAAAATTTCTGCTCTTCAAAGGGCAAATACTTCTATGTACAATATAAAGATGATCTTTGTACAGAAATAATTGAAATATGTGTTATTGGCATTTGTGGGCGTGCATCAGACTGTTTACAGCTAAAATATTAGATAATATAATGGAATGAAATATATATTAATTTATATATAATTTGTCAGGGATATTGCCATATTGGGTTGGGAGGTCTATTTTTCTATTAATGCTATTTATTTTTGATGATACCGGTGCTTCCAGGAATGAAACCTTGCGAAATTAAAATTAAAAGAGATTAAATTTATTTGAAAGAATCACAAATTCACTAAATCTATTGCATGATTAAAATGGAGATATGAAAATGTTAAAAATAGAACATTTTCGATTAAAACGACTGTTTCTTATAAACGAAAATACCAACATCATATTATATATATTTTAAATTTAAAAAAATCGAAAATATAAATTAAAATTGAAACCATGTTACTAAAGTGTAAAATTTTGTCATTAATATAAAATGTTGTTTCGAAATTTCCGGACCTATATATCATTGTCATCATTTTTAATTACAAAAAAATGTCTAAATTAGTCCGTTATGGGTTTAATTTGAATATTTTAAACTGCATATTTATTTAAATACCTATTTTTGAATTATATATTAGTAGATTTAAGAGTGAAAGTGGTCTTTGAACCTTTTTCAAGGCGTACTTTCGATTTAATTGAAGTACACTCTTTTGAAAAAAATACAAGTAATATTTTGAAAGGCCTAACGTCTTTCTTTTCCAAAACGCAGATATACGTTTTCTGGTGCTGCTAATGTTGGGTTCCCGTTACGCACTATCGACATGTGTCCCTACATCATCACATGTAATGCAATTTGTACAAATAGGATAAATAAATAAAATTTAAAAAAACTCTGTAATTGACCAAGAGTTGAGCTAAAGCAGAGATCGAGCACATAGTATTGCCAAGACAACAAAGTCCAAAGATGGAAATGGCCAACGGCTCCAGTATACAATTTCACAGACGACCCAGGCCTCTCCCACATGTAGAGCATATAGTATTGCCAAAACAACAAAGTCTAAAGATGGAAACAGCCACGGCACTAGTGTACAATTTCACAAGACAACCCAGGCCCCCTCCACATGGACTGTAATACAATACTCCCCTTTCTCGGGAAAGATATATATAAAGCCCCCTCCCCCCCGTCTTAGCTAAAAATCGACCCAGGCCCCTTCCACTTGGGCTGTAATGCAATGCTTCCCTTTCTCGGGAAAGATATTTATAAGCCCCCCCCCCCGTCTTTTAGAAATCTTCCTTCTCCATCTCTCGCTCCTAGCTCAACTTTTATCTGCGAAAAATCTAGTACAAATTTATCTTTTTACTATTTCTCTCTCTATACACTTATCTGACACTGATCTCTATAAAAATTTATTCTTAGTCACTTGTGGCATATATTTTGTAACACCCATGAAATCATTATTAAATTAGACAATCTATAAAAGACTCCTTCTGGAGATTCAGCAACCCACTGAAGATGCTGGGAACTATTTCAGACAGGGAAAATATAGCAATAGAACTCTGTAAATACATTCATACACAAAGATATAGTGAGGAAAGTTTTAGGACAGATGTGTAAATAAATCCCTCATTAAACTAATGCTCACGTTTACTTGGGAAAAGGGAGGGAATTGCTGTATTATTCTTGTTTCTACATTAAATTAGATAATCTATAAAATAGTGGTTGGCTCTCCTGTCAAAATAGACGCTGGAATTGAATGCCGTTAAATATCAAGGAAGCACCAGGTCCAGATTTTTTTAATAATATGATCAAACATGCAGGTACACTTTTAATCCCGATTTTTATAACAGAGATTCAACAAATGCGTTGAATTAGGTCACTATCTGGATGTATGGAAAAGACTCTATTTGTAAAGATTATACCAAAAACCTAACAAAATAAGCTATAAAACAAGCAAAAGCTATAGACTTATACTATTGACATTAACATTTCTAATATATCTGAAACAAAGGGGTTTCAATAAATATCACAAAGAGAACAATCTAATGAGTACAAGGCAACATGGATCTTACTAAAAATAAATCAACGAATAGTATAACGGTAGATATGATGGAAAACATACTGAAACACAGACAGGAGAACTGGCTTCTTTGATCACAGTGGGTATGGCAGGCACTTTCGACAATGTATGTTGGCCAGCAATTATTAGAAGACTTGATTTTTAGTAGCATTCCCTCCAAATATGTAAGAATCATACAATACTTCATTTAAACAGTGAAAGAAGGGCAAATTCCTCATATGAAAATACAAATATTACTAAAATCTGACAAAGAGATACCCTCAAGGCGTCCCTAATAAAGTCGTATTTACCGCTGTTACTGTATTTAAAGTATCACAGCAAGGTATAATGCACAACTCCATTCCATTAGAGCCGGTAGTTCTATATTCCAATACAATTTGTAATAATAAGATAGGGGGTAGCACCATAAAACAAAAAAGTCGGTTTTACGGGCGAAGATTTTACACAACGGTAGAATATTTATTGATATGAATATAATTAAATTGCACAATAGGAACAAGGAATTGAATGAAAATAAGAATTGCACAAATTTTAACTATAGAAATATATTTTGTTTACTAAAACATTGTACATGTAAACTTAAACTTAACTAATTCCTATTTGAGTGATTTTGTTGAGGATAGGACGATGATAGGAGAAATATGAAATGAAAGGAAGTGTTTCTGCTGTAATGTGTCTTGCGAAAGTCAAGTCGATAGTTGTTCCTTTTAACGTAGTTGACTTAGAAACGTTTGATACGCAATCAAGATTATACGTATTTTTCATGAATTTAAGAAACGAGTTGTCAGGCTTTACGTTTTTGTTAAAATCACCACACAGAAGAATCGGTATACTAGAATCAACTTGCACGAACGGTGGCACGTACTGGCTGTTGTGAATGTACGGACCGAGTCCTTGCCATAGTAACATTCCAATATCCTGCATACTAGCTCCTGGATGAATATATACAGCACCGAGTATAAACTTGAAGCTAGTATTAGCGGCGAAGCAAGTAACTTCAGTCATGCACATGTCACCCTTGGTTTTAATGACACGAGTTACGTCTGTAATCGCAACTTGGAACACTTCCGCCGTAGATGTCGATGATAATTTACGATAGATCGCCACTCCACCAGCCGCGTTGGTATTTGAAAATCAAAACACTTATTCAGATCGAAGGTTCAAATTTTTGCTAAATAAATTTGAAATTAAATAAAATTTGTAATTGTAAATGATGAAGTTGAAAATTAAAACATTTACTTAAATTAGATGTTAAAATTCTTGCTCAACACAGTTTAAATAAAGTTTTCTTATATCTGCCACTTTTTCTTAATATTTGTAATTTTAAAGAATCAATTCGAAAATCAAAACATTTATTCAGATCGAAGGTTCAAATTTTTGCTAAATAAATTTGAAACTATTTAAAATTTGTAAAATAATAATTAATTAATTAATTAATTTTAAACTAATAATTTACTTAACACTATCAACATTTATCAATAGTATGACATAACCTATAAACTCAGTTTCTCAACTTTTGTGTCAATCTAACAATTAATCAATCAATCATAGTTTACGATAATGAAATATCAGTGTACAATTATTTACCTTTATTGTTGTAGTTGTTGTAAATGACGAATCTAAGCACTCCACATTTTCACTACAGACACAGCTGACGATACTTTAACCACACGTGTGAACTTGTATTATGACGCTTTCTTGTTTTTCCAACGCCAAGAACGTTCGAGAAAGACAAAGACAGAGACAAGCATGCGCCGATTCAATGCGCCTAATTCTCTAGCGCTGCGCGCGCAGCTGCGCGCGCAGCACTCTCGTTCGATGACTCATCGTAACGTTACCGGGCGTTACACTTTTTCATAAGTGACTCCCAGCCGCAACCTAATTTAAGACGTTGTCACGTCAAAAAAAATGAAATATGTATGAGAGGAAACAACAACAAAAAAATTCTCCATATAAGTTATATACTAGATATTTATTTAAAAATAAGTAAAGTTAGGGAACATTTCTATACTGGCGGGATGTGCTATTTATATAGTGATCTAGATAGAGGTGACTTGAAGTTACAAATTTGCCTTTATAAAGGGGAAAGCTTAGATCTCCATCTATTCTGGCGAGACAAAATATAAGAACCCTATCATTCCTTTTTTAAAGTTACTTAAAGCCCTTTAGGGCCTATGCGAAATCTAAGTTAGTTTCTGCTCAAAAAGGGGGTACTAAGCCATAATGGCAAAGAGGCTTACCCTTTCCTGAAAGCCGGCGAAAGTCTGGTCTCCTCCTTTCTGCGTCTCAAGCCCGACTGAAGGCTACCCTTCTGACTGATCGACTCGACCAATCCAATCCCCTCTTTTGGCAAAGAAACCCTCTTTTATCCCTGCCTCTCTCCATTTCCATTCGCTGCTCGCGCCAAAGTTTCTATTGGTTGGCATTTTCATTCGCTGCTCGCGCCAAAGTTTCTATTGGTTGGCATTTTCATTCGTCGAAAGAAAACACGCACGTGATCATGACCACGCCTCCAATTTACCGTGTTGCCGCGAGAGAAAAAAAAATTGTAGATTGAAAAACAAATTAATTCCTTTAGGAAATTAAATAATATATATATTCCGAGTATTAAAAAAATTATTGATTTAAATGTTTATATGATAAATTATTTTCTTTTGGTCACCTCTATCTAAATATTAAATGAGGGGCATATATGTACATATGGTACAGCAGCTTCCAGCACGGATGTCTCTGGATGTCACTGGTGTCTTCTTCTCCACCAGGCATCAGCTTTCGGCATGGAAGTCTGGTGTCATCAAGTGGCTAGGTTTCTGGGCAAAAAGTAGTCTATAAGTCTATATGGGAGGGAAGCCATGTTTCCAGTTGATGTTGACACCATACATCTTCTGTTGGGGTATATATAAAACGTAACCCAACACTAAGGCTGAGATTTTCTGGCGTCGGATTTTATGAATTGTATATAGTCGTGGAAGAGATATTTCTATCTTTCTATTGGTATTATTTTTGCTTACTCTTCTGGACAAAAGAAAATGGTACCTTTCAGGATGTTTATCGGGACTCAGACAATAATTTTGAAAGATATTTGATACACAGTGACCTCTATTGAAGACACACGAGATAACCAAGCGTGAACAAAATTGCCTTTGCCTCCTTAAAAAAAAAACACACACACACACACAAGACCTGCGACATCAAAGACCATCAATTTCCTTAGGTTTTGTTCATGAGTGTATTTTTGTGTGTATCCAAAAATGGATATCCTCATCACTTAAGCATGTGAGTACAAAGCATTTTAATATAAACTTCATTATTTCTCAGAAGAAACATTTTTTTTACGCTAAGCCTATCAAAGAGACAGTTTTACAATCCAAACGCTACAATAAACGATCCGATTCTGGCTCAAAACAGCTTCTGCCTACCCCCCTACAGCCATAAGGGTCCTCAAACGACATGGCATCCCGCTAACGAAAAAGCGGACAAATAAGAACAAAACTACGCCATCCCATCACCAAACCTATCGCCATTCCAGAAACCCAGCGACATCAACGAGCTTCTCTTTGACGATGAAGTGGCCATTTAATTCAGAGAATTTTATGAAGGCTATTCATTGAACTACAGAGTTTTATTATAAATATAAAACTCTAAAACACACCTATAAAATGATACTATTGTTATATTAATTATATATCTATAATGTAAATAGCAATATATATACATATTGCTAATCTATATATATAAAATTGAATGTCTGTGTGTCTGTCTGTCTGTCTGTGTGTGTGTCCTCTATGGATTCGAAAACCATACATCCAATCGCCGTGAAATTTCGGGATATTATTAGGCATATCCCCGGAAAGGTTTACGAAAAATAATATCTTGAATATCTTTAATATCCTTAGAGTTATTTGCAGATTTGTAGCTTTAACTCGCAAGCAGCGCCACCATTGAGACGGAGATAGGCTTTTTCAAGAGGGGGAGTAATGTTAGGAGAGAGGAGCGCGTCTCGAGGCGGGTGCTCACGTGTCACTGTTAAAAACCTATTTGTTTTGGCTACATCTTTTCCCGTGGACTTAACGATAACTTTTCTAAAACTTATATCAAATTTCATGTATAATTATTTTTACATCATTTAGTTTAGTATAATTATTTACTATAATTTCCTATCGTTCAATTATTATACTTTTTGTTCTTAAAGATTATTTAAGACAATAATCTTTAATTAGAAAGTTATTTGCCAAAAGTTTGGAGTGGGGCAGACCCCGTGCGAGAATGGATTCGCCCGGCCGCCGGCCGACAGTCAAAGTACCCACCGACCAATCAGGGCAGAGTTGGCAACACAGCTATGCCAAGTAGACAAGAAAAAAAGCCTCGCGGGAGCTTGCCCAAGATGACCTCCGGGAACTTCGTCCATCTTCCATAAACGACCATGAATTTATTCAACCTTATCGAGTATTTTTCAAGGGACCGGGAAAAAATGTTCACTAGATAAAACGATGATTTTGTAATGTAGAAAATTAGGAAAGACAAAATTCAGGATGACACGGCACACAGGGACCGGGAAAAAATAATCACTTTATCGAGAGATTCACGACCATGATTTTATTCAACTTATCGAGTATTTTTCAAGGGACCGGGAAAATATGTTCACTAGATAAAACGATGATTTTGTAATGTAGAAATTTATGAAAGACAAAATTCAGGATGACATGGCACACAGGGACCGGGAAAAAATAATCACTTTATCGAGAGATTCACGACCATGATTTTATTCAACTTATCGAGTATTTTTCAAGGGACCGGGAAAATATGTTCACTAGATAAAACGATGATTTTGTAATGTAGAAAATTATGAAAGACAAAATTCAGGATGACACGGCACACAGGGATCGGGAAAAAATGTTCACTTTATCGAGAGATTCAAATTTACGAGTTTCAAATTATCAAAATATATCTTTTTTTTTTTTTAAGTTTATAGAGAATTGTTTTAACAAATGTTCGTTAGACAAACCTTTACTCGGGTAAAACCTCGGGCGAAGCCGGGTACGTCCGCTAGTATATATATATATATACATCTAGATTAGGCAATCTCCTAGTTTTGTATTTGAATAAAATAAATAAATCCTCTTTAGGATTTCCCATCATGGATGGTTGATCGGAGTAGGACTTAAGGTTTCTGGCTTTCTTTATACTAGAATTGAGTCCGAGATCAGTTGTTCTTTTCAGACATCTCAGCACTCTCTTGACTGCTGCCTAGTGTATATTATTTGGTTGTCTGGAGCACTGGGAGAGATTGCTGGTGATGTAAGAAATATCTGGTGTGGTGTTAAAGCTATAAATATTAACACTCCAAGGGCTTCTTGATCACCAATATTGTAGCCAAGTATTTATTATTTTATTAACAGAGTATCATTTTTATGTTTATATTTGCTACTCTGTAAATTTCCCTCATTGCTTATCTTTTTTTTTTCATTCATAGTTTGTTCTTGCTTTAAATAAATTGCTGTGTGATCCCGAGGTTTGTCTTTCCTAATTTTCCATGTCGCATTTTGGTGGAGATGCCGGGGAAATTAGGGAAGACAAACTAAAGATCGCCGAGTAGACCTAGAGGCCATGGGTGCTGTGATCTACAATTTCGGAGACCGACTCCAGGATTCCACCGCCGTGTCAAAACCAAGACTTCTTTCCAAAATGACGAGGTCTCTTTAGACGACGATACGACGACAAAGCCGCTCTTCTCGCCGAAAGAAAAAGGACGCAAAGGTACTAGGGACAAATTTCCAAGATTTCGATGGAATCCTTGGCAGAATCACGTCAGATCCATGTCAGAAACCACAATAAATAAGCGGGTACCCAGGTAAGCAACTACTTGGTTCAACATCTGCCAAGGAACCCTTCCTCCGTCCCATTTCTCCGGGGAGGGTGGTGAAGATCTCCAAAATTGGTTAAAAGGTTATGAGCGTGTGGCAAGGTACAACCATTGGGACTAAACCCTTTGTCTCACTAAAGTTTATTTTATCTGTCTGGAACTGCTCTAAAATGGTTTGAGAACAACGAAGAAAGCATCCAGACTTGGAAGGAATTCACATCTCAATTAGAGAATGTGTTTGGAAAAAAATAAAATTCAAAATTGCAAGCGGAGAAGAAACTTAAAACACGGGCGCAATTAAACGGTGAAAGTACCGAATTTTACATCCAGGATGTCCTGTGCTTGTGCAAAGAGGTTGATCCTCAAATGAGCGAGGAAGATAAAATCTCCCACCTCATGAAGGGGATATCTGAGGAGCTTTATCAAGCATTCCTACCGAGGGATGTACAGAGCACCGAGCAATTAATTACAGAATGTAGCCGTGTCGAAACGCTCCGTTGTAGGCGAGTTACCCCAACCAGGTACGAGCACCTACCAAATGTAGCCTCTCTCTGTGACCAGGATGACGGAGAAGATCTGTCATCGCTGATACGAAAAATTGTCTGTAGTAGGCATTGGGCTCTCCTCAAGAGGAGCCTAATATCGCAGTCATTGAGGATTTAGTGAGGGAGGAGATTGTAAAGACCTTGGTACCTAGATGAAAACCTACAAAAAGTCCCCCCAAGCACCCAGGTCGGTATCGAATCCTAGATTCGAGACTCAACCTAGAAATCCCCATTCTACAACTCAGTATCAGAAACAAGGAAGAAGACGTGACACCAATGAATGGCGGACAACTGAGGGAAAGCCAATCTGTTTATACTGCGGACGCCCAGGTCACGTCGTCCGCTATTGCCGCGACAGGAAGAGACACAATGAGGAAAGGAGAAATGAATATTTCCAAAGAAAGCAAGACGTAATGGTATTCTACAACTCTCGAGCCGAATCTCAGGACCCCAATGACGAATCATCGAGGAAAAAATTCACTCGCTACCGAAGCTCTACATCATATCCCTGTCGAAACAGACAACATTTCTCACCTGCTAGAAGATCTAGTTGGTCGCCCAGCCATGAAAACTAGACGATAGACCATATTGGAGGTGAGGCCGCAAATTTAGAAAATCCTCCCTTGCCGACGATAGTATAAATACGAAAAAAACTACATTGACGTAAATATAGACCTGCCAGGCCCTCATGAAGAAGATATCTCAACTGAAAGAAGACATCCACCACAGACACCTGAAGAGATCCCTGGCTCTATTACTAATCCTTGAGACTGAGGATGTAAGTATCCTGCTGAGCATCGGGTCGATGCTCTTTATAGGAGGAGGTTATGTGGCGAAGAAATAATATTTTATTATTTAATTTAATTATTCAATGAAAATATTTGAAACAGATTTATTACTTCATATTTTAAATCATCATAAAGGTTCCTTAGCTTGCTTGCTCGATATTCTCTAGCTGTAGATAGTTTGGTTGATAATTGTCGACTAGTCGTACTGACGCCATCAATAAATACTTTCCCATCTTAAAATATTCAAAGACTGATTTCTACGCTACAATATATTCCTATATGAAAGTATTTGTCTTCATTTTTTTTTCATTTAAATACACAAAGATAAAATTTAAGCTTTTTGAGTCCAATGTCATGAAGTATTCACTGAATTTTTCGCACCATGATCTTATAAATTGAGGTAAACTATAAATACTTTTTTTGACAAAAACAAAGTTTGCCATGAAGGAATCCATCAGGTTTCTACGTGAATACTGCGTTCTCCATTTAGCTATGCTGCTTTCACACAAACAATTTTAGTATGAAATAAAGTAAGAAGAGGAGCTTCTTTATACACATTTATTCTCGCTAGCTTTCGAACCTACATGGTTCTTCATCTGGCATGGATAGCTTTTACACTAACAAAAGTACTGCAACACAGGGACCTTATATACACCTAGGAGGAAATTTACATACTTAAGCTAATGGATTAAAAGAGAATATATGACGCCGACGTTAAAATTGGAATATTTACATATAAAAAACCGAAAACAAGATTTGTAAAATTATGAATATATGTGACAATATCGTTGCGGAATTTCTTGTTGTTCGATGAGAATGGTGAGATTTGATTGAAACGCAGTCGTTTGAGTGGAAGTTGAAGCATACAGTTAGGAATAATCAGGACACGTGATGGGGTTTGAAAATAAAAGGCAACTGGGTTGGAGGAAAGAAAGCTTGAGAAGAGCGGAGCGGGTTTTGATTGTTAATTATCTGATCACATGGCGGTGATTGACTTAGCTATGGGATGAGCGGGGAGGTCTCGAGAGCAGATGTTACCTTGTTGGGAGCGAAGGAGCCACTACATAGGTGTTGTTCCTATGGGAGCGAAATCCCTACTAACAATTCTTGCTTCTCGATTTAACACCAAGAGTTGTCTTCTTTCCTATTGGTCGAAAGATGTCACATGACCTTTTTCTATTGGTTGACCTATTTAGGCGATACTTTCTAATTGGCGGGACTATGTCACGTGGCCGTTGGCTATTGGTTGACCTATTTACGTATTGTCTTCTAATTGGCCCTGCGGCTTTCTTTGGTGGAAGATACGTCCGGCCTGGTCAGGAAGTATTGGGTGTTAGCTCGACTCTTATAACTTCCGCGGTCATCAAATACGTCCGGTCCTGCTCCGGAAATATTGGGCGTCTCTCAACTTTTATAACTTCTGCGGTCACCAGATACGTCCGGCCCTGTCAGGAAGTGTTGACTGTACAAATTATTAATAGTGGTGTCCGCTTTAAGCCTACTTCCTATGTCTTGCTGCTACTTTCTTTCCTCCAGTTACCTTATTCTTTATTAAATCTTTGAAAATCATACATTGTACATGCATAGTGGGTCGGGGGTGCATACAATTATATACAAATTATGACAGATGCGCCCCCTACATGTGAAGAATTCAAGAAGGGGTTAGCCTGAGAGAATTCTGTAAAGTAAAAAATAATTTTGTGGGAAAATTAGTTGTGGGTATTGAGAGTCTATATACAAGCATTGGTGGTGATATAAGAAGTAAAATAGAATGGTGTTGATGATATAGGTTGAGTATAATTAATAGAAATCAAAAAAAAAATTTAATTGTAAGAAATCAAAATGAATGCTATGGTACAAAGTGGATTAAAAAGAAAAGAAAATGCGCCTAACTAATTTCTACTCGAAATTGGAAATAAAATCGAGGGAGTTCTATTAGGGCTTTTGAGAAATCAAAAAATAAAAATAAAAAGTTGGAAGAAATCAAAGTAAATGCTTGGTTGTATGGTGAGAAAAAAAATGCTTTGTTGCATGGTGAAAAAAAAAGAAAAGTGCTTGTTGCATGGTAAAAAAGAAATGCCTAATTATATTTTACTCGAAATTGGGAATGGAAATCGAGGGATTTTTATTAGGTCTTTTGAGAAATCAAAAAATAAAAATAAAAATAAAAAGTTGGAAGAAATCAAAGTAAATGCTTGGTTGCATGGTGAAAAAAAAATAGAAAAAAAAGAATGTTTTTGTAAATCAAAATAAAATATAATATCCAATTTTAAAAGAAAACCAATGAGTTTTCGTTGATTTGAAACTATGATAATATAAACTAATTGGAAAAAAAATGATAATTAATGATTAAAAGTGATAATAAGTTGAATAAATTGATAAATTGATTATATTTAAATTTTAATTGAGAAAAAATAATGAAAATGATTAATATGAAAAATAAGGTGTATTGGTTTGAACCCTTTTGTATCTACATGCCCTGATCTAAATGTATGGATTGCTCCATTATGCCCTATAAATTTTTTGTCTCATCTGTAGCGACACTTAGGTGAAAACGTGATCCTAGCCCGCAAGTGCGCGTTTATGCTATGTGTATAGGAGACATGGAAATCTATATAACCTTTGTGTATAATTTTTTGTCTTCGTGTGTTGTGAAAAATGTTAGAAGTCTGTAAAGTAATTATGATTAGTTATAATAGGAATATGAACTCATTTAAATGTGTGTGACGTCTTGTGCGTGCGGAATTGTATGGTAAAAATCGATACGCAGACTCGAACTGGAATCCAAAATCGGTGGCATGAAAAAGTGGGATGATATGGAGAAGTTTGAGGCAGGGGGAAAGCGGTGTCCTATTTTTGTGTGTTGGCCGGAAATGAGGGGTGGTAATTGGATCCGGACTGGGGCGTTACGTCCTTGTCGCGGCGTCTCAAAATTCTCACTTCCTTCCGCTTATTTGTTTTTTGGGTGCGACTCGGATCTTGTTACTTTCAGTTACTTCTATCTCTTCGGAGTTTATTTAGATTTTCTGCAAAAATGGTTCCTAAAATTATGAGAAGTTTTATAAATGTTTGTCCACAATGAAAAACTGCTTGCCCAAAATTAAAAACTGCCTCTTGTAGTTCGAAAATTTTATGAGCGGGCATGGTATAGATAAACAAATAATTAAGAAATAAAACTGGGATATATTTGTATGGTAGAACTAACGAACAAAGGATAAAAATCAGATGAAAGATAGGGTATTGCCCCATGTTCTTCCATATTATTGTAAATGGGGATTTTGAAGTATTTGCTTGAACCTTATTAATTGTAGAATTTAAATGATTGGTAGGTTCGCAGTTCTCCTGTTTGATCGTCAATGGTTTTATTAGAGATATGTCGGCGGTAATAGGTTTAAGTGGAGATATGGGATCGTTTCTCTGACGTGGGTGGTGTAATTTTGGCATTGTTTGTGTTGTGTGTACGCTGTGCTTTATGTACGAATTTTGTTTTGCTTTGGGGCCTGTGTCGGTATTTTTACGTGAAGGTTGGTTGGATTCATCGATTCTTCCAGCGAATCGGCAGGTGGGGCAGGTTTTTACTTGTTTTGCGATGTCTTGTGTCATGTTCTGCCAATAATATTGTGATGAGATGAGTCTCGTCATCTTGGAGATGTTTGGATGGTGGTGTTGTGTGTGTACGGACTTAAGAAGTCTGGCTGTAAGTGAACTTGGGACTATAGTTTTAAGTACTCCTTTTCGGGAGACGGTGCGCAGTTCATTGTGATCCATAGTCACGCGAGATTTTCCCGGTGGAGAAGACTGTTGGCTCTTTATGAGTGGCGCATCTAGAAAGCCACAAAATGGGATACGAGTTACAACGCCCGTTTCATATTGTTGTACTCCATTTATGCTACGGACCTCATATTCGTATCTTGACAGTCTTAACCTCCATCGAAACAATCTGCCTGACGGGGCTTTGATCTCTTTCAACCACTGCAATGCAGGATGGTCAGAAAGTATTGTAAACTTTCTGCCCATTAGACAGGCGCGGAAGTTATCCACACTTTCCACAATGGCTAGGCATTGTAGTTCCAAGTCTGAATAATTTCGCTCGTGACCACGCAGAGAGCGGCTGAAATGTTGAACTGGGTATGTCTTCCCATCAGGGTAGACTTGTTTAAGAATGCCTGCAATGCCGAATGTTGAGGTGTTACAGTACACCTGGCATGGCAGACCTTCTTGGTAAAGGTATAATGTGGGGTGTGTGGTAAGGCTTTCTTTCAGGTTAGTGAACGCTTTCTGGCATTCGTCACTCCAGACCCACATGACATCCTTTTTTAGAAGGTTGACAAGTGGCGTCCGCAAGCGGGCGTGGTCCGGAATGAACTCCTTATAGGCGTTCACAGCTTTTAGGAAAGATCGCAATGTTTTTCGATTGTGTGGTTGTTTGGTGGCGTGAATTTTTTCTATGTTTTGTGTAGACGGGATGATTGTATTATTCTTAACGGTTGTGCATGCGCTTGTTGGTTGTTGTCGTCTTTTGGCGCGCGTGTTGCGTTTGTTGTGCGGGTTGTGCGTGTTTGTTGCGTGATGACGTATGGGTGCGTGTATGTTGTGAGGTACATTTGCGTGATTATGGCGTGGCGACGTATGGTCATGTATGGATTTTGTGTGGTAAGTGGGTGAGCTGTGTCGGTGTACGGACACTTTTTTGGGCATTATTGGAATTGTAGGTTGAAGTCGTGGTGGCTTTATATGTTGTGGGCATGAAAAGTTGCGTGGTGTGAGATTAGAATGGTGGCATGTAAATATTTGGGGTTTGGGCAATGAATGCAGGCAAGGGTTTCCATGTGTGAAAGCTTTGTGTGCTGTACGAGCCCTTTGGGACAGGTTTTGGTCTAGCCCGTGCTTGCATTCATTTGGTACATGTTTAGATACATGGTTAAAGGGGTAGGTAGGGTTAGATAAGAGTTCAAAGTCAATTCTTGACGCCATAGGGGGGGTGCCTACCTTAGTCTCGAAAGTTCGGCTCGGCTGGGACGGTTGGGATGGTTGGCTTGGGGCTCGGGACTGCTCGATGTCGGCATTCGCTGTGCCAGTGCCTCGCGCCGCAGAACTTGCAGTTGGACGGCGGAAGAGGTGCATTCCATGCACCTGGGCGTCGGGGTGTGCTGTGATACGGACCCGACATTGTGGGTGGTTGATCTTCTCTGGGTCGCGTTGTCGGTACACTGGGCCCGTGGATCCGCTGTACCAGTCGGAACCACTCTCCTAGGTTCTCGGGAGGCACTACGCGGACTAGGCGCTGGTCGTTGAATGGCAGCCCTTCTGTCAGCGTCTCGAGAATCACCTCCTGCGGGAGTCCTATTTGCAATCCCATGGCGGTTTTCTCCCGGTAGTAGGTCTCTAAGTTGGCTTGTCCAGTGAGCTTCATGGCGAAATATTTCGCAAAGGACGCTTCGCTTGATTCAGGATAGAGATCTAGGAGGGTTTGCCTCACCTGGAAATAACTCCGGTCGGCCATCCGAAGTTTCCTGAAGAGCTCCAGGGGTTGTCGCACCAGATAGTTTGGCAGGCGGAGTAATTTTTCTTGTTCTCCCATGGAGGCGCCTTCCATTTTTCGGTCGAACGCCTGGAAAAACTGGATCGCGCTGTATGTGCCATCGAAAGGTGGGATTGTCGCCTCAGCTCCATCAGAAATCTTTACTCGGGTCAGGAGCGCCGACAGCTGGGTGACGGCGTCCGCTAGGGGCGCAGTTGTCTCGCCCGTCTCTCTTACTTCTTGCCTTCCTTCCGTTGTTTCCGTCGGGCCGTCTGACTTTACGCCTATGGGATCCTGATTAAGCTCCATAATATCTTTATCCTGTCGACTTAACCGATCTGTGACAATATCGTTGCGGAATTTCTTGTTGTTCGATGAGAATGGTGAGATTTGATTGAAACGCAGTCGTTTGAGTGGAAGTTGAAGCATACAGTTAGGAATAATCAGGACACGTGATGGGGTTTGAAAATAAAAGGCAACTGGGTTGGAGGAAAGAAAGCTTGAGAAGAGCGGAGCGGGTTTTGATTGTTAATTATCTGATCACATGGCGGTGATTGACTTAGCTATGGGATGAGCGGGGAGGTCTCGAGAGCAGATGTTACCTTGTTGGGAGCGAAGGAGCCACTACATAGGTGTTGTTCCTATGGGAGCGAAATCCCTACTAACAATTCTTGCTTCTCGATTTAACACCAAGAGTTGTCTTCTTTCCTATTGGTCGAAAGATGTCACATGACCTTTTTCTATTGGTTGACCTATTTAGGCGATACTTTCTAATTGGCGGGACTATGTCACGTGGCCGTTGGCTATTGGTTGACCTATTTACGTATTGTCTTCTAATTGGCCCTGCGGCTTTCTTTGGTGGAAGATACGTCCGGCCTGGTCAGGAAGTATTGGGTGTTAGCTCGACTCTTATAACTTCCGCGGTCATCAAATACGTCCGGTCCTGCTCCGGAAATATTGGGCGTCTCTCAACTTTTATAACTTCTGCGGTCACCAGATACGTCCGGCCCTGTCAGGAAGTGTTGACTGTACAAATTATTAATAGTGGTGTCCGCTTTAAGCCTACTTCCTATGTCTTGCTGCTACTTTCTTTCCTCCAGTTACCTTATTCTTTATTAAATCTTTGAAAATCATACATTGTACATGCATAGTGGGTCGGGGGTGCATACAATTATATACAAATTATGACATATATGTAAAACCAGCCAACATTGTTGCGACAAATGAGTAAAAGTCCAAGGGCACAACCAGGGGCCCCACTCAATGTCACAACCAATGGGGAGGGGATAGGGGGGGGGGGAGGAAGTGGGGGGGGTTGGGTGGGATAAAGGACTTTGTATATATCGGGAAGGTCTATTTTGCGGTTAATACTGTTGGTTTGTGAGGAAATAATGGATTATAAGCATAGTCTGTTGTGTTTGTGGTTGATATGTCTGTATTTAATGTGTGGATGTTCAAGATCAAAACTGTGGCCTGTTTGTGCGATATGGGTGTAGATTAGGGATTTTGTATCTTTGTTGTGAATATTGCGATTATGTTCTGAAATTCTGATACGTGTGGTTCTGCCTGTTTCCCCGACATATGATGCTGGGCAATTATTGCACTGTAGGGAATAGATGGCGCCAGTAGAGTCTATAGGGAGGGTAGGTCTATCTGATTTGGTAATGCTATTTCTGAGGATGGTGGTTAGGTTGGGGGGACTGTTGTATAAAACTTTGATGCCATATGGGCGCAATATGCGGGATATTGAAACTGCTTTGGGGGAATATGGAAGCCAACATGTGGATCTATAGATTGTAGTAGTTGTATGGACACATGGATAAAACATGTGTTTGTCTATAAAGGGTATAATGTGTATAAAGAAGCTCTTCTTCTTACTTTATTTCATACTAATTTGATCAGGAAAAGAGTTATTCTATAAAAAATAACAAACTATTTTGTTAACCGATTCCTTTATTGATTCCAATGGCAAAATGGTCCTGAGGGTGTTTATTTTAATTGCGGTGCTGAAACTTTAGCTATAATCTTTTTAAGAATTTGGTTGTATCTCATTGCAACAAGCCTAGCTTTATAAACCTTGTTTTGTTTTCCTGGTCTTCAGACAGTTTGAACACCCATTTACTTTTGACAACTATTTGTTTTTAGGTCTAGGTGCCAATTCCCATACTTGATGAGTGTACATGTTTGGTATTTCATCAAACATTTAGTACTCCCAATATTTATTGTGATCGCATGCGATGGCCTCATCATAGTGCTTTGGAATCCTGTCATTCGTTGTCAACAGAACATAGTCATCAAATTGTTTAGGCATTGTTCGTGTTATTTGTGGTCTGATTGATTCACCTGATTCTGTCGGATTGTTGATTATTGCATCCGTTGTTGGCCCTTCAGTGTCAACGTCTGGTGGAACATGATCGTCCAGTTGTTCATTCTCCTGTATCAAGAAATATGTCATTGTCCGCATTTTGGTTTTCTCCCCTGGTGACATTATCACTTTCTCTGAAGTGAACGTCTGCGGTTTCAAGAATGACTCTCGCTGAGATATCAAATACTCGGCAAGCTCTTTTCTTCATTTTGAATAGTCAACAAATATTCCCCATTTAGATATAGCTTCTAGTTTGTCTTCGATGATGTTCGAGTTTATAGAAGACTTCAAAACCGAATCTTATTACGTGAGAAACGGATGGCTTTTTGTCTTTCCATTTTTCCATAGGAGTAGTGGACGGTCATTGGTAGTATGGGTTAGATTGTACAGATAAGTCACTGTGTTCACTGCTTCTGCCCTGAAGGCTAGTGGAAGTTGGGAGTCTGCTAGACGTGTTCGGGCTTTATCCAACAAGTTGATGTTAGCTCTCTCAGCTCTCCCGTTGGTTCTTGGTGTGTACATGGTGCAGTTAGTTCGTGCTTAATCCTTTGGACTCCAAGATTGATCCGAGGTTTGTATCAGTAAATTCAGTTCCATTGTCGAACCATAATCTTTTCAGTTTAGAGTTAAGCTCATTTTATCTCTTTACTATGAATCTCTTTAAGACTTATGGTGTTGAAAATTACAGAAATATTCTCCTAGAAAATCCATATACGATGATCAAGAAATATTTAGTACCGCCTAAAGAGTTTATTCTCATTGGACCACAGAGATCAACATAAATGGCTTCGAAGGGATAGTTTTCGCGGTTGCCATTCGTGAGAACATATAGTATAAATTGGTCATTTTCCCAAAGAGTAAACATCAGATTGGTAGCAGTTATAGCGTCCAAGTTATAGCATTATAGCGTCCAAGCCTTTTAGAAGATTGTTATTTATGATCAGGTCTAGTTTGTTGTCACTAGGAGGTCCCAGCCTTTGGTGCCACGCAGTTCTAGAATTGTCCTTTGTAATTAAGCAATGTCAATTTGGAACATGAGTTGCTTTAGGCAGACATAAAAAGTTAAATGTATACATGTTACCATCAAAGTATTCTGTTCCTATTAGTCCGTCATCAGAAGAGCATATGTTTGCTCCTTCGGAATTCAAAGGTACAGAGTTCCCCTTTCTCACCTTGTTTGGAATGGACATAAGATTTCCTCTCTCTCTCTCTCTAGGTGTGGTACACGGAGGACATAATGTAGGGTTACAATATTGTTAAAGTTGTCTTTATCTTGTACCGCTTGTAAAGAAATGTTGAGAATAAGAAAATGTAACGAATTATTTGTGTCAAATAAGAGGTACCAAATACCGGACCTACACGACACCTGCCGGTACATAATGGCGTATTCAACACCTAGCCTTGGACCTGCCTATGGGACTTTGAAATACCCGGGCTACTTAATGGTTTACTTCGTACACTGTGAATCCTACAAGTTCGAAAGTTATCATGCCGGGATGAATCCGGCTTAGAATGAATCAGAACACGGACGTAGACCAGGGGCTAGCTCTGCCTTATTCTACATACCTTACCTTTAAATAAGATGTAATTTATGTTTTTGAAAAGAAACCATACGCGCTGTAAAATTGTTTAAATATTTAGACTCGTGGAATTTGTGTAATTTTTGCACAAAGGGATAAGAAACAAAAACAGAAATAGATGACAATATTTTGGCTCACATCTTCCCCCATGATACAGTATCTGCTTTTATTATGTCCACGTGTTTATATGGCGAATCTTCTTCCCTTGCTCAGCACGGCTCGGGGGGCAGCGAAGGCTCCAGGACAGACAATTTGGTGCAGACAGGGTGTGTAGACAACTTGTTTACATTTGGTATCGACAATGTAAATTTGAACGTAGAATTTGAGAGACAAAATGACAACACGATTATTAATATTTGTTTATTGGACAATATTATAAACCAGGGTAGAAATTGATCGATGTTTTTACAATAAATAAATAACAATTGTGGGTTTGTCGTTTACAAAGGGAACTTATGGCAGGAAACATAGAAAATGTTGAGTAAGAATGATGGCGCCGCCGTTGTACAAAACATGGGTGGTGTATACATTTCAATAACATCTCTCTCAGCTGATATTTACAATTCATAACAACGCACCTACAAGCGGTTTATATAACAAGGCGTTTAAAATATAAAAATTGAATTTGAGCTTTAATTTTTCCAAATTTGTATAAAAACTATAAAAGGCATTTTTATATCTTCCAATTTGCATAAAAGATGGGATGGTATGTAAATAAAGTGGCGCCAGTGGAGACACGGCCGCCAACAACACTTGGAGCCTAACCTATGCAACAGATGTTTAGATAAGCAGGAAGTTTAAATAGGAATGTATCAAAGCAATCAACTCTAATGAGCGGAAAACTTCTCGAAGATCAGAATAAATCAAAAGTTTGACGTCTCAAATAATTCACAAAATTATTTATTAGAAAATCTAGTATGTCCAAAAGAAGACTTCTCAAACGTTGTTTTCAAAGAGATTTCCTAAAATGAAACGAAACCTTCTAAGGTCAAATGTCTTATTGGAAAGTTTATCGAATTGCAGACGACGAGGTGAAGTCTTCCATTGAAAAAACAAACTTCAAGTTATGAAAATGTAAGTACGGCATACTTACACCTCTAGCAGCAAATTGATGCGGAAGTTGGAGTCGAATAAACAATTCAAGATTTCGATCCAAGCTGCAGGGCCTGTTTCTGTGGGAGGTTTACTGGTTAGCTTCCAATTGTGTGGATGACAACTTTTAAATTGAACGTTTGTTTGTCTGCTGGCGGCGTGGTGGAAGTTCTGGCTTGGATGCCACGGGATGACCAGATAACTAGCTGCGGGAAAACTGGCCAAGAAATCAGCTGACTTGGCTCCACTGGTGTCAACAACCGTCTTTAGAACACCGCCGCTCAGCTGTTCTCTAATACTGAACAACTTTGGACTCACTTGTAGCATCTCCTAATTGAGCTGTCGTTTGATCAAATACGATAACCTAAACATAAGCATATAGAGCACAATATGGAGTTACCATAGGTTCTAGGGAAGATGTCTCGCACAGTGTTCTATAAGATTGCTTGCTATACGTTGGAAGCTTATATCAAACAAGATGTTGTTGGTCTCTTTGGGAAGATTTAGAAAAATTAATATAAAAGGAAGAAAATACATTAAAAGTAAATAGTCAAAAATATGTGTAGAAATCTTATCAAACATTATACAATGACATTACAAAATGGCACAATAAATAGAATGATATATGATGTGCTCGGTACACAATGGGGACTATGCTACTGGCCACAGGATGGCACCGACGAGAGGAACTGCCCACGTCTCTACCGGCCGCCGTTCTCAAAGCCAGCTTCAACGTTCAACGCACATTTGAATCGAGATAGCCGAACCTTCTCTAAGGCGACTTCACTGACTCTGGGCTTTATTACTGATCGGTTTTAGTGAAATTATCTTTCTTCAATGGGCCGCCTTGGCCGAGGTTTATTCCACCCACTCTAGGACTTCTTTCGAAATCCCCCATTCTCTCACCCTGGCAAATCGACCTTCGTAAAACAATAAGGTGCCACAATCAGTTTAATTATACTTGAGGAAGTGGGCTGCAAGTTGCTAAATCAACACACGGAGAGATGGGATATGTCTCGTTGCCAATTTATCTTTCAGAACTTTTTGAGATGAAAAAAAAAAAAAAAATTGCAGTGGCAAAAAATTTTAAAAGTTTTTTTCTATGTTGTAAGTAATCCGCAAGTTGCGCGGCTTCCATCAATGCCAAACTCTCGGTCAGCAGGAATTCTACACTCGGCCAATCGGCAATGTTTTAAATTATAGTACAACACTGGGTCCAGCAGCCGATAGTTTTCTTCTGTCAGATGCCGAAGGAATGTTATTCCAACAACTATCCGGGAAATAAAGTCGACCTTTCCTGTCTCTCACATTAGACAAACTTAATCTTTTTTTCACGAAGTTGCACATAAAGGAAGTTGGTCGCCAGATCTTAGCAAATCCAGAGCTGAGAGTCTTTCAGAAAAGGAGCAACAGTTTTCAGAACCTCCATGTTGATCCATCTCGAAATATCGATCCGTAGGTCCACAGATTTTGTAAATCAGCTCTTTTGAAAGCTCTACAGAACAGCCTTCTTTGACGTCGCAGAATTTTATATTTAGAAAACTGGGGGATCTAGTGTATCCTGCGACAGTCTCTGATCTTGGAGTCTCTCGCCCCGTATCTCACTGCTGGGTTTGGCAACAGCTCGGCTCACACCCTTCTTCCCTGGATTTATCCCATATCTCCTATTTTTTAAAATCCATTCTGTTTTCTGCAAAGCTGGTCAGAATGAAAGGAGATGCAAGGGAAAAGTTTTGAGCAATCTTAAAAAAAGAAGCAAACTTTTTGCTTATTTTGTGGTCTAACAACAGAAAAACCTGGTATGTGTGTAAGATTACAAAAATTATGCATTGATGGACTTGTCATTTGGCACAAGTTCGCAATGTAAAATTCCTCCAAAGTTCTATCAAATGCCCCAGGCGCTCCCCGATCACACCAAACTCCCATTACAATTCCAACTTGGCCTGTAGCCGTTTATTCTGCTGAAACTTCCAACACAGCACCCTCCTCATCACAGTAACCTTCTCACTTTCAATTTCTTTTATTTTTTAAACCGTTATTCTCTCTTATATTTTACACTTTTTTTCTTTCATAATATTTTTCATTACAGTACATACCTTAACCCACTCCGCGATCCGTGCCAATCAAATTAACGCTGCCACGTTTCCAGAGGAATCGCTATATATGATCTCTTTGTTTCACTAACCTTTATCACAAACATTTCATTTGGTAAAAGAACAACTTTCAAAATTTGATCGAATCAATAAGGCGTCTCTACAAACTTGGGGGACTTTGTGCTCGTTGCACGGCTGTGAATACTGAGTGCATGCTACTGAATAGGGAGCAGCCATTTAAGGCATTGTTTGAAGCGCAAAGATAAATTTCTCCCTCCACACTCCACCAGTAATATGGCACCATTTCTCAATAGTCTAAGTAGACAACAAGCTCTTTCGTGGAATTAAGGCCTGAGAACAGTAAGGCAGCACGTAGCTACAAACAGAAAATAAACGAGCTGTCCTCAGATGCTGGAGGTGACCTCCTCGATGACCTCCACCATCGGGGGCTTGGCCTTCATCTTGGGCGTGTCCAGGGGCGGGAGGTAGCGCAGGCAGTTGGGGCACTGGTCGCGCGCCTTGTGGAGGTTGTTCTCGAACTCGCTGAGCATGAGGAACTTCTCCTCCTTGTTGCACGACGTGATGTCGAGCAGCTCGTCCCCTAGCACGGCGGCTAGGTCCACGGGGCCCCTCTGCCGCGGCGGGGACGGAGGACTGTCCTGGGGGCCGGGGCGGCGCTGGCCCCTCCAGCGGTGGACGTCGATCAGCAACAGGGCCGCCGTGCCCAGCAGCGCCGCGCCGGCCGCGAAGTAGAACCCCGCCCGTCCCTCGAACTGCTCGTTCAGCACCACTGCCACACACGTGGAGGTAAGTAGTAGCGGTGGATTGCTAGGTCAGACCGGGTAGATTTACTCTTCATTTGGGAAGAAATAGCGCTTATATACTAGAAATGAAGAAAACAGCCTCTCTTGAGATGTGCAGGCTTTGACTGTTTTTGGCCAAGATTCTGTAATATATAATAATATTTGAAAAAAAATCAATATTTACAACTGATATTTATTCCGATAGATGGCGCAAGCCATCCGCAATGTTTAGTTGCACGATCAAGAGAGATACATTTTTTCGGAATAATTCTAAATTTGTTAATCGACAGAAATCGTATGGACAGAAACATATGGCAAGTAAAAATTCAAAAAAGGCAGTATGGATACCACTGGGAACATGTGATTTCTGACTCAAGACGCACCAACGATCGACGGCCCGAAGAGGTGAGGCAGCGCTTGGACACCCTGCACGAAGCTCCAGGCCTTGGCGAAGTTGCGCGCGCGGACCTTCTCAAAGACGAACATGCGCAGCGCGTAGACGTAGCCGCCGTGGGCGAACCCGAAGGCCGCGGCGAAGAGCAGGTAGCCCGGGGCGCGGTCGAGCGTGGGGAGCAGCGCCAGGCACAGTGAGGCCAGCAGCGAGCCGGCCATGCACAGGTATTGCCGTGCGATCATGCACTGCACGCTGCGGCTCACCACCACCGCGCCGAACGCCAACGCACCCGCGCCGTGCGCCGCGCCCAGGAACACTTGCACGATGAGCACCGTGCTGTCGCTGAGCCCGTCCTCAAGCCCCAAATGCACCTGCGACAAAGCCGACACAATGTATCTACACCGTGCAGAAGTTCCTGTGTAACTTAGCCAATAGTGCAATCTCGGTATAGAAATTGAGAAAACCAGCAGGAAACCTAATTTTTGTTACTAGTTAAGAGAACCTTCCCCAAATTCCCTCAGCGTGGCCTACATACCGCTGTTAGACTTGTTCTGCACAGGCTGCATTTGAAATTGCCTTCAACAAATTGTGGTGCTATGTTTGTAGATTTATACTTCACAACTCTCCAAAGTTTAAAAAGAAAACATCCTTTCAAAAATAAATAATCTGCGAATGAATTTATAAATGACGCAATAGTAGACACTCAGAGATTAAACAAGCGAAACCACTGGAAGGGCCTTATGATGAGCCAGGTATGCAATATCTTACCTCAGTGAAAGCAAAAATATTTTACTATCGGGAGAGAAAACATATAATCCAGATACAAAAGTAGACATAAAGGGAAGACAGACAGAGTAAAAGAACCGCACCAATAAGAGGAACGGTGCTCCGATACCGAAGGCCGTCAAGGCTGAGCCGAAGAGCAGGACCTGCACTGTTCTGGACCTCAGGACCTGCAGGTCCCACTTGCGGGAGTCTTTGGTCTGCTTGCCGCTGCGGTGGTCCCGGGCGCGGCGCCGCTGTAGCGCCTTGAGGTGGACGATGGCCCGGCGCTGCGGGTGGTAGAGCGAGGCCGGGCGGTACCAGATGCCGAGGAAGAAGGCGGCGAGGACCAGGCCGGTGACCAGCTGCAGGCCGAGCCGCCATCCCAGCGTCCTGCACCGCCAGTGCACATCCTCTAAACACGGCCATAGAAAAGTATCATGCCGTAACACATAAAGAAAACAAGAAAAAAATATTTAGTTTTGACTTATGGCCAGAAAGATCTTTAAGAAAATGTAGAGCAGCTGTATTTACCGGATGTCCTGACTTTAGTAAAACAGGAAGACATCTCCAAGCACATACTTGCGACCGCAAGGACTCATTCTTTAGACAAAAGTCGAACTGTGTAGGTTTATCTCTCTTTGCCGCCATGTTCGTAGTCAACAAGTAAAACCATTATGTAGATAAGTGGAAATGATCTCTAATGACTTTATAAATCCACGACTCACGTCACGCAGTGGGCCACGAGGACGGGCATCAGGGCGATGGACGCGCCCCGGCCCACGCCTAGCAGCAGCTCCACGGCCTCGCGCCGCCGCTTGAAGTACTGCCCCACGATGGCGTCACATGCCTCGCGTGCCAGCCCGGCGCCAGCCGCAGCGAGCAAGCCGTAGCTTAGCGCCAGCTGGTGGAACCGTGTGGCGAAGCTGGCGAAGAGGCAGCCCAGCGCCGCACCCAGGCCGCCCAGCACGGCCACGGTACGGGCTGAGTGCTGGCGGCACAGAGCCCCGGCCACGGGGGCGATGGCCAGCGTCACGGTGGTGCCGAGCGCTCCGAGCCCCACTGGACACATTCTGGTCTCAGCTTTGAGTAGGAATTAGGCACTAGGGTGTTTTCTTCTCTAAATGGACGACACTTGGATAACCTCCCTTAGGCACACTTTTGTATGAGACCGGCCAAGTATGTCGACGAAATGATACGACATAGATTCTCACATAGATGTCACACAGGAATGTTACAACAGGCTGGGGTCAGGATGTACAAGAGAAATGTTACAACAGGTTTGGATCAGGATGTGTAAGAGAAATATTGCAGCGCCGAGGTGGTGACGCAGCACTCGGAGAAGAGCAAACATCCTGGGGTTGAGGCTACACGCCACAGAAGAGCAAACAATGGCGCCACACAGCTGACTTGACAACAAATGCATTGGACCCCAGGTCCTCTCGATCTTATGACCCCCGCGCAGTTCCTCTAATTCCCGTGAAACGACGCAGGGGAAACTTGTATTATTTCACACAATTTTATATCTTTAACCATGTTGCAGAAAAAAAAAACATTAAACCTTTCATTTCCAAAAAAATAACCAAATTATATTTTAAAAGAACAAAATTCCCTACAAATGTGCTCTATGTGTCAGTTACGTAAGTAAACATCGCGTCACCAGGGTGAGGCCATTTCGCAGCATATAAATTATTTTTTATGTTTTAAATCTATCTGTGCGGGTGAATACACTGGTGTCCAAAATTGAGCGAACAAAATTTAAAAAATAATTCTCTAGTTATTGAAAATGAAAAGCCAAAATTGTGGATGTGCAAAATTAGCTGATACAAATTCATATGCTATAACAATACGATTCCTTTGATTCAACTTCGATTTTCATGGAACTATAAAATTTTAAATGTGCTCGCTCTGTTAGCACATCAGAATTGCTAGCCATTAAAATCTTGCACATTCTGAAAGAAATCTGACGGATTCACATAATTGCAAAGTCAAGGCTTCCCGACGGAAACTGCTGACTGGCCCAATGATCTGCCAGGTCTGTGAAACAATTCAGTGGAACCACCAACACCAGAAGTCCAGGACAGAGTCGACAAGGATCCGCCACCCACCCACGTAGGCCACAAATTAATTCTGATTGCTAAGTGCCCTATAGGGAAATGACAACAACTCAGCTCTCCAATGAGCTCTCATCAGTTTCAAGACAAACTGTTTATCGAAGGCTGCAGGAGGGTGATCTCTATGCAGGACGACGTGTGGATGTATCCCTCTCACCCACACGATATCGTGAACCCCAGTCCTGGATCACATGTTCTCTTCAATGACTCAATATTTCCACAGTCTAGACAGTACTTTTACCTGGAGATAACCAGGGCTTCCATCCCACTAACACCTGACACCGTTTTGAGGGAGAAAGCGCACAGTCTGGACTGCTTCACGTCGACCGGGCGTCTCTCCTCGTATTTGAGGGAGGCACATTGACTGATTAGGGACTCAGCAAGGAGACACTTGAGTTTTGTAATTTTTAAAGAATATCAATGGCATTGTCAAATTATTTGACAAACATAGCAGTTTTAATCTCAGTTATGTGGAAAGTATGTTGTTTATTTGTTAAGTGAACTGATCTCCCACGCCTTCTCATTGGACGAATGTGGCCTTGTTTGTACATAAAAGAGGGTTGAAACGGAATGCGAGGAGTCGTGGAGTGGTGTTCGAGTTGAGACGCTTAAAGCGTTCTCTATGTGCTTGTCTGGTGTTTCTCCTCGCATACCTGTGAAACCCCGGTCCGCTCCCTGCGAACGCTACAATAAAGTTAAGTACTGTTTTATTTCATTTAACAAATCGTGAGTTGTTTTTATCTCCTTTTTGTTGTTAGTGTTGTACTCTTGAGTGTACCTTTTTCTGTGTTTAAGTTACTCTTACTGTAGACCCTAGTTTATTGTTTTTGTGTGATAACCCGCAAAAGTATTAACTTTTGTCAGCATCCAGTTTATTATATGGATGCTCGTCCACACAGGGCAGTGGATGACTTGTCTTAGAGTGAAGATGTTCAGAGCATGGTTGACCGTCAGTCCAACATGTCTGGTGAGATACATTGGAGCTTGTTACCCTCCTAGAACCCAGCTCGAACTTAAATATGCTCTTTTGGAAAATGGAATCGCCTCAAGACCTCCTTGGCATCCCAGCACGAGTTGTGAGGTCGTATAGCTATTTGATGGACCATACTTCTCAGTGACCTTTATTTTTTGGAGTAGGCTGCGCCTCTTTTCGGTGTGTATTGGAATTAAGTTAATTGTATCATATTTTTATTTATTTATTTTAATCTATGGGGAGGCTTGTTTGGATAATAAACTATTTGTTCACCAAACTTCATATTTTTAAATAAAGCATCTGTTAAAAACTCTTGTGTTGGTTTACTTAATTTTGGACGCCGCGGTAACGTAAGGTCAACTCTGCTGCCAAATATCTAGGCGAGGAGATTCCGCCTATTAATATTCAGAGCACTCACTAATTATTCACAATTATATCTCGCGCATTCTTCTACCTAAAATAAATGTAAAAGTAGAATGCACAAAAAAAATTCAAAGCGAATTAAATTCGGGCAGAATTTAATTAGCAAACCCATTAAATTTTAACAGAATACATTATGAGGGGACGATTGAGATTTAGGTTGCCAAAAGATAAAAACGAATCAATTGTCAAGCAGGTTTGTCAGACGATGTTATTATTTGGTAAACAACCCCCCCCCACTTGTCAATAAAAAACTCGGCCATCAATCTTCGGCGTTAATGACATTTTATTGTTGGTCAAACACCGACTGCACGGATATTTAATGATGATGATAGAATTCGTGACGTTTCTAATAATCTGGTTGCAAATAAAGACGGAGGATTTCAATTAATGGAGCGGCTGATGGATTGGAAACGGAAGTTGAGGCCCTCAATGGGATTATTGGAGAAATGATCGATTAAATTTGTCTGGCAACCCTGCACGGCACGGATTACTTTAGGTGATTACTTCATCTGCGATCGTATTGAACTCAGAGAATTAAGGCGAAATTTGGGAAATATTTAATATATACATACAAGATGGTGACATCTAGATTGCTCGTGTGAGGATTTTTTGTTTTAAATATTTAACTTTTTTCTATAGAATCTGCGCAGATTTCTCTCTCCCTCTTTTTATAGAAAAAATAAGATATTTATAAATATTTGAAACAAAAAATACATCTCCTGATATATATCCATATATCTATAAAAGTACAGGGCGCCTCTCTGTGGCAATGAAGTAAATAAAATGCCATGTGTCCAGGACAGGCCGATCAGGACGTGTCTCGGACAGACCAACCAGAACCTACATCTCGGACAGACCAACCAGAACCGACATCTCGGACAGACTAACCAGAATCGACATCTCGGACATACCAACCAGAACCTACATCTCGGACAGACCAACCAGAACCGACATCTCGGACAGACCAACCAGAACCGACATCTCGGACAGACCAACCAGAACCTACATCTCGGACAGACCAACCTATATCTCGGACAGACCAACCAGAACCTACATCTCGGACAGACCAACCAGAACCGACATCTCGGACAGACCAACCAGAACCTACATCTCGGACAGACCAACCTATATCTCGGACAGACCAACCAGAACCTACATCTCAGACAGACCAACCTATATCTCGGACAGACCAACCAGAACCTACATCTCAGACAGACCAACCTATATCTCGGACAGACCAACCAGAACCTACATCTCGGACAGACCAACCTATATCTCGGACAGACCAACCAGAACCTACATCTCGGACAGACCAACCTATATCTCGGACAGACCAACCAGAACCTACATCTCAGACAGACCAACCTATATCTCGGACAGACCAACCAGAACCTACATCTCGGACAGACCAACCAGAACCGACATCTCGGACAGACCAACCTACATCTCGGACAGACCAACCAGAACCTACATCTCGGACAGACCAACCAGAACCTACATCTCGGACAGACCAACCTATATCTCGGACAGACCAACCTATATCTCGGACAGACCAACCAGAACCTACATCTCAGACAGACCAACCTATATCTCGGACAGACCAACCTATATCTCAGACAGACCAACCTATATCTCGGACAGACCAACCAGAACCTACATCTCAGACAGACCAACCTATATCTCGGACAGACCAACCAGAACCTACATCTCGCACAGACCAACCAGAACCTACATCTCGGACAGACCAACCAGAACCTACATCTCGCACAGACCAACCAGAACCTACATCTCGGACATACCAACCAGAACCTACATCTCGGACAGACCAACCAGAACCTACATCTCGGACATACCAACCAGAACCTACATCTCGGACAGACCAACCAGAACTTACATCTCGGACATACCAACCAGAACCTACATCTTGGACAGACCAACTCAAACTCATACATCAAGGAAGGACAAAGAGAGAATTTCTGGAGAACTGAAAGCTACAAACTACGCCGAGGTTGACAAGTGACGACAGGTCGCCATTTTTTGTCCTTGATTGAAATGGGGACGATAGCGTTGGGATATTTTTCTCTTCCAGTTTTTTTCTAAACTTTTAAACACTTTCACGTAAATGTCCCAATATGTTTAACGACCTCCTCCACGCTCCAATATCTCCAAGTGCCTCATTAAACAACGAAAGCGTTCGGATTTATCAATCCGAAATGTTTCACACAGTCACACGACACAATATTCCTACAGCAGCCTGTGCTGAGCTTCAATCTAAGACGGACTTCCAGCTGCCAAAAGTCGTTCAAGCCTCGCGGTCAAAAGTCAAACAATTTTTACAGAGAGGATTTAATTAAAAGCGGGGAAGAAGGACAAAAACAATGTGGCCAATTTATTCAGCGCTGGAAATATTTATTTCTTGATACAACCTGCCATTCGTTTGGCTAAACATCAATTTTTTTTGTTTTTACTTTATTTTCTGATTTGGAAACTTTGAGATTTAAGAATTTGTGTGTAACATGTTTCAGCCAAGTATGTGTCGAGGGAGGCCACCTCGGACAGAATCGACCTACGGTCAGGAATGTAAGAAACAGTCCACTGTGCCGCTGGAGCACGGCTCACCAGAATTTTGCTTAAGGCTTAGGTATGCAGATATCATAGGTAAATGTTTTATTCTTTTATTTCTATCTTTTGTTTACCTCGGACTTATCATCAAAATCCTTGTATAAGACTAATTGTTTTAATTAGGCTCATTACATATAATCTTCACACTATTATCATTACATGTAAATAACTTTTAATAACGACCCCTTTATTTTATTCTTCTTCTTGAGAGACACGCTCTCCGTGGCGAATTCACTTATAAGACAATGTCTTAATAAAGGAATCTGTGTGTGTTTGCCACGTGCTGTCGTCAGCTCTCACATCATGCAGAACATGGAGTTCATACACAATGGACACGTTTACACACATGTGGAGGATATAGGTTTTGGATCTTTACACGTGAGTGTTATCACATGTGTGTTGTAAATGTTTACATTTAGTGATATAAATATGGTACACATTTAGCCATTATGTGAGAATGTATGATACGTAATAAATTTGAGCTTTTTGAGAACGATAAAAGTATTACGGTCAAAAGCAACCAAATATAAATTGTACATGATAATTGTCATGACGGCGGCACAAGTTCTAACTTCCCCCACACCACCGCCCTAGCTCCGTCCGTGTGTTAGAACCATCAACTATAAATGGTGAAATCCACATTCAACAAAGACGCCCGAGTCTCCACCGTTTACTTCTGTCATCCAGACATCCAGGTAGTACCGCGCCATCGTTTCCATAACTTCCCATAAACTGCGAAGGTCCACAGTCAAAGTAAACATTATTTCGTCTTACTTCGACTCTTCTATGAATTTAGAAGACGATGCTACAGACAACAGATGAGAATCCCACCCGAGCGCCATGGAAACAAACAAAGTTTAACGTTAGTTCCTGGGGCCACGTATAAATCCTGGTCTCTGGTCAACTGCCCAAAAACGTTTTTTCACAAAATTCTTTACACGAACCATACCTACAGCCAAAACGTCGTAAATTTTAACAAGAAGTAGACAAGAGGAGTTTCCAGGTATACAAGAAAGTACATAAGTGGACAAGAATTATACAAGAAGTAATATAAATAATAGAATAAAGAGACAACACACCAGAAGTAGACAGGAGGTAGATAAAAAGTTAACAAAAGCCCAGGTGGTGCAGAGGAACTTTCAAACGTTGTAGCGAAAAGTAATCCGCTCCCCTGTAATTAACTGGAGAGTTTTTGTTTAAAAAAGTCAGTTCTCCCAGTGAGAGTAAGTACCGCTGTTAGGAAACGATGCACGAGCAATCAATAACAAGATTTTTGTATTTGCTAAGAAGAACATGGATTAAAGAAAAACTTTGACTCAAGTTACGGGCCTGTCACGGGACGCCCCAAGAACTGCCGAAGAGAAGAAAGTTGAGAGAAAGAATAAAACGTCCCGGCGGAAGGATCAATACATTGACCACCAAACTTCCTGTCAGAGTGAGCGGCACAAGTCCTCAGCAAACTTGGGAGCTGCCGGAGTTTGGCAAACACAATCAGGGAGTCGCCAACTTGTCCTGTTGACACGTGTCCAGATAATGGAGTGGAGAACACAACCAACTCGTTTGTAACAAGATTCTTTATTGCGGATTGAGACAACTGTCGCTCTTTGACACTTTTATATTTGTAATGTGAGGTGGTACTTGAGTTAAAATATAAAATCTTCAATGATTACTTTAGTCCTTGAAGAAAACAGGCGTGTTGTCACTCAATATATGAATGACCTAATTCAAATTAATTCAATTCACAGATGATTGATTCTACGCCCATCTTTGGAATATATTCATATCAATTAGATCATTGGTTTCATTCATTGTATAAGCTATTGAATGTTTCCATTGGGAGCGAAAGTAGTGAATTCTATTTGATTTCAAGTACGTGATTCCTTTCTCTACAAAACCCCAACTTATATTTTAAAGAAGAGGCCGGGCGACAGTTAAAAAAGAATCTTGCCCAAAACCCAACAAAGAAACATATTACTAACGAGTGGAATTTGTTCAAACAGCCTTTTCAGTTTGTTCTGAAAACTCCTATAAAATTTATCATATATATACACACACAAGAGTAGATCAAATCTTCATAAATATAAATCCATTGTCACAAAAGATTCAAATGTTCAGGCACGTCAGCCTCCCTGGCACCAATAAGGAATTTAGAAAGAAGATTTATAAATAAATGTTCCAGCCAATGGAAGCCGGAGATTATTTGCTGGAATTTAATTGGAAACACAATGGGAAGTCCCCCACGGACAAAAACATCGCTGCGGCCAGAAACAATGGAAGCACCAGCAGTCGGAGGCGTTAACTCTCCATGAGAGAATCAATAGAATTATTCTGGAAATAAGAAAATTTAACAGAAAATTCCCCAGAGCGATAAACCCACAAGTTTGGACTCGCGCCAAGTTGGTTTGATAGCGGCGGACTTCACGCCGGTGATCTACTTCACTTCTGTGGCTGGCCGACCCAACATGGCAGCAGGTGACAAAACACGCAGTAGATGTTTGAAAGTGACATCTCAAAAAGTGTACTCCAGACGTAGCCATTGTAGAGAAACGGCCAAAAGAAGAATATATATATGGTAATTTAAACCAACAACCTTATATTGTGTATAATATAACAAGATTTTCATGTTGTATAATAGAAATACATCTGTAAATGATTATACGCATGATTGACATGTGCCATTACATCATGATATGTAATGTAATTTGTACAAACTGAGGATAAATATATAAAACTCTGTAATAGATTAAGAGTTGAGCTAAAGCAATAGATTGAGATAGAAGTCCAAAAACGTCTAAAATCGAGATGTAGAAGTCCAACGAGGCCTAAAGATAGCAAGATGTCAGGGCGTTGCCAGAGTGTACAACATCGCTTCCGATCCACGCTTTTGTTGCATCCGCTGAAATTCAATACTTCCTCTCTCGGCAAAGATATATAAGACCTCCGCCCTAGCCGAAAATATAGTCACTTCACAATCAGCGGGAGCCCTCGTCAGTTGTGTCCAAGGTCCACCTCATCGACCATGTAGAACAGTAAGAACTCTTCTATCTCCATCTTTCGCTGCTTAGCTCGACTCCTATCTGTTCACGGAAATTTCCTAGTACAAGTGTGTCTCTTCGTTTTTTGTGAAGGACATTCCCAAGCTTTCCACTATGCCTCGACCACGACTGCCTGTACTCTGTGAGAACTGTTAAAGGTCTTCCAAGGTGCAGAGAGGTACTGGAAAACTCTCCACATCCTAACTGTTCCTCTCGTATAGCGACAGTATAGCGAGAGTCAACAGGGTCACACACCGTAGTTTCAGTCGACAGGATTCCACAACGACAGGATTCTACAAGAGTCGCCAGGATCTCACACCACAGAGAGAGACCCTCAGGATATCACATATATATAGCAAGTTCTCCTGATCTTTTGATATTTTAAAACCTGAGACTTTGAAATTATCATATCATTATTATGTCTAAAACCACATTATTGGACCAAGGGAGGGTTTCAGAATTGCTTTCATTAATTATTACATACTTTAATCCTATAACCTAAAATTATTTGCATATATATTAAAACCTAAAGATGCGAGTTGATGGTATTCATGTATCAAAAGAAGAACCTTTTATTTTTAGCTTTTGTCTGAAATTGTCAAAACTTGCGTCGTCATCACCACTGTTACTGGGAGGATGAACTAAAGAAATGTCAGTACATTTATATAAGTTACAGAGGGTATTATTTTTTATTGGCGGAGAACATCACTTTATTTATGTTTTCCATTTATACACAGAATATGTCTATATATAATGTTAATGAAAAGGATATAGAGAGAAAGGAATTTACTCTATAGGAAACAAACTATTAAATATTTGAGAGAGAATTGTTACTGGATTTTTCTACAGAATTATTGCCGCTCCCTCCCCCTATATTTCTATGAAAAACTAAGCTTCGACGTTTAGAGAGAAAATCCACCTGTAAAAGAGATTGAAGAAATGTTATGCGGTTGAATATTCGCCGAACCGGGCTGATCACCTAGACAACGGAGTTTTTGCCGGCTCAAGGCTCTATTTAAGTCGACATTCCCGTGGGACTTTGCCATTAATGGCATTCTGACTTAATTAGGATTCTTGGTCACATCGATTGTGTTGGGAGTTCCCGATATTCCGAAGAACTATCGGATGGAGACTGTAAACGTTTTAATTATTTCACCAAGGAAAGTAATTTCTTCCCGTGGCTGCCAGGGCATCGCCCAGATGCCAGAAAGACACCCAGATCTGTACCTGAACAGATCGAGTTATTAAGGCCAGGAAAAGTAAATGCCCAACTTTTAGCTTGTGTTATTCTTTGGCGATGTGGAAACGAAATAAGGACAACATAGTGATATGTGGGGAAATCACTAACAGAATTAGTACAAAATATAAAATTTATGCTTTTCTTCACTTGGAAGAAAGAATCAATCGATGTTGCCGAGACTACTGATGAATGGCCGCCACGCCAGAAATGTCAGTCCAGGACAAAATAATTTCTTGATAATTTTTTGAAGTTTAGAAGAAATATAAAAAAACTATTTTTTGAATATTTGCATTAAGCTACACTCTACGGCGGCCGATTTTCACTGAACGCAGCAAGCAGTCAATTGGACGGAAGTAGAAAACCAATACTCCGCCACACCACCTGATGTGGACGTAATCGGAAATATTGAAGATGCCCAGTCGAGGTGCCTTGTTGGGATTTAACAAAATACACTAATGTCTGCCTAGATTAAACGTGGGTCGAAGATGAGAAAAAATAAAAAAATATCCATCTAGGGGGGAAAATAAATGCTCTCTAAAAATTTAGAATTAAAAATGAATTAAAACCATAATCGAAATTGTATTAAAATGAGCTAGGTGGAGCCCATTTGACGCTGACGTTTCTATAGAATTACATTTCCCACACAAGGCCATGCACTAATCAATTAGCTAATTACCTTCATATCTCCCCGCAAGTTCATTAAAACCCAATTAACAACTTATAGAGCTCTCGACACCCAGACCTGATGTAAACTTGACGTCCTGGGAGTCGCAGGAAAACTTGTTTATTTTTAGTTTTTTTCTTATGTCACTTATAAATCCTCCCCACAGATATAAAAATCAACAATAAACGTTCTTGTTATTTCGACTATTTCCTCAATGTAGAGTTGAGTAAATTGATGCAGACCACAACACACACACATCACTAGAAGAAAGTTTCGCCAACGCACGCGACGGACTCCCGCGCTGCCGAGCCCACGGGCCCTTAGAGGTCCCAGTCACTTGCAGGAGTCTATACAGTCTAGGTAGAGAGAGAGCTTCAAGGAATAATGGAACAACTGATCTAAAAGTTAGAGAGTCCTCACATTAAATTCTCCACATTTCATGGCCAGACGGCCATCATTGTTTGCTCCAGGAGTTCTGTGGGAGTATTGCGATCATGACGTGAAGTCTACGTGAAGAAAATTATTTCACTTTGAAATCTGATTACTTTGAAATTTGTGACACACGCGAGGTACAAGCTGTACTTTAGACGAGCTTTATTGCATCAAATACAGAATTGGATCTCGTGGCATTTAAGAACACCATCCCGTTAGAGGTAGATGAGATGGCCGCAGATATCAAACTGCAGGAGGTTGTGCCTTGAATAATATTTCCCAACTCAGCAAGAACATTCAGCTCACACTATTCACATCATGCCTGCAGACATATTAATTTAGATGGAGTGTGAGGAGACAAAGCGACCTTGCTAAACCTTTTAACACCTCTTGCTCAAGGCTGGTGAAAGCAGCTGTCAACTTCCACTGAGCTCTCTCCACGGCTGTCAGCCGAAGGTTTACTTCGCTATGTCCACTTTGTTCCCCGATGTTATTGAATGATTACAAGTATTTACAAGTTGGTGTGAATATACCTGTACTCTGGTTGTTCTAATTTACCATTAAAAAAACTAAGTGAATATTAAATTAAGAGAGAAGTTTGTGTTGCCGAGTTCTCGCCACACCTTCAGCTCGGTAATGTCTCCGTGTCGGGTCCCTGGACGTAACAGGCTTCTTGAAAGATCTCCCCGGAACTTCCCAAATGAGTGTCGGCCCACACTGTGTATATGTACGTATTAACCTAAATATATTTATTAAATACTAGCCGAATGACCGGGGAAACGTCCGGGTTTTACCCGAGAACATTTTCCCTCGTTTGTGTATGTATAAAAAATGTGGTATTTTATTCAAATACTATTCGTTATAAATATAAATTATGGCCCGGCTTCACCCGGGATCTCCCCAAGTGAATGTTTTCCCAACGAAATATGCTTGAAATGAAACACTCATGGTATATAATGTAAATAATTAATGTCAAGCATTCTAAAATATTAATTTGATACATTAGCGCGCCATTTGAACTATTTTAACGCGTATGTTTCTTTTTGAAATATAACAATTTTCTACTGCCCTTACTGCAATGATAAAATAATGGAAGGGCCTGGCTCATCAGTGGTGAACCCTCCTATCGGTTTCACCAGTTTAATCTGCCATACCGCTGTAATATTGCACATTTTGCTGTTTTCCTTTTATACCGATACTGAAGCTAGACTCTTGGAAATAGTATTTAGTCCATAGTTCATTTAAAATGTCTTTCCAAGAGTCTAGCCTCAGTATCGGTTTAAAAGGAAAACCGATAAATGCAATATTACAGCGGTATGGTAGATTAAACCGTTGAAACCGCTGGGATGGTTCATCACTGATGAGCCAGACTCTCCTATTATTTTATAATTGCAGTAAGGGCAGTAGCTTTTTAAAATTATTATTCCAAAAATAAATATACGCGTAAAAATAGTTTAAATTTCTTATTCTCAAATATAGTAATACAATTCAGAATTTGGCAACAAAAATTAGAAAATAGCATAAATATAAGATCTGAAATAATCGATAGCAAACTTTTAAAACATATATTCCATAAAATAATAATATCAATTTCCTTAAAATTATAAAAATGTAATGTTTTACAATGATATTTGCTAATTGTATTTTTTTTTAAATTTTTATATGGATATATTTTATATTCTTATAAAATAATTTTATCAAACTTTAAAATTATTTCCTTAAAAATATAAAAATGAAATGTAAATTTTACAACTATAGTTGAAAATTTTATTATTTTGATTTTTTATATGAATATATTTTAAATTTGATATTTTTATTAAATCGATTTATTTTAAATTGAAATATCAAAATGTTTACATATAATATGAATTCCACAAATTTCATAACTAACGCACAATATAATTGAATACAATTTATTTATTATTTATAAATATAAAATATTTCATTCATTTAAAACAATTTAATTAATTAGTATATCATTTATATTATTCGAATTTTATATTAAAACGATAGATAAATATATATCTAAAAACCTAAGAGAGAGATAAAAAAAAATCTTATAATATATGTTAATAAAACAATATATAGCACCATCCGGCGAAATGTCAAATAAAATAATCAAAATAACATAATTACCTTTTTTTTCCGCGGAATAACACGGCGGTACGGCGGAAGCGGATTACACCGCGGTACGGTGGAAGCGGATTACGCCGCGGTACGGTCGAAGCGTATTACACCGATGTACTGTCGAAGTGGATTACACCGAGGTACTGTCGAAGCGAATTACACCGCGGTACGGTGGAGGCGTACTACACCGAGGTACTGTCGAAGCGGATTACACCGAGGTACTGTCGAAGCGAATTACACCGCGGTATGGTGGGGGCGTACTACACCGAGGTACGGCGGAAGCGAATTACACCGCGGTACGGGGGGGAGGGGGGGGGGGGGGGCGTACTACACCGCGGTACGGCGGAAGCGGATTACACCGAGGTACGGTAGAATGTGACACACTGAGGTACGGTAAAAGCCAAGTACACTGAGGTATTGGTGGAATGTGATGCAACTCTCTCTGAGGTATGGAGGACAGACACGTTAATAATGTTGGAAACAGATTACCGCCAAGTACCAAAGAAAGTTTCTTCAACTCTTTCAGACTTTGACCACAATTTCAAACATCATCAAATAACAAGAATAAAATAACTTGGAAACTTCTTATTTCCAGTCTTTGAACATCGCCAGTGGATTTTTCAATCAATTCACCCTGTGTGCGATCGGATTGTTGGGATGTAAGACGCTGATGTTGGGAGCCAGAGCCGAGGTATCTTGGCCCTAACAATTTCCTTAATAAACAATTCCATCACCCAACATCACACGGCTAAAGAGCCATTGCCATTAGAGAGGCTGTAACGTAACGTGGCTAAGGCCAGGACATGTCCCAAATTTGCCTAAAGCTGGTGATGTGGCATAGTCAAAGAGACAAGATACAACGTTTGTAGTTTAAAGATAAATTTATATGTACAAGGTGTAAAAAAATAAGACCAAATCTACAATAAAATAAGACCTAATCCAAGTAAATAAAGAGTGTGTGACGTTTCGGTAACAGCGTTGTTACCATCATCAGACAAAATAATAAAGGCTTCGGTCTTATTTTCTTGTAGCTATAATCTATAATCCAAATTGTGCTTTATCAAGACCTAATCTAAATAAATAGTGTGCGATATTTCGGTAACAGCGTTGTTATACAAAAGTATTGAATGAGTAATGAGTGTAAAAGTTCTATATATAAGAGCTTTTACTAATCCTACTTTTTTGCTGAAATGGTGCTGTGAGCTATAGTTCCAATAAGTTCCTGTATGTGTTAGTTTTTTTTCAATATAGAGGTTGTGATATTGTTATTATTGTATGATAAGTTAATGTCCAGGAAATTTATTGATTTGTTGTTATCTACTTCCATAGAGTGATATCAGGACATAGATTGTTGAAAGTATCCAATATTTTTTGTTCACTTCCCTGACTAATAAATAAAATAGAGTTAAACGCATATATATTTTAAGTAAAGTTTGCTACCAACCAGTTGTGTGATGGAAACCTGAGGAAGACGGCGTGCTGCCCCTGGCAACATGAGGAACCAGACATTGTGGATCCACGGAGATTGTTAGCTGTGGGATTCCAAGCATGTCAATTATGATAGCTGCTGCTGCTGCCACCGGCCGCGTGGCCCACAAACCCGGCCTCGGCTGCCCAGGGCGACGCCAACCCGTTATCAACAAAGAGACAAATTAGAGCGGCGGCCGGCTGTAGCCTAATCAAATCTCCGGGGCTGACATCTCATATCATCTGGTGATTGGGCATGACGTCACTTCTCATCTCCCTCAATGTCCTGAGTGGGCCGATATAGCTTTTGCCGGATAATTCTGGCTATCGGATTGTACTCCCTGTCTACCACCTTGTACAGTAGGAGGGGTTAGGGAGATTTTGCCATGTTGATGGCACCTTACAACTGAGCTTGGCCGAGGAGTGACAAGCTCCTGAACCAGAAACTCCACTTAAAAATTTGATATTAGTCCCTTGACGGATCTTCCCGAGGTCTTGACGGGAAGCTTCGATAACAGATCCGTCCGTGAGCTGCTGTAGATATGCTGGACAGATGTTGCTGGGCCCACTCTGCACGCATACACGCTGAGACAGTTCCCACACAGGCTAAGACATGACCATATAAGGTAAGGCGGCATGACGGACTCAGAGAAGCTCAGGGATGTCGGCCAGGACCAATTAGCTGGCAGAAGAACCCGTTGGTTGCCCAACTCTGACCACGTTCCTCCTGAACCGCTCTACTTCGCTAGACTGGCTGGGATTGGGGGAGTCAGAGCTATCAAGACGTTTCCTAGAAATGGGAAATAGCACCATTCTGTTGTCACAACGATCTGTATATATGAGGTAGCCATATATGACAGTTGCTGATGTCAAACTGTCGATTGGAGAGAGGAGCTTTGTGTTCCCCGGCATGCTACACCTGGAAACTCTGGGTTGGCGGGAAATTAAAACAAGCGGCCAGAGAGGACAAGATGGATGGCCGACATGTGCGCGGGATGTACCGCGCGGGCCATTAGACGACAAAACAAGCAAAAAATCCCCGAAGAAATAGATAAATCACGGGATAAAAAACACACCGATCGAGAAACTTAAATCTCCCCCGCAGCGCTTATTTTGTCCAAGAAGAATTTGTCTTTGTTTGTCCCCTCCAATCCATCCTCCGGAACATTCCCAGCAACATGATCCGTTGTCCGAACCTGTCCGTCACAAGCGTTTAATCAAGCGACATCTGAGTTATTGGAATGTGGCCGCCGGATATTGGCAATAACCGCTCGGACTTATCGTCGTCCAGGAGTCATTCAGCGATTACTGAACCTCATCCAATGATAACTAAACCTCATTTATTGATGACTAACCGTCATTTATTGATGACTAACCGTCATCCATTGATAACTAACCGTCATCCATTCAAACTAAACGTCATCCAATGATAACTAAACGTCATCTAAAACGTCATCGACTGTAAATTTCTCCTAGCGCCTTTGACCTGGCGGTCATAACAAAGCTTTTTATTAGAGAGAAAAAAAAACTTTTTGCAGAAAATCCAGTCCAAGCCAGAAACGGAATAGTCAAATTTTAACTTAAAATATTATCATGATTTATATCTCTATATCTCTATATATATAAATGAATGTTTGTATGTTTGTTTGTATGTCCGGTATACAAATTCGCAGTAGTTCACTAATTCAAACCAAAATTTCCATACATAGGTAAAAAAAATACGGGGAAGAGGATAGGCTATTTTTAAAAATATATATAAATCAATTATTAAAACTATATATTCAAATTATTCTACTTAGCTCACGAACAGCGCCCTCTATCAACGATTAAATTATGCTGATGCAAACAAATAGATAATGCTAATAACAAACAATTATAAAAAAAATCTTATCAAAATATATATCACTCGGATTGATATGCACACGGGTCAATCCCGGGGCGAAGCCCGGGTCACCCGTCTAGTTAAAAATAAAGAAGGAATCTCCTGACCACGAGCACATGTGCTTATCTTTTTTTTTTATATTGTTTTTTCATAGTTTATATATATTGGAAAAACTTCAGAAAAGTTTTTTCCTCAAGGCCTGGCTACATCAGCGGCACTCAGGTTGAACACGCTCTCTGGACACTGACCCGAACTCCCCGAAATTATAAAGTTAGACGCTCCAAGACAAAACACAACGGGAGGTTAACGAAGGTGAGGCGGAGGTAAACAAAGAGGCGCCTTGAATCCCAAATGTTCCTCGCGGGGAGAAATGTTCTTATTGAAATCTCGGGGATGTCCATTAGGTGCGGACGTGAACGCCGCCACTTGGTCCGATCTACGGGGGCAATTTTCTTGAGGGTTCGAGCCTGATTGAAGAAATTCTAGCCGAGGTGAAAGAGAATGCGTTATAGGTCTGGAAATATACTTCCATTTTATATAAACTATTTCATCCGAATTGTCCAGTGTATATAGCGTGGGTTGACATCGTGACAGTTTGCTGGGGTTATCACCAAAGAGATAATGTCGCCCGGACACTGAGGGGTAAGTGGTGTCCTCGCAGCCTGTCCGTCAATATGGGATTATTTGAGTTAGAAGTTTTTGGGCAGAATAATTTTGCAAATATTTATATATAAATGTATGTATTATTTCTGTTATAAACATAATTATATGAATATTCAACTTTTAAAACATTTCACCGATAGTTGTGGCCACACATGTTGAAAACAAACCTTCCCTAGTTCTTACTTAGAAAACACAGTCAATATTGCCTGTGATCCAGACCCCATATGTCTGACTCTTTTTGACCCTTGTTAAATGGCGCCCAATAAATCTCGTCTGCGTAAAATTTAAACCAATTTCCAGCTGAGTTGGTGGAAAGAATAATGGCTGAAGAACAAATGGTTTTTATCGTCTGACAAATTGCGCCGAGGGTTAAAAACGTCAATAATTACTAAGCCCCGCGCTAATGAAACAGAACAATTAGTCAGTAGCAGAAGAACAAAAAGCAGCGCGCTCTGCACCTTGTAATTTGGTGAGCGATTTATGGCGGGAACTGCCTGATTTTAATTGGTTCCATTTATTAGCAGACGTGGAATTCGGGAGAATGTCATTTGGTTCTGTTTAACAACCAGACGTCGGTCAGCGGAATGTGGGCGCGCTGACAATTAGGTTGATTCTAGCTCACTGGTACATGATTTAATCTCACTGGTACATGATTCAAGTTCACTTGTACATGATTCAAGCTCACTGATTCATGAGAAATAAATCCCACGCCAGTAGTTTACATTCACGAAAAACCCGTACCGGACTTCTGAGTGACTCCACACTTCCAGGCTGTGAGTTATCTGGGCCCAGAACTGTTGGGCCATTGGTGGAGAACTGACTGCTCTAGAAGGTCTCACCCAGGTCTGAGAAGGAACTGCACGTTAATTCACATCATAATGATCCTGCAAATTTGAAGTAGGGAGAAAATCTCTCTCAATATCTGCTTGCCGTGTGTCAATAACCTATGAATGGCCAGTAGATTGACAAATAGAAAGGGGTTGTTGTCTGAAATAACTCAAAGTTTTGACAGACCGCCATATTTCACGCGGTCCATTTATCAAGGTCCGGAGGGACTCCTAGCATTGATTCGGACTCTTAATTGCTGCGGTCTGGAAGAATGGGGATTAATGGAATCTTGTCTGACATTGACTGAGCTATTGCAATGTCTAATTGGGATGGTTGGGACTTTTATGTCAATTAATATCTTGTGAAATATTGAGACAAAAGTAAATTTACCTTATAGATTAAGTTGCAATTGTTTATTAACCTCTGCCACCTTCAGGAAAAGCCACCCAACTCCTCACCTTCTCCGGATCTCCTTTCACCTTCTACACACCGTCACCCAGCGGCCTCTGTTTCACTTTAGATATTTCAGTGCTAGTTTTTTATTCTGTTTATTTGGTGCTTTAGAATTGTAGCGAGGCTTCAATCGCATTTGCATAACATGTGTCATTCTGTCGTCCATTCCTTTTCAATTTCGTTTGTATATAGGATGTTTCTTGTAGTTTTATAATGGCATTTTATGAAATGTTTATATACATTTTATTTGAATATTTTGTTTTTTTATTAAAAAAACAACAACTTGAGTATTTATATACAGGTATTCTCTTCATTATCTCAACTGTAATATAGCCATGCTACTGTAGAAGGACTATGAATGTCCGAAAGCTCGCCACACAAAACGTATTGCTAACGTTGTATATTTTGTCAATAATTTATTGAAAATATCCTTCAATGAACTTTAACCTTATTGACAACTGTACCACAATCCTCAGTGTGCTCAGAGATATTTAAACATACAAGACTGTACGCAAGCTCGGACAAACATGATCAAAGAAATCTACAACGCTCTGATCTGTCCGTGCAAGTGCCAGACCACTCAAATATTCCAATATCGGCTCATTAAAATGGAGAAACCACAGAAACTTCTGATGACTCTTCCAAGTTCCAAACCCAGAGAGCGACTTTTTATAATATTTGACACACAAGTTACCAGAATTTGATGGACTGTTCGGCTTATAAACAATCTTTAGAGACATTCTTTATTGAGATATTTAAGGAAACTGTGGGCATGTCCTGTGAGCAGGACAGCAGAGATATATACACTCATGAACAAAACGTTAGGAAGTGAATGGTAAAGCACAATTTGGATTATAGATTATAAACACAGGGTAATAAGACCAAATCCAAATAAATAAATAGTGTGTGACGTTTCGGTAACAGCGTTGTTGCCGAATTTATTTATTTGGATTTGGTCTTATCACTCTGTGTTTAAGGAAGTGGAAAGTCTTTGATGTATATTTTTTGAAGGAGACAGAGGTAATTTTGTTCACACTTGGTTATCTCGTGTCTTCAATAAAGGTCACTGTAATATCTTTCAGAGTTCCCGATATACCGAGGGAGTATCCCGATATACATGTTAAAAGGTACAACTTCCTTAAGGTTTGTCCATGAGTGTGTATGAATCCAAGCGTCGAGGTTTTCTCTTCCGCAAACAACTGAGCAGTTAGACAACAACTAAGGCATTGCCGCGACCTCCGTTATAGGTAGAAGTAAATATGGTAGGAAGTTGTTTTATTTTTGAAAATATCACGATATAATTACTTTCTTTTCTCATACACAGATGGCGTGCTAATGCTGTATCTCTGAATCACCTCGAAAACCTTCCATCCACTTTCTAGGGGAGTAACTCAATCCATGTGCAGGATTCCAGAGCACAGCCATGTCACCGCTGTGTCTTGAGGGAATCCTCGAGAGTTGCGCTGAATAAGAGAGAAAGTTCATTTTTACATATTTACCACGAACTCCCAGACATTAAATAATGTATCAATTTTAAATGTTTCAAATGTTCCCACAAATAAAATGCCGCAGAAATAAATACTTAAAAAAAAACGACCTGTTTGTTTCCACTTGTTTCATTTAAAAAACGGCCTGGAGGCCAATCACGGGACAAAAACCTGCCCCAAAATCGACCGTCAAACAAAAACGGCGACATCAAAGGCCCGCCGCTGCAATTAAAAATAAATTAATAAAGCGCTCACGGAGCAGGAAAAAAAGTTGAGCCTCGTTTTTATGCGGAAGATCGAAATCTTGACTGTAATGGCTTTGTTTAGTTCGGCAGGGATGTCTTCTTCAATAGGATGTATTTTCCTACAGAGACAAGGTTCCCAGCCCGGGCATAGATTGTCGCATCAAAGGAGAAATCAAAAACACCCAAACAGCATCTTCTGCTCTGCTCGACTGCGACAAAACCAAATAGAACAAATGACACCACTAAATACTTAACCAAGTTATAGAAATAATTAGTTATGTGCCGGCGTGCGCTAATGTAGTTAATTATGTATTTAAGTAATTATGGCACAAATGGAGGACAAAGGGGAACATTTCCTCAAAGTTAGTTCATATCTCACGTGACAATGGCGGAATGTCACTAAGGATTCTCTCAGGGAACGTGAGGCCGACTAGGGTCCTACATCTATCTATCTATTGGAGTCGCCCACAGGTATTTGTTACAAGTAGGAATCTGACAATTTTATAACTTGGAGGGCTTTATAATTAGTAGTAGGAGGATGTGTAAATATCAGGGAGATATGCAGATGTGCATATGCCACGAAGATGTGATAAATGTCAAGAAGATGTGCAGGGAAGATGTTCAGATATCAGGGAGGAGATGTTCAGATATCAGGGAGGAGATGTTCAGATATCAGGGAGGAGATGTTCAGATATCAGGGAGGAGATGTTCAGATATCAGGGAGGAGATGTTCAGATATCAGGGAGACTTACAGCGGGGTCATCTCGCCATCAATCTCACCCAGAGCCATTAACATCCATCATCCTCCGTGCCGTTAGCCCGCAGCATTTATTGGAGCCAATTTGACACACAGCAAATCTTTCAAAATTGGCTGAGACATAGGCTGTGGCTGTTGTATTAATTAAATACCGATTTGACTCTCTTAATTACAAAAACGACAAAAATTAATGTCGGAATTTATTTTGATTGATAATTGTTTAAATAGCGAGTTGAAAGTGCATATCTTCGCGAATCTCAGATCAGCAAAGAAGCAGGTTTTAAAGAGAAGATTCCAAGAATTGAAACAGCCGACTAAGTTACAAACCGAACGTCCCTCCAGAAATAAAACAACACGCTCAACTTAACACCGCTGAATCAATAAATCCGGCCGCTAACAGCAGCGGAGATATTCCAGAAATATTGCTCACAGAGTTTATCAAACGCTTTAAATTCTAAATTGATTTTGGGACGCTGCCAGAGGACTTTTTGCCCCCCTGCAAATGGGCTGCAACCCCCGGCAAGGTTGGGAGTGAGTAGAATGGCCACAACTGTTGCCGGCCAGGCCAGTGATTTATTGGGAGTCTTCAAATTCGCTCCTTATGTTGAGAAACCAATTTATTCCTTCCGACACTAAGTCCTAAATACGCCCGCAGTTGTGCCTCCAACTCTGGAACCAGAAGACACAGAGAAAGAACTTTTCATATTTAGTTGCGATTGTTGAGAACACGATATCAACACCCATTTTCAAACAAACGAAATCATCTAAGAATTATTTTAACCAAAATACTTTTTTTCCAAACGTTTAGATTCTACCGAAATCTCTAACAGCGATTTTATAACTTTTCTATTTAGAAAAAATAGAAAAGTGAAACTGTACTGGGATCAGATGGATAATTTAAGAAAAAGGCATTTCCTCATCGTGGAACTAAACGTTGCTGATGGCTTGCGCCATCTATCGGAATAAATATCAAATAATTGTTAATTTTTTTAATTATTCCAGAATTGGCCAAATACCTTTTCTTGATTTAAGAAAATATCAGGTGACGTCTTTTTGTAATTTTATCTTTAGATCAAATTTTAATATACCAGGTTTTGAGTAAAATTACCGTTATGAGTCCATTCTGTCGCTACCTTCGGTGTTTTGAAGAACCATCTCCAACGTGACCAGTACCGGTGAGCAGTATTTGAAAGAAGACAGAGCTGTCGTTTCAGCGGATTGATTCTAAACGTATGATCCTACTTTTGCTATCAAAGCCCGTCATAGCTCTAACAAGCGCATTGTGGATTACAACACCTAGTTTTGAAATATAAAAAGAACATTTTTTTAGAATTTATAGAATACTGAGATAGGCCCTCCTTTATGTACATAACAACTCCAGGAAGCTTTCCATGCCACACAGTTTGCATACTTGTGAAAAGCAAAGTGGCATATTATCGCCCTGTTTATACTCAGTCTACCAGCACACTCTCTAACCGCATGACGGACACTCCCCGTGCTTAATTTACAGCGGAAAGTGTTAGTTAGGGGTGAAATAGGAAAATATTCGAAATATATTTTCAGTTAAAATAGAAATTAATGCAAAATGGGCACGCTATGAATTCATTAAGACACACGCCACATATTGCGGGAAACTCGACATGACCTGGGGAAACAGATATGCAAATTTGACGTCCAGGAATATAAAACCCAACTTTATTCCAAAATTCAGCACATGGGAGCAGAGCAACTAGCCAATGTGGTCAACCCATGATACGGCTTGTTGTACGACAGAAGCCCGGACTTCTGACAGATGAACCTTCAGCAACATTTGACACAGAGATCGTTTGGACTTTTCTCGTCTGATACTTTTGTTCATTTCAGATTTCATCGTCTGCTACACCACCAGGATTTTCTTTTAATTTATTCGCGAAATCAGGTTTCATTAATTTTGAAACAAACATTTCGAAAATAACATTTTGACAAAACTTTTTACAAAATATAAATAGATCTTCTTTTAAATATGCATACAATTTAGAGTTTTGGTACTTTGGATTCAAAATTGATGTTATTTAATAAATCTATTTTAGTGGGTTTATGTGGATTCCTTCAAGTCTGCTGGAACCAATGGCTAGATAGAATGTTTGACAGAGGAGTCTGAAGTACAATGTGTCAACAACTGGATGGAAATTTGTTCTAATCATTTACATATGGGTCGTAGAGACACGTGATGACATATTGTCACAAGAAGTACAAAACATCGCAGCGCTGTAGGACAAACACGGCGGTACTTTAGACCAAGAAACAAACGAGAAAGCACCAAACCCGCTAATGGAGCAAATAACTTCTCTGAAGCCTCTGTGGGACAGAATAACTCAAGTACTGTACACCATTGCCGTTTTGTTACATTGCCGCTATTTATAATAAACTTTGGTATTAGAAAACATTCCTTGAGAAAACATTTTATTTCACACAACAACTCTCTAAATTAGAAGGACACAAACAATGTTGGACAACACTAAATGTCAATCGAGTTTGCCCAGCAATTGGCCGGGATTGTATCGCCCCGCGAGGACGTAATTTGAGGCGGCGGCAGCGGCATTCGGATCAGTCCGCCGCGGACGGAATTCCCAAGTTCTATCGAACTTCCGCCATTTTCCCCATTGATTAATTATCGTTTGTTTGTTTTTATCTCTCCAGCGATGTGTGTAAAATGGAGGTTTCATTTTTTGCCTTGAGTTGTGAGCGCGCGCAGACCTTTTAACAAACTTCCTTCATAAATTGTTTGAGTTCAAAAGAGCGATCCGTTGAATAAGTCCCTCGGATAAAGAGGGAGAAACCCTTCGAAATATTTTTAAAGAAAAACAAAAGTTATTTTTCTTTCACAGGTTCAAATGCGCCTTTTTCTATTAAACCCAATCATAAAGTTTTGCAATTTTTATATGAGACCGATATTTCCTTTCAAAAATATTTTATAGAATATATCTCTCGCTATTAGAACAGTTCGGACACCCTAAATCACATTTTCCTTTTTTTGACGTGACAACGTCTTAAATTAGGTTGCGGCTGGGAGTCACTTATGAAAAAGTGTAACGCCCGGTAACGTTACGATGAGTCACCGAACGAGAGTGCTGCGCGCGCAGCGCTAGAGAATTAGGCGCATTGAATCGGCGCATGCTTGTCTCTGTCTTTGTCTTTCTCGAACGTTCTTGGCGTTGGAAAAACAAGAAAGCGTCATAATACAAGTTCACACGTGTGGTTAAAGTATCGTCAGCTGTGTCTGTAGTGAAAATGTGGAGTGCTTAGATTCGTCATTTACAACAACTACAACAATAAAGGTAAATAATTGTACACTGATATTTCATTATCGTAAACTATGATTGATTGATTAATTGTTAGATTGACACAAAAGTTGAGAAACTGAGTTTATAGGTTATGTCATACTATTGATAAATGTTGATAGTGTTAAGTAAATTATTAGTTTAAAATTAATTAATTAATTAATTATTATTTTACAAATTTTAAATAGTTTCAAATTTATTTAGCAAAAATTTGAACCTTCGATCTGAATAAATGTTTTGATTTCCGAATTGATTCTTTAAAATTACAAATATTAAGAAAAAGTGGCAGATATAAGAAAACTTTATTTAAACTGTGTTGAGCAAGAATTTTAACATCTAATTTAAGTAAATGTTTTAATTTTCAACTTCATCATTTACAATTACAAATTTTATTTAATTTCAAATTTATTTAGCAAAAATTTGAACCTTCGATCTGAATAAGTGTTTTGATTTTCAAATACCAACGCGGCTGGTGGAGTGGCGATCTATCGTAAATTATCATCGACATCTACGGCGGAAGTGTTCCAAGTTGCGATTACAGACGTAACTCGTGTCATTAAAACCAAGGGTGACATGTGCATGACTGAAGTTACTTGCTTCGCCGCTAATACTAGCTTCGAGTTTATACTCGGTGCTGTATATATTCATCCAGGAGCTAGTATGCAGGATATTGGAATGTTACTATGGCAAGGACTCGGTCCGTACATTCACAACAGCCAGTACGTGCCACCGTTCGTGCAAGTTGATTCTAGTATACCGATTCTTCTGTGTGGTGATTTTAACAAAAACGTAAAGCCTGACAACTCGTTTCTTAAATTCATGAAAAATACGTATAATCTTGATTGCGTATCAAACGTTTCTAAGTCAACTATGTTAAAAGGAACAACTATCGACTTGACTTTCGCAAGACACATTACAGCAGAAACACTTCCTTTCATTTCATATTTCTCCTATCATCGTCCTATCTTCAACAAAATCACTCAAATAGGAATTAGTTAAGTTTAAGTTTACATGTACAATGTTTTAGTAAACAAAATATATTTCTATAGTTAAAATTTGTGCAATTCTTATTTTCATTCAATTCCTTGTTCCTATTGTGCAATTTAATTATATTCATATCAATAAATATTCTACCGTTTTAATTTTCAACTTCATCATTTACAATTACAAATTTTATTTAATTTCAAATTTATTTAGCAAAAATTTGAACTTTCGATCTGAATAAGTGTTTTGATTTTCAAATACCAACGCGGCTGGTGGAGTGGCGATCTATCGTAATTTATCATCGACATCTACGGCGGAAGTGTTCCAAGTTGCGATTACAGACGTAACTCGTGTCATTAAAACCAAGGGTGACATGTGCATGACTGAAGTTACTTGCTTCGCCGCTAATACTAGCTTCAAGTTTATACTCGGTGCTGTATATATTCATCCAGGAGCTAGTATGCAGGATATTGGAATGTTACTATGGCAAGGACTCGGTCCGTACATTCACAACAGCCAGTACGTGCCACCGTTCGTGCAAGTTGATTCTAGTATACCGATTCTTCTGTGTGGTGATTTTAACAAAAACGTAAAGCCTGACAACTCGTTTCTTAATATCATGAAAAATACGTATAATCTTGATTGCGTATCAAACGTTTCTAAGTCAACTACGTTAAAAGGAACAACTATCGACTTGACTTTCGCAAGACACATTACAGCAGAAACACTTCCTTTCATTTCATATTTCTCCTATCATCGTCCTATCCTCAACAAAATCACTCAAATAGGAATTAGTTAAGTTTAAGTTTACATGTACAATGTTTTAGTAAACAAAATATATTTCTATAGTTAAAATTTGTGCAATTCTTATTTTCATTCAATTCCTTGTTCCTATTGTGCAATTTAATTATATTCATATCAATAAATATTCTACCGTTGTCACGTAAAATCTTCGCCCGTAAAACCGACTTTACAGGCAACCATTGTTTTTTTTTCCAAAACATTTCACCCATTTATTCATTTATTTATTTCAATTCAAAACTCTATGTCCCCCTAGGGACACTTGCGCTAAATGTACATACAAATATAACAAAGAAAATATTCAACATGGAAATATTTTGTTTTGTTTGGTGAAGTTCTCAGAATTTATTCAATTTAAACCATTGAAACACGAAGCATAAAACCGATGTTCGAACACAAAGATAACGATGATATCTGACTGACTCTGATAACGAGAAGGAAGACCATCTGTGACTCAATGGTCATCTCTTGACTTCACAACTCTGCTGAGCGCGCGACGCTGGCACGATGGAATCCTAGCACCAAGTTGAATCGCAGACCTTCCGTGTCTAGTGAAGATATTTACGTCGAGATCAAAGAAACACTTCAACCAACCAATATTCCATCCAGAAATACAATCGAGACGTGTGTCTCAGTTGTCTCAGCCTGGTTGCTGATACTTTCCTGCTTTGACAAGTCGTGACGCAACATTGGGACTCAAGACATCTTAAAATAGAGTTTGTTTTTCCTCGAGATGTTGGCCTGTCTGTCTGCCACTTGACCCGCTGCCGGGAGTGGTCTGGGCAGGTTGTGGCAGGTACCTGGGTCATCAGTCCGCAAGTCTTCTCAGTTACACCAAATCAATAGGCCAGATTGAGATTATATTTTTATTGAAGATGAAGAAATTTGTAAACAAAATGTTGCAGACACTAAATGTACGTGAATATTCGCTAACACTTCTGGTATATGGGGCATTAGCGCGCCATCTGTTATCAGAAATCTAAACCATTTTTGACTCTTATGATTCTTTTAGAAATGAAACAATTTTATACTGCACTTACTGCAATAGTAAATTATTGGGAGGGCCTGGCTCATCAGTGGTGAACCCTACCAGCGGTTTCGCCAGTCACTGTGGTAAGGGAAATAGAAAATAGTTTTATTTTTAAAAGTATCATTTACGTCAAAAAAAGTTTAAACTTCTGATATATTCCCAAAGGAAGATAGGTTGCGCCACAAAGGTTTGATTAAAGCAAGCGCAATATTGGGATTTCACCGCTTACTGTTATTTAATGGAATATTCACCAGGAGCCAGCCGATGGACGCCAATATGCCGGGCCATAAACCACCATCGACCACCGCCGAGTTTGGCCGAGGGTTTTTTACGGGCGGTCAGAGCCGAGATTGAACAATTTGGGACCTGGAGCTCTGACCAGCCCACCGAGGCCACACTGCTAGATTGTTTACTTACTTATAAAACTTCTAGCTGTTCTTCCTGTGCTCACACATATCTTCTAGGTATCACATGTCAATTTGACTCTCCCCCGCAACCTGTTGACTGGAAAGCGGTTGTCCGCGCGCGCACAAAAATGTTTGATGTTGTTTTAAAACATTTGAAAGGGTTTATTTTATTAAATACGTGGCCGAGAAGACCAACTAAAACTGACAGTTCGGCCAGAGGTGATTGTCTGCGCGCCTTACCTTAATTACAACCCCCGGCATCCTGAGGAGCGGAAAACACTCCAGGCATATGTCGGGGGAACTCTCCATTGAGACCCAGGAACCATATTGATAATGTCGTGTGATAACATCGAAGAGATCCGTAATAACAGATTCACGCCACCAGTGACACAGTGCAGTGCCTTAACACCATATTGCCATCACAGAGTGTCACAGTGCAGTGCCTTAACACCATATTGCTATCACAGAGTGTCACAGTGCGGAGTCCTTAACACCATATTGCTATCACAGAGTGTCACAGTGCAGTGCCTTAACACCATATTGCTATCACAGAGTGTCACAGTGCAGTGCCTTAACACCATATTGCTATTACAAGTGTCACAGTGCGGAGTCCTTAACACCAAATTCAATACACACAGTGTAACAGCGAGATACCCTAACCCCATATTCCTATTACAGAGTGTCACGGTACGGTGCCCCCAGCACCACATCAACCACACAGTGCCACAGTGAGGTGTCCTCAGCACCACATCAACCACACAGAGCTACAGTGAGGTATCCCCAGCACCACATAAACCACACAGAGCCAGAGTGAGGTGTCCCCAGCACCACATCAACCACACAGAGCCACAGTGAGGTGTCCCCAGCACCACATCAACTACACAGAGCCACAGTGAGGTGTCCCCAGCACCACATCAACCACACAGAGCCACAGTGCGGTGTCCCCAGCACCACATCAACCACACAGAGCCACAGTGAGGTGTCCCCAGCACCACATCAACCACACAGAGCCACAGTGAGGTGTCCTCAGCACCACATCAACCACACAGAGCTACAGTGAGGTATCCCCAGCACCACATAAACCACACAGAGCCACAGTGAGGTGTCCCCAGCACCACATCAACCACACAGAGCCACAGCGAGGGATCAGCACGCCGGGCATGGCGGTCTCCCATCCATCCGACTTTAAGTTATCGATTTGGCAGCCCTGTGTGGGCGGAGATTCCTGGAGAATAAATCTCGCCACTCTCTCTCTCAATTCCATTCTGGGGCGCCCGTGGCTGTGTGACCAGGCTTCCCACTGTCCGAGTTCCTCCGTTTCCTTACAACCCATCGTCCAGATGGAGCCATGCCTAGGAAATAACTTCCAAAGTCCGTTGTTCAAGTTTTCAGCGTTATTTGAAGTTTTTCGGAGTTGAAAGAACATCACCCTATGTGATATAAATAGTTATTTTCTCTAAATTATTGGCATTATTTATATACATACAAATCTCATTATTTATAGATATTATATTTTGTTTGTGTGTGGACGCAACAATTTTATAAAAATTGCCAATTCTACTATCCCCAATCATCAATGGTTAGGTCCTCATAGATCTCCCGGCCATCTCCCGGCTTCCACGGCACCATTTAAGTCAATTCTCAGTTGAAGGTGTTTATGAACATAAGTTCAGTACACGGTATGTTCTATACTTATTTTGTTCCAGATTTATTAAAGCCATTGATGATGACAATAACTTGTTAGCCTCTAAATATTCTAAAATATTTTTAATTTTATAACTAACTTAAATATAAGTCCCTTTATATATGTGTGAACATGCATTTAACTCTAACATGTTATGAATATGTGAACATTTAATAAAAAGTTAAAACGTCATGTTGATATTAAAAATAAAAAAAGGCATATCCTGACCGCTCACACGAGAGATGGCAGAGCGCCATCTAGTGGAACAAAAATAAACTAAACGTTGATTTACATAATATTTTGCCAACCCATTTTCTTGATTTATGAGTTGTCAGGATATGCTTTTTAAAATTATTTTTAATCTCCAATTTTATGAATATATTCAATTTTTCTCAGCCAAAAATGACCAAACGATTCTAAATTTCCCCACAGCCACACACTGTTCAATAACGATCCAATCTAGGACGGCGTTAGGAAATACAAGACTGGAGTTGTTTACTTCAGTTACATATTTGCATATTTTGTGACTGGAATTATTCAGCGCCTTTCTTTTAAAACATTTAGGGAGAAGTTCTACAATTATTTAACTGAAGATGGAAAAGATTAATGGTGCTGCTAATTAACTATTGTATTGTTCTTTCTGCAGTTGGAGGTTTGTTTCTGAGCCAAACCTTCCCAAATATTTTTCATCTTCAATCTGATGATTATATCAATTCGTCCTACACGTTTAGATACGACATAGCGCTGAGTAATTTCCTCCGTTACCTACAGATGGAGCGGTGTGTCAACCCACGTATTCTATCTCCTCAACTGGCGAACAAGGAGAAATATCCAGTTTTCCAATCAAGAAACATGTCGGCTGCTAATATATGAACAAATGGGATTTTCAAATCTCTAATTCTCCACTGTGATTGGACTCACTGCCATAAATATTTAGTTCGTGCAGCACGCTCGGCTGCACGCGACGTGCATCGATGCCTGGCGCAGATGGACATCTGGATAATTCGGCTTTACTTCCCAGGCAAATGTACATATTGAATTAGTTCGAAAATATCTCACGCAAACTTCTTATGCCAGAATTATACTCAATAGCAGGCAATTTCCTAAAACTCTTTTTAAAACTGCGCTATTATGTCCTGAATTATTCACATGTTTGCCTTAAATATTCTTATTCTAACGGCATTTAAAATGGACATAAAATGCGCGGCTAGAACAGTACTTGATGATCTGAGATATTCTGCGAACCTCTGAGAACCTGTCGGGCTGTGGGTCGGTTATATCGAATTGCCGCGCCGCAATTCTTCCGAGGTGTTCTTTGGATTTGGTGAGATTTCGCTGATGTAGGCGACAACTGGTCTATGCCACGATCCGGACTGTCTACCAGGACCTCTACCGACCATCCAGCTGGCTCCTGTTAACGTACGACTTCAGCACAACTTGTCTGCACGGTCCCAGGAACACTGTCGACACCCTTCTTGCAAATCTTGAACCGCCAGTGTCTTCCAGCTTACGACATGCTTGTTCTCTAGGCGGGGGTGAAATTTTCTGGTGAAATTTAGTGGCCATCTATTTGCCAACCGTAATGTGGGAAAGATGTAAACTCCAATGAATTATTATAAAAAGACAATCTCTCTCTCTTGACATTGCATTTTAGGACGTGATTATATATAATGTTTTTTTGCTACATTATCTGAATAGCCCAGCACAATATTTCCTGCCAGATTCGACGCCAAGACAAGAATTCTGCGATAAACAAGAAGATGTCAGCAGCCAATCGATGCCATTGATTTGATGCCTCCTATTATCTCGGATGTAAGGAGGTGTAATCACTGGACGGCCTGGTGGAAGTAATTGCAGGTTTCCAGCCCACACTGTGTCATTTACAGGATTCTAAATAGAAATCGGGAAATAACGCTGGCCAGTTATCCTGGGTAAACGGAAGATTTTGGAATGTGACAGCTCGCCAGTTCCCATTTTCTTCATTAGATTTTATACACCGAGTTTATTTATTATTTTATACTCCGAAGATCATCTGTTGGTTGGAAGTAGATTCAGTCACAGCCACATCCACTAATGGTGTATTCAACTCCCGACGTTCAGTGACTCTCTCCTCAAAGCAGATCTCTGAAACTTCGGGAGTTAAATAAATCATTGGTTGCTGTGGCGATATTTTCTGATATTTAAACACGTATATATGTAAAGTATAATAATCAAAATTATAAACTATTATAGATGCGTATGATTCTTTTTAAAAATAAACAATTTCTACTGCCCTTACTGCAATGGAAATTGTTTATTTTTAAAAAGAATCATACGTGTCTATAATAGTTTTCAATTTTGATAACAGATGACGCGCTAATGCATCATGAAACTATAATAATAATAAAAAACGGCTTCCGATGATGAGTTCCCTGCTTTATTTACATATTATCTCAAGCTTCCGGGGATTATGGACATTTCTCAGGAGTATACGATTCATATACTGTTGTAGAAGGGTTTAAAATTCCCGAAAGCTTGAGAGAGAATATAGAAATAAAGCAGGGAACTCATCCTCGGAAGCCGTTTTTATTATTATTTACATTTCTGATGATTTTATCTTTCGAATAGATAAAGACACTGAATATGTATTACCAAATACTTCTCACAATTGTCTCCATCTATCTGACCTCACGGCGTATTGAGATTGGTTGTCCCTTTGTAATAATGTGATGTTCGACGTCATGTTTGACTTTATTTATTAAAAAATTGGGCTTAGTTATTTCGGGGAACTGTGCCAATATATTGTAATATTTTTCGTTCTTGTTTATGGTGCTGGTGATACTTGTGCTGTCGATGGGCATGACATCACCTCGAATTGAAAGGTTAGTTATGCCATCAATTAGCCTTTTATTGCTAATGTCAAGTATCAACTTGAAATTATTTAAAAAGTCAGCTCCAATAATTCCTTTGTTCACTTTGGCGATGATGAAACACCACTGAAAGGATCGCCTTAGGCCCAAATCTATTTTGATCACCTTAGTGCCAAATGTTACTATTTTGGAACCATTTGCAGCATATAGCAAGAGTTCGTTGCTTGGCACATCCTTATCAGTTGGCGGAATTACGCTGACGTCAGCACCGCTGTCTATCAGGAACTGCAGACCCGTTTCTTTGTCCTTAACAAATAGACGATGTTTGCGACTATCCTGTATTTGGTCAGCAACAAAACTAGTCGCTAGTTTTGCTGCTGGTTCCCGTTTCCCGACTCCTTCCAGCTACATGGAGGCTTGCACTTGTTTGGTAAACATTTGGCGCCAAAACAGAAGTGGTAAAAGCAATATTTACCATCAGGGTTGAAGCGTTTCCGAGAATTGCTTCGTGGTCTTGAATAGGTCCTATTTTCAGATCGAGATCTCGACCTCTCCAGTCGCAATTCAGACACCTGTTTTTCGAGGTCTTCCATTTTAGCGAGCAACTGTTCCATTGGGGATGAGGCTTCCTTTACCTGGTATAGTTCCTTTGAGGGATTTATTTCATTTATCTTATCAGCCATTATGGCCAACTTGCTTATATCCTCGTCGCTTACTATTAAGATGTTTTTGATTGAGACTGGCAATTTGTCCAGCCATAAGGTTTTAATCAAATTTTCAGGAACATCTGGGGTAGCGAGGGATCTTAATTTTTGTAGTAATTGGCTTGGCTTCATGTCTCCTAGGTCAATACCGGAAATAAGTTGTTTTATTCTCTGACCTTCACTTTGTCTGAACGATTCTAGCAGCCGCAACTTAGAGTCAGAGTATTTGGTGTCGCTTCTGCTATTTATTATATCCCAAATACTTTCCATGTATTTCGGTTCTAGCTGGGAGATCAAATAATTGAACTTCGTTTCTTCCTGAACAAGGCCATTTATTTTAAACTGAGCTTCAACCTGATGAAACCATAATTCGGGCTTTTCAACCCAGAAAGGTGGGATCTTAATGCTGACTTTGCATAATTCTGTAGCAATTTCGCTAGGCTTATTTTCTGATTCCATTTTTTTGTTAAAATAATATTTTGATAAGGAAAATCTAATTAAAGTAATAGGCAAAAATTTTAAAATATTAGACGAAATTATCTAAAGGTAATATTAAAAGAAAAATTAGCAATAATATAAATGGGTAATATGTAAAATAAAATCTGGATCTTGAACAGGAATCGCTAATTCAAAGTTGTTCTTTTTTAGGCTTGGCTTACCTTCGTATTTTGGCTTTATTTGGATCACGTCCGGCTCACCAATATATGTGTGGGCATTTCTTGAGGCTCAATTATTACAACTTTGAATAATTAAACAATTTATTTTTCTTCACACATATTAATTCAATATCTTATATCTAAAATGTCTTTATATACAAAGTTTGTTTACAATTCGAAGGCAACAACATTATTGATGATGATAACAAATATTTTTTACAAAAAGATTATAATTTCTAAACTATCAATTACAACCAAAAATAAAATATACAAATTGAATTTACATTTTCTAGAATAATTATTGAGAATGAGTGGTGTCCCTACAAGACTAAAGACACACAAAGAATGTAATATATTTTTCTCCCCCTTTCAATATCATAAATATTTAAAATATGTAAAAAATAATTTGTATATAAAAATAGTATACATCATCAATTTATTATCGTGATACTCCTGTTGAAGGACTGACAAATCCGAAAGCTTGAAAATAAAAATTTGAACAAGAAACTTAACCCTGGAAGCTTTATTTATTTTATAATAAAATGCTCTGTAATTCGCTAGTGCAAATATTTCTATTTCCATATGTTGCACCCAGCAGTTGTGGAAAAACATGGATTTTGGCTAAAATGAATTCCTTGTGACGTAACGAGAATGGGTAATTTTAGATTCAAAACCTTTAGAAATAGCTGAATGCGTTCATCCATTTTCTAAACATTGTGTTGTACATTTCTGCCAAGTTTTCTACTAGTTCTTTCTGGGGGGATGTAACACTTTATACTTACACTGGTTTATTAATATAACATTTGTCACATTGAATTCAATAAATAAATTTCTATTGAAAAAAATATAAAATATAATTTATTTAAATTTCCGCATAAATATATTCTATATTTAAAGAGAAGAATATTTTATTCCGAAATAACTTCTTTAAAACGGCTGACATTTAGAACAATCGCCACGTGTTATCAGTAAGTTATGTGCGTCTGGGGAATGGAATTTAAATATTTCAACTTGGGAATATTGTATTCCGATAAAAGGGAGGTTTAAATAAACAGCAGACGACAATATTAAAGAAGACAGAAATTTGGGGTGTTGTTGTTCAGCCTGGCTTATCAATGTGTGGGAGTTTTTAATGACTCTCCGAGTTTATTTTTTATTTCTGCGCATAATGGATTTTAAAACCGGCAACATTGGGTGAGCGGTTGACCTCTTAGTGAGGTACAGTGTTGTCAGGCGCGGTCTGAACTGTCCCAATATACAGTTGTCGTGCGCCACCACACGGTGATATAAGACTTAATTAACCAAGTTATTTATACACAGCTCTCTCTCTCCATGCACATAACATTATAATTTTAAAGGGAGAGGTGCCACTTCTGGTGTTAGGTAATCTATAAAATAGTTTTAAATTCCAACGTCAATCACCAAGAAGTACCGGTACATTAAATTCAAATTGATTCATAGATGTAACAATTTATAAAATTCCCTATAAAATAATGTAGCACGTGTAAATTAAATAAAGACAGAAGTGGCTGTCAAAAGAAAGAGAAGGGACTTAAAATCGTAATTTAGAATGCCAGTGACAAGATTGGATCTTCCAGACGGACCTAATTGGCCAAGCCCGGGACTACGCCATCTCCTACTACTACACAATAAATCCCGCAATCTTGAGGGGAGAGGCAGTTTATATTTAGATACTGTGTCCAGGAGCCCATACATCGAGCTTCAGCCATTTTATCTTTATCCGCTTGATACCTGCCTTGCTATGGAGTTTTGAGTTCTCTTTTATTTATCCTGTGCGCTGCAACACTTCTGGGACAGCGACTGCCACTCCCATATCACACACACACACATATATATATAGATAGAAAATTTTTCCGGGAGGAAATTGATCCATAGAAGCATAGGGCGCCTCTCCCGTCAAAATGGCGTCAGATAGGCGCCCTATGCTTATTCTATATACAGTTACGAGCGTCATTCTTGATCAGTCATCTCTGTCACCGTTTGCTTTTTTGTTGGAATGGCGCCCTCCTATTGGTTGGCTACGGTCACGCCACCTTTGCCCCCCCCCCCCCCCCCCCATCATTATCCCCCCCCCCCCCCCCCCCCCCACTCGCCATTTAACTATTGTGTTGGAGCGGGCGCTCCCTAAATAAATGCATATATTAGATAATAACCAAATGGAATCCTCTCTTTCTTTTTCCCAGTAAGAGACGCCTACGGAAGCCAACAGTACATAGACAGATAAAGCACATAGGCTATAGTTATTAACTAACATATGCAATTAATTAAGGCGCCAATTTATAATTGTAACAAATAGTATTTGAATCAAAACATTCAATCGGGTAAAACACGGGCGTTGCCCGGGTCATTCGGCTAGTATATATATATATATATATATATATATATATATATATATATATATATATATATATATATGATAATCTGGCAGAGGTTTTATGATGTTAAAGTTCTTCCTCTCTTGCCAGCTAATGGCCTAACAATGGTAGAGTTATTCCTTCTCTCTTGCCAGCTAATGGCCCAACAATGGCAAAGTTCTTCCTTCTCTCTTGCCAGCTAATGGCCCAACAATGGCAAAGTTCTTCCTCTCTTGCCAGCTAATGGCCCAACAATGGCAAAGTTATTCCTTCTCTCTTGCCAGCTAATGGCCCAACAATCGTAGAGTTATTCCTCTTCCTCTCTTGCCAGCCATTGGCTCAACAATGACAGAGTTCCTCCTCTATTTCTTTCTTGTTAACCATTTTTGGGTAACAATGGAAGAGTTCTTCCTTCTCGCTTGCCAACAATTGGCCCAACAATGGCAGAGTTTCAACTTCTCTCTTGACAAACATTGGCCCAACAATGACAGAGTATCTCCTCTATTCCTCTCTTGTTAACCATTAACCCAACAATGGTAGAGTTCTTCCTTCTCTCTTGCCAACCAGTGGCCAGCAATGGCCGAGATTTTTATCCTCTCTTGCCAAACATTGGCCCAACAATGACAGAGTTCCTCCTCTATTCCTCTCTTGTTAACCATTAACCCAACAATGGTAGAGTTATTCCTTTTCTCTTATCAACCAGTGGCCAGCAATGGCCGAGATTTTCATCCTCTCTTGCCAATCATTGGCCCAAGAATGGCAGAGTTCTTCCTATTCTATCAATTCTCGACCCAAGATGGTCGAGTTTTCTTCTGTTGTGAACTCCTGTCCTAAAGATGGTGTGTTAAAGGATCACCATATTTAAACATAGAAACTTTCTCCTTGGAATATAAATACTATAAAATAACGCCAGGAGAAAATGATTTTTTATTAATCGACTACACGAGCTTTCGGGCAGTCACGCCCTTCAACTGGTCACCATATTCCACCTCTAACAGTTGCCTACGTGTACCATTTTGATTTTAATATAAACATTATATAAAAAGAACTAATATGGCCCCGTCCTTCCCTTTCTTCTCACTTATCACATGACACTTAATATGACTCAATTATGGTAAGGAACTAAGATAGGTGCTTTTAGGAGAAGTAAATCTTTGTTTAATTAACAACCATATGTTTATTTTGAGCGTGTGTGTTCCAGATATATACGGCTGCATAGTTTTCTGTTCTACATAAAGAAATTACCAAAATGATACGAATACCAACATTAGAACAGTTTATTAACAAAAAGATCAAGTAAAATAACAGACTGCTATAAACATCTAACCCACGCTGACTGGAGACTTCGTGGTCTAAATCTTCCATTTCAAATGAAATGGATCCTTGTACAACCAAGGAAACTCTGGTTATTTGCTTCCCGATCAGAATATTGCTAAAATGTAAGAGTTATGCTGAGATAAGAGATAACATACTATTTACTAAGAAAAAGGCATCTCCTTATCGTGCAACTGAAAGTTTCTGATGGCTTGCGCCATCTATCGGAATAAATAGTAACTATTCTCGTTGATTTTTAATTATTCCAGAATTGTCCAAATACCCATTCTTGATTAATCAAGAAAAGCTAACCACGGACGCGTTTCGGGCTGTTGGCCCTCATCATTTGGTCAATTCTGGAATAATTAAAAATCAACGAGAATAGTTGATATTTATTTCGATAGATGGCGCAAGCCATCAGCAAGTTTCAGTTGCACGATAAGGAGATGCCTTTTTCTTAATTTATGCACCTTATCCCAGTACAATATCACATTTGTACTATTTTTCATACAATCTACTGTTCCCGACTCCAGGCGGAAAGAAAAGGAAGCGGCCTCACATGCCTATCACACCGTAGCAAGTCAGATCTTCTCTCTGAGCCGTTGGCCGATGATATCTCTTTGTCTGTTTGTACCACCGGTTCTACAGTTCGGCAGAAAGTTGTGGGTATTGTTGAAAATGAAAAGAAGATAACAAGAAGACACGTAGTGCTTGTTATGCCTCTCCACCAAAACTGTATATAGAAGTAGATATTTGTCTGTTTAATTGTAGATACTTTCAATCATTGTTCGCTTTTTCCAAGAAAGGAAATGTAAGACGAAATGTATCAATAAAAGACTGTTGTTGCTGTCTACGTATTCCATGTTACAGGATGAAAGAACATCGAGAGCCGCACATGTGCCAACTGTCGAGATAGACATGTCGCTCGCTTGGCCAAACCTTAGCAGAAGACATCAGTTTCATGTTACCAGACGATCAATCGAGGGAAGTAAATAAACAAACGAAGTATTTCCGCCATCGTGTTGCGTCGAACAAATGGAGTTAAGTCATTAAGGAGAAAGGAATTTAAAAAGACTTAAATGGCGTGAAAGTCAATAAACCTAATGTTGGAAGGGAATGTTTAAAAAACTGCGACCGGAGTCGATGGAATTTTAAAGAGAGCAGCAATCTCTTAGCGGAATGGATGCATTCATCTTTTGGGGAGATAAAGGAGGGAGTCGTCTGGCCCCGTATTCAAGCCCACACGCGCCACATTTATAAACCAAACGCCAAGAAGAATTGACCAAGATGGCGTCAGTGGCGCATATTTATTCTTTCGTAGCGAAAATAAAGGAGACCGACGAACAATAGCTGGAATTACAATTAAACATTTTTCAGCCATCCAAACGCCATCAATCAAGGACGAAATCGAAGACAAAGAAGGAATTTGATGTCATTTGTCATCCCGCTTTGTTTGTCGCGTCAATGTTTTCATTTCTAATGGCGACTTTTTCTTAAATAACTTTCAGACGTGTGCGCGGAGGAAACTTACATTCATCGCGCGTAATTTGCGCGGTTTTGGCTGTTGGACAGATTTAATGACCTAATTAAATTCTATTGGTTGAATCCAGTGACATCCTATCTTACAACCACACCGTGGTATATACGAGCTGAATTATACAATTGTAGATTATATTTAAATGTAAAATAATCCGATTTTATTTTGTTTGAAATTTATATTTGTGGGAATAGAAGAATATCCATTTTAACTTTACATCGGCTGATAAAGTTTACAAAGTTACAAAACGTGTCCAAAAATGTGTTTAAAATGAGGCAGATAGACCGCCCAGATAAGGCGGAGCTTTGTCCTCTTGAGTTAATTAAATTTGAGTTCCACATCTGTGAGCAGCTCGGGGGGACAACTCTCGGCGACACCACTATATACAGCTTGGGTTGAAACTGTTTGGTCTTCCGAAATTTTTCTTTTGTTGAGATTTGAACAATAGCGTGAAGGCAGGGGCAAAATTTCGAGAGAGATTTTTAAATCTCAGAGTCAAGCAATTTAGACTTCGACATCTGGACACTGCAGAGAATGTTTCAGAGATGTCGTTACATCGCTGTGATGGGCGTTGCTCAACTCTCGGTAGAAGGCCATGGAGGAAGTTTGATTCCTTAAAGTATTTAACACAAATTAGACTCTTTAAGAAAAAGGGACATCTGCTGCAACCTTCATTTGAACGAAATGTCTTCATTTAACCACCTGTGATCCCAGTACAATTCCACTTTTGTAATATTTGTTACATAATTTGGATTTTCTTTATAACTATTATTAACTAAATTTCTTTCATGTATTACAGAGTCCTAAATAATTTTGATTATATTTACATAAAAATATATTTAACAATATTGTAATCTAAAATTTGCGATATTGTTTGGTTCGCGTCGAAGCGAAAATTCCCGAATGACTCGAGCAGGGGAAGCCCGGGTTTATTTGCTATCATTGAACATAATTGCGCGGATCCAAAATTAAATTTGACTTTTAAATGAAACGACCCCCGTTGGAGTTGGTTTCTTCCCAAACTTTCCCCAGGATGAAGCTCTGAGCCTCCATTTTGTAGGACAACCTGGCGTGTACGGAGACACATTGCCATTCAGACAAGCACACACGGCGTTGTATTCTCTGAATTTATTATTTTTCAAAATAAAATCAATATTTAAAATATTTATTGAATATATCATCATCACAATATAGGGTGATAAATAAAAGAAAGGTTTTGTCCACCAATATCCTTTGTTGTAAATTATTCGCATTTTTACTGGTAGAAAGTATTTTAGGGATTAGTAAAAATATTTTAATTCAAAAATTCCATTACTAAATATTGTGTTACAACATGTTTTGATGCACCCCTCTATTCATTCAAAATAAAATCTGATATTTGAATTTTATTGTAAGCAGATTATGTACTATAGTATCATTTCTTCTGTAACATTGTTATTGTTGACATCTTGATTGTTTATTTTGGAGAGAGGAGCCACGGACAGGTAGACTAAAGATCACCAACTACGAGGAAGTCAACAAATAAACACAAAATAAATTTAAAATGTAATTTATTTATTATTTACTTTGATTATAGAAACCCGCACGGTGTACGACACAAAGAAGGAGGGAATCAAGGTGGATGACCCTACAAAGTTGCAACACCATGCAACAATATAAAGACCATATATAAAATAAAAGAATTTAAAAGCGCGAATGTTTCTTTTATACATAAAACGAACTTCTACTGTCCTTACTGCGATGAAAAAATATATTGGGAGGGCTTGGCTCATCAGTGGTGAACCCTCCCAGCGGTTTCGCCAATTTAATCCACCAGACCGCTTCTCAGAGCTCTAAGATTCCATCCTTCAGTGTAGCATATAAAAGCAGAATGATCCAATACAATATTAGAGCTCTGAGAAGCGGTCTGGTGGATTAAATTGGCGAAACCGCTGGGAGGGTTCACCACTGATGAGCCAAGCCCTCCCAATATATTTTTTCATCGCAGTAAGGACAGTAGAAGTTCGTTTTATGTATAAAAGAAACATTCGCGCTTTTAAATCCTTTTATTTTATATGTATAGATGGCGCGTTATTGCTTTGTGATAAAGACCATATGTGGATTGACATTTAACCATTATTCGCAGACGTGATGTTTCTGTTAACATTGGGATGCCTGTCCCCCCGCTAAGTGATGTGCCAATGTGCGGCAGACGAAGTGGGAAGTTACCGAGTGGACGAAGAATCCAGGGAACAAGTGCACGGATGGGGCAACTTGGACTTCTGCCATCTTATCCTTGGCATTTGGTGGCGAATAATCACGTTACTGATCTCGGCTGTATTAGATGTTGTCTCATTGATTCACAGACTCCTGCGTGGAATTTCTAATTGCTCGATACAATCCCTTATATATAGGTTTATTGAACGAACGTTCACTGTAGCGACCTCCGAAATACTACAGAGTCCGAACGCTTCTGAAAAAAAAAAAACTTCTGCTAACTTTTCCTTCAGAAGAAATCGAGAAAGATCATAATTTACATCCTCTCTGGGTTGAGAATCAATAACTTTTTTCTAGTTGTTTTCTTCTAAACAAAACGGTCTGTTTGGATTTTATACTCTGTGGTTCACGAAGTGCAGAAGAAGGATATTCATTTGGCAATCCTGTGTTCTGGGCGGAGGTCCTTACGAGATTGTAGACTTGGAGTTGGCCACGTTGTCCTTGCTGCTGTCTATTCCTGAGTAGCGTTGTAAGTAGTGTGTGATGTAAGGTACTCACGGGTGCATGTCGTGATAAAAGAGAATTCTTATATCGTAGAAAAAATCCGTTTAAATCTAAAGCACGCCTCAAGTAATCCTAGATAGAAAAAAAAATAAGTTAGGTGCAATCACAGAAGAATCAAACACCGAGGATATTGGGGACAAAATACTTTGTAGAAAAGCAATAACGTCGAGTCCTTTGATCTGTGCGCACATCAAAGCCACGTTTACCGACGGCTATTGATCGGGACGTTATCGGCGCCGATATCTGTCGATTGACAGCTCTGGAAATTGTCCCAGCACAGGACATGTGCGTGTCGTGGTGTCCTCTCCCCGCGGCTATTCTCAGCCTCCAAGTGGGTTTAGGACCTCTAGATCCTCTGAACGAATGGTGCCGCAACCTGTCGTGGAACATAGACACAATTCAGTAACACTCGAGTCTACCCGACTGTTCCACGCCATTTCCCCGACTTTCTGAAAGATGTCATTTACCAATCGAATCTAATTAAATATATTTTGCCTTTACTAAAACTATTTTTTATATCAATACAGTTTTATTTCTTCTAGTTTCTGGTAATTCCAATTTCTAAACAGAAACAAGGTGATAAAACACTTATTTAATAAATATTATACCAGAGCAGAGAGCTTCCTTTAGACAGGAAACTTTTATTGCGACAAATATTTGGCGACTTAAATGTTAAAAGTGACCCGTTGAAAGCGTTTAAACATCACAACTTGTGCAATGTGTTTTCAATAATTGCTATTGAGTGTGTTTACTTCAAAAGCAGGATTTCCGATGGTTATTACACAGCGAGTGCTTTGCAATACGAAAGAATATTCTGGGTTTCGCGTGTTTTACCTTTAGAAAATATCGGCAATCTTGGACAAAGCTTAAGGAAGTAGAGAGTCTTTGATGTCGACTGTCGTCTCTTTTTTGAAGGAGACAGAGGCAATTTTGTTCACACTTGGATATCTCATGTGTCTTCAATAAAGGTCACTGTGTTTCAAATAACCTTCAGAGGTATTGTCTGAATCCCGATATACATGTTAAAATGTACAACTTCCTTAAGTTTTATCCATGAGTGGAAATATTCGACGACCATGTTTGTTGCTGTTATAAGATGGGCGCGCGGAGATTTCGAACTTCTGCCGCCGTCACTGTGAGAGAACCAGACTGTACCCTCAAAGCCATCCTCGCAATTCCTCCTTAGATTGCACTAAATCCGCGCTATTTCAAACATATTTTTGCCAACACATTGTAATGTTAGCCATTAATTAATTTACTCCCTTTATATTTTTGTCATCCAAATATATTCACACGTGATCCGTGAGAATGGCTGAAGTCTAGTAAAGAGAGCAGACGACCACACCGTATCTCCCGCTCAATAAAAACCTGATTGGAGAACTTCAAACAAAGTTGAGCAGACGACAACAGTAAAGTTTTATGCCCCATCAAGCTCAAGACCAATCATTCAAACCTTGGGTCGGGCCAGACGGCCGTTGGGCTGGTGGACCAATCAAATAACATTGGGCGGAAGGAGCCATGTCTATATGGCCAGGTGATAACGTGAAACGTTGCTATGCTCATAAAGGTAGAGGTTGCCTGGCCGGCATTAATAGTTATAGAATGAAAAGACACTTTGGCCAATGAATCTTTTAGCGAAAGCTTCACTGGCCGAAATGTTTTTCATTCGAAAATAGTTGTTATGTGTCTGAATATCTTTTACAAATTCAGTTGTTTTAAACAATTGATTTCTTTAAATAGCAGCGGAAGAGAAACACTACCAGTCAATAGCTACACCAGCTACCATAGCTAAGTTTCGTTGTAAAATACTGGACAAATGACTCGGGTTCTTCCTGAGGGAATGTCTGCCCAGCCTATATCTTGTTCTAACAGAATTTATAATTATTTTTTAGTAGTAGTAATGAATATAGGAATTCTTTGAAATATTTTTTTTATCAATTACTTCTGTATCTTGTCAGAGTTTCATCCAGGTAATGTTGTAGAAATGTAGACAGAATTAGCCCGAGGTTGACAGCGACAGATCATGTTTCCTTCCTGATTGGTCAAATACCGGGGAACGGAATACACGAAACAAACCTTTCATCTTCAGTGATCCAAATTACCCCGAGCTTCATTCGACAAACTGAGAATTGTGTTAACACTATGCAATAGCGCGCCATCTATACACATAAAATGAAAGGATTTTTCATCGCAGTAAGGACAGTAGAAATTTGTATTATGTATAAAAGAAACATTCGTGCTCAAATCCTTTCATTATATGTCTAAGAGTTGTGTTGTACATGGCCAAACATTCAGTAGGACAGAACCATCCGTCTAGTTACCAAAGGAAACAACTGACCAATGGTACAGAAATGGAAATTCTCGCGACAGTTTACATTCCAGCAGAAAGGAAGACAGTCCCGGGAAGTCTGAAGTTGAACAACACAGTCCAGGAAAGACGAGCCAAATCCCCGAGTCCACCAATTAGCTGGCGAGGCTTAGGACCAGCGCATCTTATTAACTGTGGGATTACCGACGCGACATTTCCTGGACTTTCCACATGGACGTGGGAAAAATGTCGTATTTTTATATTGCTGGACTTTTTCATGTTGGAGAGACAGATGTCTGTTTTCCCGACCTATCCGCCGGCATCTGTTGTGTATATATTGTTGGCTAGTTCAGCCAAGTGTGTGGATGCTCAACGTGTCGAACTGATCATTTCACTATTTGAAAGTGCAAAAGTGTATTTAAAAATAATCGTAATGCTTTCATTTACCCTGACGCCAGTATATCTGGATGATTTCTCTGTTAGACGACTTGCTGTAGAGGACAGTCACTCTCCAAACAGAAGCTAAAATACTCGGCCATCATACCGCGACAATTCAACCGTCAATGCACGCATCCCTGAACTCTGCGATACTAGTTCAAATTTATACTTCCCGAGGAACTCAACAAAATATTAAGAAAACGTGTCACAAAAGCCAGGCAGTAATCTAATTCCCCACAAAAAGCCAACGCAACGGTGCCGAGATAGCCACCTAGGTGGCTGAATCAGGACGGTCCATCGCCTGTTGGAACATCCCTACAACGTCTCAGACACATTCCAGATTTATCTGAATTTGGCCATGGTCTCAATCTGGAAGAATCAACAGTTCACGACAGCAATGTATCTAACAAATATCAAAGTTAATTTATAATACAATATAATGCGGCTTATGATTGTAAAACGATGTTTGCCAAGTTTTACCGCAAATTTTTATTTGAACGAAAAATCGTAATTTATTTTAAGGAGAAATAACAACTATTTCTATCCTTAGGGATGAAGGATAGGATATTATTTCTCCTTAAAATAAATTACGATTTTTCGTTCAAAAGAAAAATTTGCGGTAAAACTTGTCAGACGTCGTTTTAAATATTAAAGTTACTAGAATCCGAACAAAACGATATCCTTAATACACCAAAATAATTACTACCCAAAATGAACATATCGAATTTTAACACACTCTCAATATAATTTATCCCACAATATATTAAAAAATAGATTCCGAAGAAGGGATTCTAACACCAGAACCCGGCACCTATAAGCCAAATATACAAGAACTACCAGTTGTAAGATGTAACGTATGTATCCATGTTGGATGCCGAGCCCGTTGAAGAATTCGTGGCTTCGTTTATTGATGGAATTATTCAACAGTTGCAGGCTTTAAATTTTAAAAATTTGAGAGAATAATTTTTCTCTTTTGCACGCGTGCGCGCGCGCACAATAATACAACTTGGAAATAAACTAAAAAATTAATTTCATACATTCTGCTGCGACACTTGAGTCGCTACCTCCGACGTTACTGGAAGTCTGAGATCCGCTGCCACATTTGGCATCAGAATCGCAAGTATCTTTTTGTTTTGAATGTAGACATTCTGGGCTATCCCCCGTTACATTCTCACAACAGTAGATACAATATTTGAAGAAAACAAATAAATCTAAAAGACCGAATATTGTTATGGCAAGTTAATATTGACTCCTACATACTGGCTACCACCCACCCGTGCCGTCGCCATATTGGCGGCGTTCATCAAACAAACTCCGAACAAATTGCTGACGTCATAGCAGACGACAAATATCGCGGGGGAAATATTGACATCTGGGAAATAAATCGCTTTCAGTTAAATGGCGGCTCCACTTCGGCCTGATAGGTCTGGTGCTGTACTGGGGCTGTACTGGCACGTGGCTAATTAATGGAACCACACTGACCACAGGCCTGGTATTTAGAACACAACTTGGCTTAATGGTGCTGCTCACACATGGGATGTTCACTTCCACACAGAAGCTCAACACGATAACTTCTCATTTAACAAAAGGAATAATTGATATATGTTTTAAATGATTGATACCATTGTTGTTACATAAAATACAAAACCTTTTTGAAGCCCCAAAAATAATATTTTATCTAATTTCTTTTTAACTATCAATACTCCTTCTCTTATACCAATAATCTTTCATATATTATACATATATATTCGTGTAAAATATAATTTAAATATATTAATGTGCGTATCGAGAAGCTATCAAATTACCTCGCCACATTCCCCCACATATGTAAATAAATGTGACAAATGGGCTGAGGCAACCAGTCGCTATTAAATCGTGCCAGACGCCCTAAAATACCCGCCGCAGACGACAATAAAAACTCTGTATAAAAAGGTCTCACTTTTCTTTTATCACTTTTGTCATTTTTTGTATTTGTTACATTTTATTGTTCTTTTACGGTCTGTGTAGCTTTTTATTTCTTACAAGTTGAGTGTAAACCCGGTTTAACCTGACCTCGGAAAATTCATCTCTTCCATTTAGAGATTTGATCGCGAATATTTGAGTTTTGTTTTAACGAACACTTTTCTACATAAAATATTTGACAAAACACGCAGAACAACAAGATTATTTATTATCTAAAAATAATCTGGTTGCGTTGCGAATTTTATCAAATGTGGATATTTCAAATAGCAAGTTTCAAATTCTCTCAAATGAAGAAAATGTTGAAACATAAATAAAGGGAGAGCTGGCATTACATATTTAATCAAATTTATCATTCCTCAAAAACAATATCGTTCCTTTTGAAGAGCATCGTATATTTAGATCCTCTGATTTTTAAACGCCATCTTAAATTAACCTGTCATGAGATCTGTGAGATTGTCAGTCAATACAGGGGATGAGATCCTACAATTGGTTCCTACACCACCTATGGCATGCCTTGACACGCCCGGCAATCCAGAACTGCCATCGGGATAACACAGCTAGCCAAACCCCAGCAGATCTCTTCATCGACATGAAGGTTGATTCCAAGAACTCCTGCTGTTAGAACACCTGGATCAAATCTTAGAACAAAAACAACGACCTATTTTTAAATTACACATATGTAAGATTTAGTATCAATCTAATGTCCCAGTAGAACTCCTCTATGTCGGATGACGTCAGTGGACCTATGCCACCCATCAATTCAATCACACCTTATTTACTTGTGATTCAAACTATTAATTCAACAATTCGGAGTTTTATGACGGAATAAATGGCGCCAATATTGTATAAAGTTCAGGAAAATGCCTGGTTCTCTATATTGGGACATTGATGTACAGTAGCTTCAGACATTCGGCACTTAGTGGGAGTCGAATAGAGAAACAGATCTCTATAAGAAAAGGAAAAAACATTTTCTGATTTACCATCCAAATTTGTTTCTATTTTCTTGGTTGTCAGATTTGGAACAGAGGGTCTAGAGATTCTCTCGGGATGTTTGGATTCAACAGGTGATATTGGGGGTTGTGTTCCAAGGCCCTACATTGTGACAATGTTTCCAATCTTTGTAGAAAAGAGAGAAGGAGTGCATTTTAGAAAAAAATCCGCTAGAAACTTTTTCTTAATATAAATAAGATGCATTAGAGAGCGCCATCTGTTATCAGAAATTTTAACTATTTTTGACGCCTATGATTCTTTTTAAATAAACCTTTTTTTTCTGATTAAGAACTAGCCCTTTAATAAAAATGCGCAAATCTCGATTTTTTCTAAAAATATTCAAAAAAGCGTCATCTAAAAACATAAATAATTTTCTATATTTTCAAGTCAAAAGCTGTCCTGAATATCGACTCAATTAAAAAATGTTTTCACATGTTGTAAATAGGCACATCCTCTCTCTGACTGTTCACGTGAGCATTTCTAGACGGCAGAGCGTCATTTATAGGGGAATAAAAATAAAATATTATAGAATAACCTGAGTCAACGTTTAGTTGATTTTTATTTCTCTAGATGGCGCTCGGCCATCTAAAAATGCTCTAGTGAGAGGTCAGGATATGCCCTCTTTATTTTTAATATCACCACCTGACCTTTTTTCTATGTTTTAATATCACCACCTGACCTTTTTTCTATGTTTTAATATCACCACCTGACCTTTTTTCTATGTTTTAATATCACCACCTGACCTTTTTTCTATGTTTTAATATCACCACCTGACCTTTTTTCTATGTTTTAATATCACCACCTGACCTTTTTTCTATGTTTTAATACCACCACCTGACCTTTTTTCTATGTTTTAATACCACCACCTGACCTTTTTTCTATGTTTTAATATCACCACCTGACCTTTTTTCTATGTTTTAATATCACCACCTGACCTTTTTTCTATGTTTTAATATCACCACCTGACCTTTTTTCTATGTTTTAATATCACCACCTGACCTTTTTTCTATGTTTTAATATCACCACCTGACCTTTTTTCTATGTTTTAATACCACCACCTGACCTTTTTTCTATGTTTTAATACCACCACCTGACCTTTTTTCTATGTTTTAATACCACCACCTGACCTTTTTTCTATGTTTTAATATCACCACCTGACCTTTTTTCTATGTTTTAATATCACCACCTGACCTTTTTTCTATGTTTTAATATCACCACCTGACCTTTTTTCTATGTTTTAATATCACCACCTGACCTTTTTTCTATGTATTAATATCACCACCTGACCTTTTTTCTATGTTTTAATATCACCACCTGACCTTTTTTCTATGTTTTAATATCACCACCTGACCTTTTTTCTATGTTTTAATATCACCACCTGACCTTTTTTCTATGTTTTAATATCACCACCTGACCTTTTTTCTATGTTTTAATATCACCACCTGACCTTTTTTCTATGTTTTAATACCACCACCTGACCTTTTTTCTATGTTTTAATATCACCACCTGACCTTTTTTCTATGTTTTAATATCACCACCTGACCTTTTTTCTATGTTTTAATATCACCACCTGACCTTTTTTCTATGTTTTAATATCACCACCTGACCTTTTTTCTATGTTTTAATATCACCACCTGACCTTTTTTCTATGTTTTAATATCACCACCTGACCTTTTTTCTATGTTTTAATATCACCACCTGACCTTTTTTCTATGTTTTAATATCACCACCTGACCTTTTTTCTATGTTTTAATATCACCACCTGACCTTTTTTCTATGTTTTAATATCACCACCTGACCTTTTTTCTATGTTTTAATATCACCACCTGACCTTTTTTCTATGTTTTAATACCACCACCTGACCTTTTTTCTATGTTTTAATATCACCACCTGACCTTTTTTCTATGTTTTAATATCACCACCTGACCTTTTTTCTATGTTTTAATATCACCACCTGACCTTTTTTCTATGTTTTAATATCACCACCTGACCTTTTTTCTATGTTTTAATATCACCACCTGACCTTTTTTCTATGTTTTAATATCACCACCTGACCTTTTTTCTATGTTTTAATATCACCAGCTGACCTTTTTTCTATGTTTTAATATCACCACCTGACCTTTTTCTATGTTTTAATATCACCACCTGACCTTTTTTCTATGTTTTAATATCACCACCTGACCTTTTTCACGTTTTCCTACTTTTTTTCTCACATTTCCACATATATAGCTTGAAATATTGATTTCCTATGAATTTTAAACAAAAGTTCATCTTGCCGCTATGAGAGAAGTTCGCTGACCGCTGGAGAAACTGGAGGCGGAGTAAATTTGCCTAATGGTGACAAACCGCCGCGACGTCAGCTAATTACGGCTATTTATTGGACCGTAAATCCCGGCGTCCCTTCAATAACTGGCTGACTAGTGCACATCTGCCTAGTGCACATCTGACTAGTGCCCGATGTTGTCCCTGTACAGCTGGTATTTCACGCGGTGGGATAGTGCTAGTTGATGGCACGGAGTTGTAATCTTCCTTTTTTTGCTGCCCCACTTCGTAATTCCGAGAAGCTTACATTTCTCTACACGTTAAACTAAAGATTTACAAATGTAATGAGATGTGTGGCATATGCGCGACTGCATGTAACCATCTTATGTAAGCCCCACTAAAGACTCCGTTTGAGAATGGAAGTTCTTGAATTATGAAATCACATTTCCTGATGCACGTGCGACTTGTGTCCGACTGAATTTAGTCGCTAGCAGGTTGCACATGTGAGAACAAGCACCGCTCGAGGGCGGAAAGTTCCAGAAGTCCGGAATCATTCTCGCTGTAGCGATGTCAAACTGAGGGCACAGACATATGTGCGACTGAATGCAGTGACCAGAACACATGTGAGAACAAGCACACCACGCTCGAGGGCGGAAAGTTCCAGAAGTCCGGAATCATTCTCGCTGTAGCGATGTCAAACTGAGGGTACAGACATATGTGCGACTGAATGCAGTGACCAGAACACATGTGAGAACAAGCACACCACGCTCGAGGGCGGAAAGTTCCAGAAGTCCGGAATCATTCTCGCTGTAGCGATGTCAAACTGAGGGTACAGACATATGTGCGACTGAATGCAGTGACCAACACACATGTGAGAACAAGCACCGCTCGAGAGCGGAAAGTTCCAGAAGTCCGGAATCATTCTCGCTGTAGCGATGTCAAACTGAGGGCACAGACATATGTGCGACTGAATGCAGTGACCAGAACACATGTGAGAACAAGCACACCACGCTCGAGGGCGGAAAGTTCCAGAAGTCCGGAATCATTCTCGCTGTAGCGATGTCAAACTGAGGGTACAGACATATGTGCGACTGAATGCAGTTACCAACACACATGTGAGAACAAGCAAGCAAACACCGCTCGAGGGCGGAAAGTTCCAGAAGTCCGGAATCATTCTCGCTGTAGCGATGTCAAACTGAGGGTACAGACATATGTGCGACTGAATGCAGTGACCAACACACATGTGAGAACAAGCAAGCAAACACCGCTCGAGGGCGGAAAGTTCCAGAAGTCCGAAGAATCGAAGCGGATTAGAGTAAGCTGGTGACGGTAGAGAATTTCCAAATAGATTTTTTCCAGATGTAAGAAAAATTTCCGGCATGAGATACGACAGGATATATGAAAATATAAAATTATTAAAATGTTATAGCATTTAAAAAACCGATATAATACTTCAATAGTATTGATGGATAATGCTGCATTGCCGCTGCATACAAAAGAAATTAATAAGATTGTGAAACATAAACTTATTAATCAATTATAAAGGTGCCATGTATTTGGACCATTACAATGCACACAACTTGAGAAAAATTGATAGATCTCAAATTTGTAAAGTCTATTCTAACATTCGCCGGTAATACACTCATGGACAAAACTTAAGGAAGTTGTACCTTTCAGCATGTATATTGGGATTCAGACAATAACTATGAAAGATATTACAGTGATCTTTATTGAAGATACACCAGATAACCAAGTGTGAACAAATTTGCCCGACTCCTTAAAATAAAAAAGAAAAACCCCAGGCTCTGGCGGCCTCAAAGACTTTCCACTTCCTTAAGTTTTGTCCACGACTATAATCAGATGGAGGTATTGCATACACATTGATTGAACTACTCTTGTGTTGTGAAAAAACAATTGTAGTGACATATCCCAAGTGTAGGTTTGATAGACGAAATCTACCTAAGCCGTGGTGTTCTGTATAAAGTAGTACTGTAGGCCGTACAACACTATTGCTATATTGATGGGAATATCTTACTACAATTGAGTTAGTTTTAAAACTTGATCAATCTCTAACGAAATCTTTAAAAACACCCGTTGGATCAAATAGGAATTTATTTACAAACTTTGAGCAAGTTGTTATGACTGGCGAACGGCCAATATTTGCAAATAAATCCATTTTTGGCCCAATGTTTGTCTTCTGAACATTTGTATTTAGAATGGCGTGGAAAGAATTCGCTCATTCCTTTCTATAATATTCTATTTTTACCTCTTCAAACCATTCTAAGCTGTCACAGGATTGGAGTAGAAGATGGTACGCCCTGTTGGACGGAGGCACCTGCCCACAGATAATTTCAGGGAGCTGCTTCTTTCAAAATACCGGGTGCTTAGATTTCACAGTTCAGTCTTTAAACGAATCTTATTTAGTCTTCAACTTCGTCCAAGATAGCGCCAACAAGTCAGTCCTCCGAGCTGTTGCGGCCATGTTTGCCGACGCCGGCGTTGACTTAGCCAAATTGCTTCTTCTTCCCGTCAGCCTGGGACCAATAAACTTTAGATTGCCTTGCTATAACTTCATAGGTGATGGTCATAACGTGGATTTCTCTCTGTATTTATATAATACTATTGTTATTTTGGAAATTTATATAAGATAATTATTTTTAACTTTTGAATTTGATGGGCGAGAAAAGAGTTCCCAAACATAAATTCACAGAATACACCGCACCACAGTCGCTCGAACCCCGCTGCTACAATTGGTAAAATTACCACGATCAAATCTTCCAATTTGTGTCCAGGAATGGACTTTGCTCCGGTAGAACTTTCCCCACAAAATAACCAAGTTGGACCACAGACCACAGTTATAGATATACTGGAGATTTTAAACAATACAAGGCGTGTCCAATAAATAATGAGACCGGTCAAAAACAAAGAAAAAATGAAATAATATATATATTTTTAAAGTCTATTAAAAAATAGAAAGCTTCAGCTACACTGCGGTATATCACATCACGTGATTGCGCGCGCAGTCGATAAATTGTAAGCTTGTAAAAAGAACGCCTTGCATAACAACTTCTAATTTGTAATGGATAGAAAATTAGAAAAACGAATTTGTATTAAATTTTGCTACAAAATTGGGAAATCGGCTTCAGAAACTTTAGATTTTTTTAAATTGGCATTTGGAAATAAAAATGTAAATAAGCCCACCACATTTAGATGGTTTTCACGATTTAAAAATGGAATGGAATCGGTGAAAGATGAGAAGCGTGTTGGACGTCCAATTCTTCACAGGAACCCTGAAAAGGTGAGCCAAATTTCAAATTTTATAAAAGAAAATCCACTAATAGGGTTACGGGACATTGAGGAAGAAACAGGGATATCAAAATCATTAGTTGGATCGATAATTAAAGAAGACTTGCAGTTAAAGAAGACACCTTCAAAATTTGTCCCTAAAATGCTCACAATCCAACAAAAGGAGAATCGTGTTGAAGTTGCCAAAAAAATGCTTGAAATGGTGGAAGAAAACCCTAATTGGAAGGAAAAAGTAATAACTGGAGACGAGACATGGGTTTACGGGTATGACCCGGAAACAAAACGCCAATCCATGGAGTGGAAAGGAAAAGATGAACGAAGAACGAAGAAATCCCGACTTTGCAAGTCAAAAAACAAAGTCTTATTGGTCACGTTTTTTAACATAAAGGGAATTGTGCATTATGAATATCTAGAGGAAGGTCAAACAATCAATAAAGAGTCTTATTTAAACATTATGAGACGTGTACGTGAATCAATTCGTCTGAAAAGAAGTGAAATGTAGAGTTCCAAAAATTGGATTATCCATCATGATAATGCACCACCACACACCGCTACATCTGTACTGACTTATTAGGCTAAACACGGCATCCAAATACTTCAACAACCTCCCTATTTCCCAGACCTAGCTACAAATGATTTTTTTTCTCTTTCCAAAACTCAAAATGGCTCTAAAAGGAAGGAGATTTGACACTAGAGAGTCCATCATAGCGGATTCGAAAAAGGCCTTGAAGAACATCCCGAAAGATGCCTTTTCTAATTGTTTTAAACCATGGGAGAAGAGATAGAAATTATGTATAGATGCGAGAGGGGACTATTTTGAAAAATACTAATATTTTTTTTAATCATTCTATTTTTCTTTATTTTTGACCAGTCTCATTATTTATTGGACACACCTTGTATGTGGACACGGTAGAGTAGCCACGCTTCCCCATCGCAACTTATCAATCTATAATCCCCATAAGATACCGTGACACAAGAAACTTACACTCTAGAAACTGGAACTACTTTGGGTAAATATTAAAAGAAAGCGAGCAAAGATGATTTATTCACAATTAAATAACACAACTAAAAACTACCAATTTGTTCAAAATAGGCGCTAAAACAAACTCGGGTCGGTGACAAACATTGGCAAAATATCATCTGGAGATCAGAGCTGTTGTCTCTCCACAAGCCTTTTCGTTCTTTAGATCATTTTTCTCTCAGCAAAATTTCTGTTCATACTTTTGCAATAAAATCGGCCTAGTCACGTTACAAGCTAAACACCTTTTTGGTAAATTATGAGGACTCTATGAATCTTGTGTGGAGCTCGTGACATCAAAGCCAGACTGACTGATGTCCAGGTGGACGTTGTCAAAGCTGTCGTGGTGTCCGAGACTTGCAGACGATCACTAGATACGGCGATAACGGCTTGACCGTTCAGCGACCGAATCTGAAAATGAGAAAGTTCTTGAATCAGCGTTTCTAAAGAATATACATCTCCACAACCAGTCAGTAGATCCCTCTGTTGGATTGCCGTACTGCTGTGGAACTTGATAAAGTAGCGGCCATCACCAGCTAAATGTGCGGAAAGATGAGATTAATGTGGGGAGATCTCTTCCTTTTTACAACAAAACAATGCATTTTTCGATCATATATAAGTGTGTATTGTGTGTGCAACGGAAAAAGCAATCTAATTATTCTATGTAAATATAGAACAAAGAAAATTATTTTAATCGTATTGGGCTATCACCATGGCCACGATTTCTTGCCGTCCTACGAGGGCAGTCCTGGAGTCTTGCCGTCCTACGAGGGCAGTCCTGGAGTCTTGCCGTCCTACGAGGGCAGTCCTGGAGTCTTGCCGTCCTACGAGGGCAGTCCTGAAGTCTTGTCGTCCTACGAGGGCAGTCCTGGAGTCTTGCCATCCTACGAGGGCAGTCCTGGAGTCTTGCCGTCCTACGAGGGCAGTCCTGGAGTCTTGTCGTCCTACGAGGGCAGTCCTGGAGTCTTGTCGTCCTACGAGGGCAGTCCTGAAGTCTTGTCGTCCTACGAGGGCAGTCCTGGAGTCTTGCCTTCCTACGAGGGCAGTCCTGGAGTCTTGTCGTCCTACGAGGGCAGTCCTGGAGTCTTGCCATCCTACGAGGGCAGTCCTGGAGTCTTGTCGTCCTACGAGGGCAGTCCTGGAGTCTTGTCGTCCTACGAGGGCAGTCCTGGAGTCTTGTCGTCCTACGAGGGCAGTCCTGGAGTCTTGCCATCCTACGAGGGCAGTCCTGGAGTCTTGCCATCCTACGAGGGCAGTCCTGGAGTCTTGCCATCCTACGAGGGCAGTCCTGGAGTCTTGTCGTCCTACGAGGGCAGTCCTGGAGTCTTGCCGTCCTACGAGGGCAGTCCTGGAGTCTTGTCGTCCTACGAGGGCAGTCCTGGAGTCTTGTCGTCCTACGAGGGCAGTCCTGGAGTCTTGCCGTCCTACGAGGGCAGTCCTGGAGTCTTGTCGTCCTACGAGGGCAGTCCTGGAGTCTTGCCATCCTACGAGGGCAGTCCTGGAGTCTTGCCGCCCTACGAGGGCAGTCCTGAAGTCTTGTCGTCCTACGAGGGCAGTCCAGGAGTCTTGCCATCCTACGAGGGCAGTCCTGGAGTCTTGCCATCCTACGAGGGCAGTCCTAGAGTCTTGCCGTCCTACGAGGGCAGTCCTGAAGTCTTGCCATCCTACGAGGGCAGTCCTAGAATCTTGTCGTCCTACGAGGGCAGTCCTGGAGTCTTGTCGTCCTACGAGGGCAGTCCTGGAGTCTTGTCGTCCTACGAGGGCAGTCCTGAAGTCTTGCCATCCTACGAGGGCAGTCCTGGAGTCTTGCCATCCTACGAAGGCAGTCTTAGAGTCTTGTCATCCTACGAGGGCAGTCCTGGAGTCTTGCCATCCTACGAGGGCAGTCCTGAAGTCTTGCCATCCTACGAGGGCAGTCCTGGAGTCTTTCCATCGTACGAGGGCAGTCCTGGAGTCTTGCCATCCTACGAAGGCAGTCTTAGAGTCTTGTCATCCTACGAGGTCAGTCCTGGAGTCTTGCCGTCCTACGAGGGCAGTCCTGAAGTCTTGCCATCCTACGAGGGCAGTCCTGGAGTCTTGCCATCCTACGAGGGCAGTCCTGGAGTCTTGCCATCCTACGAAGGCAGTCTTAGAGTCTTGTCATCCTACGAGGGCAGTCCTGGAGTCTTGCCGTCCTACGAGGTCAGTCCTGGAGTCTTGCCGTCCTACGAGGGCAGTCCTGGAGTCTTGCCGTCCTACGAGGTCAGTCCTGGAGTCTTGCCGTCCTACGAGGGCAGTCCTGGAGTCTTTCCATCCTACGAGGGCAGTTCTGTAGTCTTGCCGTCCTACGAGGGCAGTCCTGGAGTCTTTCCATCCTACGAGGGCAGTTCTGTAGTCTTGCCGTCCTACGAGGTCAGTCCTGGAGTCTTTCCATCCTACGAGGGCAGTCCTGGAGTCTTGTCGTCCTACGAGGGCAGTCCTGGAGTCTTTCCATCCTACGAGGGCTGTCCTGGAGTCTTGCCGTCCTACGAGGGCAGTCCTGGAGTCTTTCCATCCTACGAGGGCTGTCCTGGAGTCTTGCCGAAAAGAAGTTGGTGGCAGGTTTGATATTAATTCAGGTGTTAGAGCTCCCTCTATATTTGGAAATATGAACTATTTATTATTCCTTTTAGCCACACACATGAAATGAATTCATATCCAATATTAATTTGTATCTTAAGTAAAGTAACATATTTTCCTTCCTAAATGTAGAAAATTGAAGGTAATTGTTTGTGTGGCTGTATATGGGAATGGCCGAAAGTCAAGGATAGCTTAGAGGAGTGGAACGTAGAATGCCTGTACCGGCCTGTATATGTACTTATATAAGCCTTGTTGGCCTGGTAGCAGCAATTACAACAGCTCTCCAACTTGTCCAAATCATAATTCGATCAAGTCACTAGCTGGCGATCACGATTTGACTTAACGAACCTGTTCTTGAAATGGAACGAGTAGCCTAAAGCTGGAGGTGAATTCTTGCGACAGATTTCTGCCAATTGTTTCACTGTGGCTAACATTTCTCTGGTCACACTAAACTCTGACATTTCAAGTAATTCCTGACATGTGGGTTGTGTACTTATATACATATTGTGTTTGAGACTGAGAAGATAATTTGGACCCAGCAAATGTGTCAAGTCAGAAATTTTCATTCTTTTAAATCCTTCCTTCCGTTCCTTCCTCAACACTGTAATCGTAGGAAATGACGATGGTGTTCCCAGCTAAGTTCTCCCCCAGCCACTACCAGCTCCACAACGGCTTTTGTTGAGGACATGTCTAGTTCGGGATTCTCGAATGTTTCAGTCGCAGGTAGCGCACGTTATCAACTTTTTTAATGTTACTTTTCAGTTTATGATTGAGCCGCGCGACTTACCTGCCAGTCCGAGGTGATGCTCGAAGCGGCTCTGGACCTCTCCGAGCAGCAGTCCGTAGGCCGGCTGCAGGCCGTTGGTCAGGCCGTGGGCCAGCAGGCCACAGCCCAGGGCCACCCAGCCCCATCCCCCCTCGGGGTAGTAGTGCTGGCGGGCGGTGAGTACGCGCGGGTCGTCCGCGGCTAGCTGGGTGGCCACGCCGGGCAGGGCACAGCTCGGGGAGCGCGGCCGGAGTTCGGCGACCAGGCGGCGCGGCGGCACGGCCAGCGACTTGGAGCGGCCTCGCTCCATCCTACTCCTGCCCCCTGGCGGCCGCGGTCTGACCTGGCGGGGCCAATTATGTTCGGCAATCACCGAGTGGGTCCTCCCCTCCCTGGACCACACTACGGTACGGTACTTTGGCGCCGATTGACACAACTGGTTGACTGAGATGTTCCTTCTCACATTTCTCCAGGGATGTGCTGGCGACAATATTGAAATTGTCAGTGATTGAATGATGGCAAATATGTCTTCATATAACAGCGGGGTGAAATGGACCACAAAGTTTAGTTTTAAAGATGACAGCCAACATTACCTGAGTGAGGAACCGTGTTGGAACTCGAGATCTGGTCACAACTAGGAGATAGCCTGGTCCATGTCAGTGACTGACCACTGACCTAGGTCACAGGGAGAAGTCACCAGCTGTGAGAAACTAACATAAACATCTGAGGAAAGTTTACATAATCAGGAGAAATGTAATAGAGGTTACTTTATTTATTAAAATTTGTAACAATTAAATTTACTGTCAATGTGTTTTCTTTTGTTAATATCATCAAATTCTATCTCTACAATTAAATTGTTACAAATTTTGGAATTTATACAATTATTTATTTATTTCATAAATAAAAGTTACAACGCCATCTAGAAAGAAGGAGAGATGGCGAAAGAGAATTCTTTTGTAACTTTCTAGATCATCCCGAGACAACTCCATTTTGTGAAACTTATTGAAATTCTTCTGGTTGATAAACTGTGTTCCTACTTTAGGGATTGTTCTAAGAATATTTATATTCAAAATGTCCAACTTACCGATATATGATAGAAGTATACCTGGATGGTGTGGGATGGGTAAACCTATATACAGCATACAGCTCCGCTCATGTTAGCTGACTACTGCGAATGAATTCCATTGACTCTCATCTCATCGAGGTCACAAATCCCAGGTAACGGAACAAACTACTGTTGTGGCGGATACCTCACATCGGGGACAACGTTCTTGGGCAGCAATCGCTGGCAGCCTGAGTGATCAACTGGGTGGGTGACGGCGCGATATTTGCCCCAAATTTTCACGAAATTAATTTTAAACCATGGCTAATTGTTGAACCTCTACTTCATTAAGATGGTAGGAAAAAATATATCTTTGGCTCCCCAAGTCAAAAAGGCATCCCCGGCATTACAGACAATCATGGTGGAATTACTGTGCTGTACAAACTACACATGTTTGCCTACTTGCACTACTGATATATCTCACTTATGCAAGAATCAGGAATGTCATGAGAGAGCATCTAATTAAAATTTTATTCCATGTGGGCTCGAACTCGGATCCTGACATCTCGTGACCATTAGATCAACCTGGGAATCAACTATCGAGTCAACCACTGGATCAATCTCTAGGTCGCAGCCACTGGGTTGACCATTAGATCAACAATCTCTAGATTGAACTCTAGAACAATGACCAGATGAACCACCTCCTATCTCAACCACTAAGTTGACCACTAGATTAAGCACCAGATTAAACTCTAGAAACCTCCTGATCAACCACTAAAGAGTAACCATTAGATCAATCTCTAGATTAAACTATAGAACAATAGTGAACCACATCCTCTAGATCACTAGAGTAACCACTAAACCCACCACCAGATGAACCACCCACTCCCCCTGGAGCGGTCGGCCACTTTAGAACAACTTCCTTGTTAAAGGTCATAAGTGCAGCACGCAAATGGATTCCTAATTTGGACGGCGTCCCATCCACGAGTGGTTCGGGAAATTTATCAATAAAATAACGTTCTAATGGAACTTGGATCCGTTACAATTCTGGAGGTAGACTTCTGGTCCACGAGAGTGGTATATAAATATTTCTTGTTAAAATTAACATTGTGTTGTCCAAAGGCTTTCGCATAATGTTCTAATCTAGACTTGAACATTAAAAATATATAAACTTGTTCAAAATAACATTTTTATATATAAGTAATTCCAACTATTATTGTGACGCTTATGATTCTTCTCAAAATAAAATAATTTTATACTGCTCTTACTGCAAGGGCCTGGCTCATCAGTAGTGAATCCTCCCAGACGTTTCGCCAGTTCAATCTACCATACCGCTGTAATATTGTATTGGGCTGTTTTGTTTTTACACCAATACTAAATTTGACCTACTGGAAAGGAAGAGCTATTCATTTTATCGCCTTTCAAACATTTATTCAGTAGAAATTTTAAAAGTTGTTAAAGTGAAATAACTTTTACTCTTAATTGACATTTGTATCTGCTTCCATTAGTCGACAGGCAATTCCAAAACAGAACTCATTCTGTGATTTTCCAGTTTGGGTTCTGTAACTCTCCATGTCTACAAGAGCTATAAGAACCAAACTAAATTCAACATTAAATATGTTTTATTTTCCCCATATTTTTATAACAATTAAGAACAACAAAGTTATTTCACCTCCAGTTTCTATCAAGCGCTCGACAAGCAAGTGACCAGGCACCAGTGTGCGAGTTTAGCTTACAGACTTCACGTATATACCGTCTTCTATGAGGAAAAATTACTTTTCTTCAACTTGAGAAATACACTTGGATTGAAGTTTGGAAACTCAAGAGCCTTCATATTTTCACCCTCCTTAAAGTTTTTGACGCAACTTTTATTATTGCGGTGATTTCATAGAATACATATAAGGTATATAAAAAACTTGGGCTTTTTTTAGCGTAGAGTCGCCAACAGGTCACATTGACCGTTCTGTATAGAATGGTAAAACTTTTCTTTATTTTTAAAAATTTGCGTATTTATATATTTGAAATAATTATTTATTTTTAAAATTATATTTAACAAATTTTATTGCATGAAAAATTTATCAAAAAATAAAGTTTAATAATAAAAATACACTTGGTTCTTTTTTTATGCGGTAGATGCGTTCCAGGGGAATCCGCATAAAAAAAATCGCACAAAAAAAGACATACATTTATATGTAAAATGATGGATACGTTCCATTTATTAAAAAAATCGCATAAAACCTAAATAATGTTTTAAAATGCACCAGAAATCGCATAAAAAAAGATTTATAAATAATAAGATTTATTTTTTTTCTCATCATATTTTAATAAATGGCACATATGTGTGTTAATAACAAAAACAAAACTTAATATGTAAAAAAAAAACATAAACAAAACTTTATTTAAAATCATATTAAGAATGTTTTTATCATTATTCGCTGTCTGATAATGTGCGAACCCGTTTGTGGATTGGTGCAAGATCACTTTCATCACTTGAAGATAAAATTTCGTCATCAGATCTACATGGTAATGCTTCTTTAGGAACTTCAGTGATTTTTTTTTCTTTGACAAGGTAGTCAGTAATCAAACGCTGTGATGGCTTGACTAGTTCTTTGTAGAGTTCTCTGTAGCCAGACATACAAAATTTCAGATCACATTGGAATTTTAAGGCGCGTTCTACATCATTATCATTTTGAATAAAAAAAAATTCCAATTTACCGGAAAGTTGAAGGCCTTCCCGAAGTGATTTTTCGTCCAGTGGAGTAACATCTTCCAGTTCGCTATCTACACACACACTGTTTCGAAATCTTTAGTAGTATCTACCATACTTTCCAAAATATCATTATCATTTAGGGCTTCGTCCACAAGCAATTCTTCTATATCATGCTCGCCAAAATCATCAAAACCTTCCCCACCTATTTCCTTAGCAATTGAAATAATATCTGATGTTACTATTGTTGTTCTATTTGATTCATTTCTCTTTGATACGCATTCAGGCCAAGCAGCTTTCCAACATGCATTTAAAGTTTGTGATTTTATCTCGGCAATTGCTAACGCAACATGATCTACACAGTTCAAGATATTAAATTGTTTCCAAACTTCAGTAACTGTTATTGTATCGGATTCCAGTTTATCGAAAATGAATTGGAAAGTGAATTTTACATAATATTTTTTAAATGTTGAAATAATTCCCTGATCTAATGGTTGAATTAGGCTCGTTGTGTTTGGAGGGAAAAAACTACCTTTATATTTGGATGTTCTAAGTTTGGATGACCTGGTGCCTTGTCAAGAATTAATAAGATCTTAAATTCGAGACCCATCTCCTTCATATAATTTTCTACTTCGGGTACGAAGCATTTATTGAACCATTCAGTGAAAATAGCCGTTGTTACCCAGGCCTTCTTGTTTGCCATCCAATGTACGGGCAGTGTATTTAAGTCTTTTCCTTTTAATGCACGTGGTTTTAAAGATCGATTTACAAGCAGCGGTTTTAACATTCGATCGCCAGATGCATTGCTGCACAGCAATAAAGTAACTCGATCTTTAGCAGCTTTAAAACCACTGGCATTTTTTTCGGACTTTGCAATGTAAGTACGGGTTGGCATTTTTTTCCAAAACAATCCTGTTTCATCAGCATTGAAGATTTGATGGGCACAATATCCTCCATCTTTAATAATTTTAGCCAACTTTTCAGGATATTTTCTAGCAGCTTCTTCATCTGCAGAAGCCACCTCACCTTTTATTTTTAGATTATGAAAAGAATGTCTTTTTATAAAACCAGTTAACCACCCTGTGCTGGCAGAGAATTGTGGATTACTTTCACGTGAAGATGTAGATGGCTCTGATTCTTTTAACTCCTTGTAAAATTTAAGGGCTTTCATCTTGATTAAATGTCCATCTAACGGAATTCTTTTTTGAGTTAAATCTTCAATCCAAATTACGAGAGCCTTTTCTGTTTTTTTCTATTAAAGTGCCTCTTGAATATGATGAAATTTTAGAACTCAAATTTGTACCAGATCTGACTGATCTTATTGCCGCTTCATTTTTTTTTTATTGCTCTTATAGTAGATTCGCCTAAATTATAACGTTTACCTATTGCTGTTGATCTTTCTCCTTTCGCCAAGCAATCGAGAATTATAATTTTGGTTTCTAGCGAAATTGCACTTCTTTTTTGTTTTTTATTATTGTCACACATTTTCTTTAAGAGGACTAAAAATTATAGAAAAAACTTAATGTACAATTACGCACTAAAATTATTCAAAAAAACTTACAATTCACTTGAGTAAATTTATCTTCCGGTTTTCGGTAGTAACCTTCTTTCACAAAGTTTTATTTTCTAATGCTTTCCAATATGCAGGCTTTTTTAATTAGTTTCATACAAAAACAAAATGCAGCATAAAAACACGCAATTTTAACGAGGTATTTTTGTTTTTGTCTCTTTTGTTTTTAAGAACAAATCAAGAGAAAACATGTCAATAAAAGAAAAAAGAAATTTGTAACGGCAGCTGGCACGCCGGCGGGTTTTCAGTTTTGATTTCGGTTTTGCACGAGTTGTGTAAGACACCGGCAGGCGCGGATAAAAGACATTGGAACTTCCCCTCTACTGTTTGTTGGATAACTTAACATACAACCAGGACGTTACAAAATTCTTTCTTTGTATTGATTGCGTAATAGTAGAGTTGTAGTTGTTATTCTTATTCGTTTTCAGAAAAAGTGAATCAACAAAAAAAAAAAAAATTCGAAATTCGAATAATTTTTTTTTTCTTGCACCGCATAACTCCAAAACCGCATAAAAAAAACCGCATAAAAAGAGAACGAAGTGTATTATAAAATATATTTCAGCATTAAATATTTAATAGAGAGAATTAGAATAATAATTATATTGATTATATAATGTGTTTTAATTACACAATATTGATTGGTTACTAATTATACAAATAATATTTAATGAGAGCCGCGCAGACGAAAGTTTAAATAGAGGAGCAGAAGACATGTCAGAAGATGGATGAATAAAACTTGGCTCACAAAAACCAAAATGGCGAAACTCTGGAATAACATTAGTTTTACTTTTTCTCCATTATTTACATTTGATATCTTTGTCCGCCAAATAAATTTGTTTTAAAAATGCGCGACACATAAAGGGAGCCATATTTTATCCCCAGGAATAAATAAAATTAGGCGACAGACGCGTACACATTTATATCTGCTGCTATTTATTCGTCCCAGACATTAAATCATACTCTGTGGGAGGATGGAATAAACAGAAATAGCTTCAATCCGAAATATTTTCTGTTATTTGATCTGTGGTACCAAAGAGAAAATAAATTTCTCCCCAAAAGAAAATATTCACAGTAAGGTGAGAAGTTAGCGATAAAAAACGTTCTGACCACTTACACGTAAAGTGATGATGTCATCTCGTGCAATCTGCTACACGGCGTAGAATTTCATTGCTATCAACATTTATCCCAGACGACGCTAAAGAAATAGTTTGAGTCAAAAGGCGATCCATTAATTAAGATTATATAAAAGGGCGTACCTGGATCTGTAAAGAAAAAAAAATTTTTTTTTCTTAAAATATTTCGAGAGATTGCTCCCTCTTTATCAATTTATTGCACAGTGAATTTAATTTACAAATTATTGTACATTGTATATTGTACATGAGTTTCTCAAAATGGAATTCTCGCTTATTACCAACCTATTAGATTTTTGAAAGGTAAATTCTTCTATTGTTCTATCTCCAATGTCGAGAAGTTGGCTTAACATATTTAAATAATTTTATTTACTCGTTTGCAAAAGAAATAGAATAATTTCAAAAGATCTTGAAAACTACATAAAAACGAAGAGATCATAGTCTGCCATATATACTTGAAATATGGTTGTAAATAATTATACTGGAATAAAAGATATTTTTATCTTCCCATTATTCTCATCATTTCAGTATATAGGCAGCAGAAAATTTGTTTTATTCAAAAAAAAAAAAAAACACGCGTTATAAATAGTTTAAATTTTCGATAACAGATGGCGCTCTAATGCATCTTATTTATATAAATCTATGTGAACTTTATTTGTTGTTTTCAAATATGAGCAGTGCACGAAGCATCTTTATAAATTTATAATTATTTCTACTATCCTTAATGTCCCCATAGTTTGTTTAAAATTTATTTTCCAAGAGTTGATCTTCAGAATCAGTGTAAAAGCAAAACAGCAAAATACAATAATAGAGCGGTAAAGTAAGATTAAACTGGCGAAACCGCTGGGAGGGTTCACCACTGATGAGTCAGGCCTTCCCATTATTGTTATCAATGCAGTAAGGACAGTAGAAAATTTGTTTTAATTAAAATACTCATCACGTCATAAATAGTTCGAATTTCCGATAACAGATGGCGCCCTAATGGTTATATCTTTATTTTTACAATTCCAGTATGTTGTCTGTGAATATTTCTATGTGTTTACAAAGTATACGATACACAAATTATTAAAAATAATGCGTTACTGCGCCATCTGTGTTTATAAATGTAAACTATTTAGAGCACCAATATGCGTGTGATTATCTTTCAAAAAAAAAAAAATACTACTGCTCTAACTACATGTCGATAAATTGATAGAGAAGTAGTTTAAGATTTAAAATGTACTAAAAAGGATAAAATAAATATTTCAGTTACCGCTGAACAATTAGATTTATTTAAATAAAAAAGGCATATATTGGATCAAAATAGCATTTATTTTACCAATATTTCAGTTGGCTGAACGCCAACCTTTATCAAGGTATTATAACTTATGAATTAGATTTCTATGAGTCTACTCGGTATAGTGTCTACACCGCTCGGCCTGGTCATCCCAGGGCCAGAACTGATACTGCGATGGACTGAGTTCCCGTCTAAACTCAGGTCGTCGGTCATATATTCAATAAGGCCATGTGCGGAGGTTGACAAATTTTGCCGCAGCTACCTTCAATGCGAGGGACTCACACACTTGCTGAACAACAACTCCATAGAGCGGCTGAGAGAGCAATTAGACACCTTGCTCTCTCTCAGCATTCGATACAATATTTACTGAATCCTATTTATATAAAACACCCTAAATAACTGGTGTAACAACAAACCACGCCATCTCACTGAATTTTTCAAGACTGGGATCTCGGGTAGAAAGATTCGTTTTTTTTTTCAACACAATCCCAAAAATCAGCAATGTTTTTGTTCCGAATGAAAGTGTTGAAGGATAATGTTGATAGAGTTAATAATGGTAACAAGCCAATAGTCCCCATTCCTGCCCAAATTCTTCGGCTATTATGAGCCTCCCAGACCGAATCCGAGAGCGCTTGGACGCGGGACTGCAGTCCGTAGTCCAGTGGTGCAGTGAGATGTCCAGGGACGTCTCCTGGACCTACTGGATCCTGGTAGTGGCGGCCTGCATGCTCGGCTACCAGCTGTTCGAGTTCGAGTCCCGGCTCTCGCCGCGGTCCTGGCTGCCCAAGTTCCTGCTGGATCTTCTCTTCCTGTCGGTCGGGATCGCCGCGGTGTTCTTCCTCACCACCCGTCCGCCCGAGGGCCTCTCCGCCCCGCCGCCCCTGGACCTCCACTCTAGAGGTGACGGCGATACCCTTGGCCCCAAAACTTTTCCCAAACAGATGCTTGATGAGAGTTCCATGACGTCCATTGTGTCCGATCGCCCACCAGGCGACCTTCCATCTAGCCAGATAGCCGCACTGACGCAGCGCCGCCTGGAGCACCTGGAGACCCTGCTAGACGACCAGATGGTGTCCATGTGCCACCTGCTGGACAGCCAGATGAAGCTGCTCCACAAGCTCGAGAACAAGTTCCAAATGGAGACCAGCGTGGTGGAGCAGCTGATGGCGTCCCACGGCCGCACCAACCACAGCATCTACCACATGGTCGACAGCATCGTGAGCCACTACGCCGCCAGCCTCCCGGACAGCAACGGGGACGCTGCTTCGGAGGACATTGATTAGATCTGGTGCAAGTAAACATGATCGTCTGGTATGTGCCTTTTTATTCCTGAAAGACACGCTAGACATCTATTATAATATAAGCTTTCCTGGTTGGCTGTTTAGTGTCACGTGACATTAATAAACCGATCTTTGAATTTAACAGCCATTTAGCGTGCAGTGTTTCTTTAGTCAGGAGGTTGCAATGACAATAACGAAATTCTATTCTAAATATAAGATATGGGGGGGGGGGGGGGGGGGGGGCGATTCTAAGAAAAAAAAAAGTTCTCATTTAAATAATATTAAAAATTATAATTTATTTAAGAAATGTATTTATGAATTATATTAGGATTTTTAATTATTTTTATTATTGGAGAATCTGACGCTTGACCTCCGTATTCTGTAACGGTATATTTTAGCCGCGAGCTCACTACATCGACACGGGCTGAATTACTCTTGGGAAGTGCCGTCGCTCTGATGGATCAGTAGACGTGTGGGGGTCGGTGGTGGAATCTAAACCGTTGTTTTTCCTCCGCTACGACACGGGATCGAATCCCGCATTGGGCACTTTTTTATAATAAAAAAAAATGCTCCAATGGCCCCCGATTCTTGCAAAAATCCAACCCCGCCAGCGAGTGCAAGTAACCAAACGGGGCTCTGGTACATTTGTAAGCGCAAAGTCGAACTGTTTTTCACATATGTAAACATGTGGTGCACTTAGAGTAAAAGCAGTCGCTAACTACCCACCATGATTATCATGGTCTGTACCACGTGTACTAGGGGTAATAATAAAAATAGTAGACGTGTCCCATTCCCTGCTGTCGACGCTGAAATCCAAGCAGTTTGCAATACTCTGTGGCAGCCATGTCGGAGTTAGTTAGGTGTCGGAGAAGCAGGTGACAAATTAACGATGACGTTCATTAAGTGGAAGCACTCTGTCCGATTGAAGGACCAGACGACATAAAAAATCAGAGTCGACAGCGCTTTGTTTGATTTAGCTGCGTCGTTTGGCAGGATATTTATGGCGGCAAATATTTCCTGAAATTAGACTTGGCGTTCCGAGTGATTTGTCCGGATTTCTCGGAACATCAATCCAGGGGCTGGTTCCACCGTTTTCTATGTCGCTGTGTTGGATCAACTGTGTCAGCTGGCGCGCAATTAATATGCGCATGTCTGAAAAAGTCAAAACTTGACATTTTTATTATCTCCTTCCACGCCCGTGAGTTGGCTTAGGATGTTTTGGATAAAATGTTGCATCGAGTTGGTGGTTGTCTTCAGATCTTCTGGTGATCTTCTATCCTCCACTAATCAACTCCTTCGTATTTCCAATAAAACGGAGAAAGCTAATTTCTTCAACTTCTTTTTATTTTAATCTTCTTTTTCCTCCATCTTTATTCTGGTTGAGAGTATTTCAACCAACTCTACCAAACTCTTCGTTGTGAAATATTTGAATCAAAGCCACCTGGACCAAATCTGGGTGTTTATTTACACAACCGATGTCTGAGAGGCTCCATCAAAAATTATTTCTCGTAATTTTTTTTAAATAAAAAAGTAAATCTTTTAATCTCAATGCAATCTATATTAATAAAATGCAAATTTCATAAGTGGTGTTCGCTAAAAACTTTCGTTACAATGCATCAATTTCAACCAAATTTTCAACATTTATGTAAAACGAGATGGAGCAGGTTTTGCTTAACATCAAAATATTTTTCCTAACTTTAACATGCGTAACTTCGCTGTTATCGATTAAATACAAAAAAATCAACAGAGTTAATTTTATTTATATATAAATACAAAAAAAATCAGCAATTCATTCAACTCAATCTAAAAAAATATTCAAAACAAGCAATTTTAAGATAACACCATATGTAAAACAGTCGGCCAAGAAAACAACAACGATATTACATCTTTCTCACATATTCACACACAATCTTGATTAATAATTAAAACTAATCTTTAACATTGTTTATTATACTTCATAATATATAATATTCGTTAGGCAAACTTTCATTCGGATAAAACCCGGGCGAAGCCGGGTACACATCCGCTAGTAAATCTATAAAAAAAAGTTTGGTAGATCCGTGTGTGGGTATAGGGGGGAAATAAAGATATTGTTCCTGTGTCAATCATATTTTCGCTGTGGGCCTGAGATACCGGCAGAGGCGGGTGTTGTATGAACATCGACCACTACGTTCTCAACTCTATTTAATCTCCCCAATATACAACTCTATCTACACCCGAGGTCTACCACACCGTCGTGGCCAGCATCTCCTCCAAGCGTCCCTTGTCGAGCGCCTCCACCAGGGTCAGCTTGGCGTGGAGCTTGTCGGGCAATGGGCGCCGGTCCAGCACGAGCATCCCGCGGGTCAGGCCGCCGCACGTCTCCACCGCCCCGGGCAGCACCTCGGTCTCCTGCACCACGGTCGGGTCCAGCAGGGCCGCCGCGGCGTAGAAGTCGCCCAGGTTGATGACATCCTGGCCCAGCGTCTCCCTGTGGTAGCGCAGCAAGCCCCGGCTGATGTCGGTCAGGAATGGCGAGTCGGCCACCGCCCGCAGGAACACATCCTGCACAAGTGAAGTTATTGCCGGGTCCACTCGGCCTCGAGTGTCCCACCTGGGGCAGCTCCGACTCCACCGTCGTCTCCCACGGCACCACGGTGATGGGCGCCGTCGTCCGCTGCAGCACCGCGGCCGCCGCCTCGGGGTCGAGGTGGAAGTTGAACTCGGCGGTCGGGGTGACGTTGCCCTGACCTGGAACACAGTTAGATCTTTGATCCAATATGTGATCATTTATAACAGCAATATATTTGAAAAATAAAAAGATGTTCTTTGCAAAGAGAGCCTTTTAAAAGTTACGAAACCAATCTCCACCACAATACTAGCACCTCAGAAAATGAGTGTGAGGTCCACTGTCAACACATTGTGAAGCCACAGCGCCCTATCGACAATTGCAATGTGAATACACGCGCGAATATAGTAGTGATGATAATTTTTATGATAATTAAAATAAATATAAAATTATAACGTGGTTATCTGAAAGACATTGTAGTTTGGTTCAACATTCACTCGGGCAAATCCCGGGTGGAGCAGGTTTACTCGCGCGCCTCCATTGGAATAAAGTTATGGAAGAAAGTCTTCCCTCTGTCTTGTCATTTCTCTTCTAAAGCATAGGTGGGAATATAGGGCAGACACATACAGGAACAAAAACTCTCTCTCCATACCAAGTTTACAGTCGATTCTCGATTTAAGATATTTTATCAGAGGATCATAAATTATAGGTCTTAAATCTGGTATTTTAGAATGATTTTTAATTAAAGTGATTCAATTAAAATAAAAATTAAGCTTATTAATTTAAGATTATATAATTGGTAAAGAAAATATTAAAAGCAATACTATAAATAGCTCCATTCTAAAACCAACTAAAAATAAGTGATAACAATAATATTATTCTGATAATTTTTTAACACGATAAATTTATCATAGGCAAGAAGTTTCATTATTAAATAATATCACCAAAAACACTATAAGAAACGTTATTATCTTAAGTGCCATTAAATATTGAAGATATTTGTATCGTCTCACTGCTATACTTCTGCTGAAATATAACAAAATATATATTTGGCAACACCATGTTACATGAGAAGACATCCACTTGGGCACATCCCGGGCCAAGCCGGGCAGTTAAGTCTTATATGAAGATGTGACACGCTCTACTTGAATTGAATATTTGGAGAAATTCCACATGAAACGGACAAATATCTAGAGCAGCAAGAATTCTAGAGAGGAACAACGAGATGAGAAATGCCGAGATGTGAGAATGGCAATTTAAAGAAGAACACATTCACGGTGCAAACAAACCAAATGAAAACAGATTGTTGTTAGTCTAGAAGGTGACGTCTCTGTACAGAAATATTTTTACTTTCCGGCGCCAGGGGAAACTTCCTTCCATCTACTTTAAATGAAATTCCTTATTACAGGATTGCAGATTTCGACAAAAAAACATAAGAAGTTTCAATTCTTTGTATTTACTTGATTAAAGGAAGCTTTCAGACAATCCCTTCTTCAGCTAAGTTAGTTGGCTGAAGAAGAACTTGCTCGAAAGCTTCCTTTAATAAAGTAAATAGAAAGAATTGCGACGTGTCTTATATTTGTTTGTAATTTAAATCCAATGACCTCGCTTGCTGCCCCCGAGGACGACCACCTGCCGCAGCGAGGCCCCCAGCCCGGGCCAGAGCTGCAGGGCCAGCGCCAGGTTGGTGAGCGGCCCCAGCGCCAGCACCGTCACCTCGCCGGGGTTCTCCCGCACCAGCCGCACCAGGGCCTCCGCGGCGGACTCCTGAGGCACAGGCACCGAAGAGGGAGGCCGCCAGCGCTCCCCGGTACCGTACAGCCCGTCAGGACCGAAGAAATTGCTGACGGTGTTCTCGGGAGACGTGAGGGGACTCTGCGCCCCCTTGTAGACCGGGACGTCCTGCCATACACGGCTTTATAGCCAATGTCCAGTGGAGCTACTTGAATGAAACACAAGGCTTCAAACACACGCTCACGTTTAATGAGGAATAATTAAGATAGTTTTGCCGTTATAAGCTCCGGTTTTGTCACATGTTGTCTTTTGATGAACAGTCGAAGTGGAGGTCGTAAAAGACGCACACGAAGACGGAGAGGTGTAGAGAGAGAAGGTGGCTATACTCCGACCAATGAAATATTTCTGGAGAACTGTTCAGCTGTTTCCCGGCCGTTAAACCCCGAGTCCAAGGATCCTCGAGCCAAGAATAGCCAAAGGGAGCAGACTTCTTCCGGCGTGGACTGGTGTCTTGGCCTTAAGTTGGTTATTTCTTTCTTCCACCTCCTTTCTCTCGGTGTTGTTTACTGGTTTAGTCGTTTAAACATACGTTGTGATATACGAATTATGGCTTGCATGGAATAAGTTTAAATTACGTCACGGATATCGTCAAGGTGCGCCTTTTCAAAATAATCTTTAATAGTAATCTCTTTTCTAGGGTCGATCTTATGTTGACAAGCTAAGCTCACCCTGGTCGATTTTCTTGGGACATTGGCAGGTGAGAGTGTTACCCACCTTTCTGTTAGCCGCTCGCAGCGCTGCGTGGACGTTGAGGAAGGTGTCGTCCAGCCCCACGTTGCCGTACGTCGCCGTGATGGCCAGCAGCCGCACCGGCGCCGCGGGGTTCAGCAGCAGCATCAGGGCGAAGATGTCGTCCACGCCCGGGTCGGTGTCCACCACCACCAGCGGGCCGCCACTGGGAGCACAACGTTTGGCTACTTGATACATCACTCAAACCTTTATAAACACAATTATTTAATTAGAGAAATGTGTGTGTTAAAATAGAAACAGCTACAATCTATCAGAAACAAATCCTGTTCCCCTCCAAGTTGAGACAATGCCATGATGGCCATTCTGTAGATTCCGTACTTCATCCAAAAGATGACACCAGGACCCTCTCAGGGTTAGAAGTCCCTACGCTTTCCGTCTGTCTGAAGAACTAATGTTTAAAATGCCAATAGGATTATATCTAAGTCATTGTTAAGGTATAACTTTTCAATTAAGACTTAGGACACACAAACTACACGGGGGCATTGCCTGAGTGAGTCTAAACAAACCTATATACTGCGGGTTTGTCACGTGCACGCTTCCACAATATCTGCGACCAAACTGGATGGAATTTGGCCAAGACATGGAGTAAGGTTTGGAAGAAGTCGCTGATGTAGTTTCGATATCAGATTATGATAATCATTCCAAACTTATTAGCATATTATGTGGTCTTAAATGATTACGACAATTATATATTAATGACTTTATACTCTCTCTCTCTCTCTCTCTCTCTCACATTCACTTGGGCAGAATCCAGGCGAAGCCGGGGTCTAGGTTTACAATAGGAGTCAACGTGACCACCGCGGCCGGACATTGCGGACTCAGCTGTCAGGAGCGTTGGTGCTCAAAACTCACAAGAACCCATTTGTCTATGAGAGCGTCCCGCGAAGGTTGGTATTTACAAATAGCTGTTTTCCCCACACACAATGATTTCTGTAGATATTTATGGTAAAAATAAATGATAACTTTTCTATTGTGGAATTTCAGGGGCCATTAAACCGGCTGCCAGTTCCAGGAATTCCCGACGCGACGTACTTCACGTGGCGAGTAAAACGTCGCCGTTCAAGTCCACAATGTCAGTCAGCTGCTCAGACATTATTGGAGTTGACCTCCCCGTCAAAACCTGTTTCAGAATCAGTGAAAACAATTAGTTTTTTGTTTAAATCGAAATAAAATTCCTCCGCTTGTGTGTTTAACAAGTCTATGAAGGAAGTTCAAGTTACAAAAGTGATTTCTCATATTTCGAAAGTCCACGAATGTCGCTAGAGCCGCTGTGCCGTGGTGAATGCCACAGTGTGTCAAACAGTGGATCCCTTGTCTGACTGGTTATAGTCACTTAGAGTTAAGTCGGATGCACACGTGGTCTCAAGAAGTATTGATAAATGTTCGGATAAAGAGAGATTTTAAGGATTTGTTGACTTAATCGAGTCAATAAAATACAACGGCGAACACAGAAGTCTCGGCGGCTTACCTTGGCGGAGCTGGCGACGGCATGTGCATGGCTGCGGGCGGTTTGGCGGAGAGACGTCGAGGTCCGTCACCTGCACAGCCGCAGCTGGGAGGGCCATTGACTTCTTACATCGAATCAGCATTGGTTGGTGAATGTAAGATGGATGACAAGAAACTGGAATATTCGCGCCAATGTTGACTTCACCTGCTATATTCCCAGAACTAGACCGATATGAAAGCTCCAATATTGATCAAACGTTACGAGAAGTTTGAATTACAAAATACTTAATTTGACATAGAGTTGCTTTATTAAATAAAAACAACTTTCTATACCAAAGTTTCCTCGCCATGTCGCTTGCTTCCTTAGTCGACAGCAATAGAACATGAAAGGCATCAGCTTCAGTTGCCTTCGCTGCCACATGCCAATTTCCCTCTCTACGTACAAATTAGCATTTTTGTTTCTCCATTTAGGTAATAATTACAGGTTTAAGTCGTAAACAGTGCTGTTGAATAGTAATATCTCTACAATGGTTACGGCAGCTGTTCTAGTCATTAATGCACGTGGACGTTTCAACCAGTCAAAGGACTATCAAAGAAAAGGAAATTGTCTCAACGGCCACTGATTCCTGACCGCACCCTACCTTAGCGCGAGCAACCGAAGGAAGCTTTGTCGACCGCTCGACAGATGTCGTGTGAAGTATCATTTATCGTCTGCATATTTTCGCCAGTTTAAGAGATTTTATCGACGCGAGGTTCAGACAAAAGTAGGCTCAGTCTTGGCGATAGCTCCGCTCAGCCACCGCCATCCGGACGTCCGTTGTTGCCAGCGGCACTTCCTTTCCCCGCCGTACGTCTCGGCCGTACGTACGTCTTGTGTTAGGTGCGGATCTATTAGGTGTATTAGATGTTGACATTTAGCGGCATCATCAGTTTTATCTCAAACAGTATGTTGTTTACATTTGTAATGTTGTATGTTTACGTTCCCTTTGTTAACAGTGAATAGCACGCTTGCATAAGGCCAAAATACGGGTCGTGTTATCCCAACTATACAGGTATAGAACAAGATAATTCTAGCGTGCAGGGACTTCCATGCTGAGTCCATGTCTATCCATGAAGAAATAGTTTGACTATTGTTTCGTTCGTCTGCTTACACTCAACGATGCGCAGTACTGGTACATCGCAGGGATTCGAACAAATGGTTCGATGCGGGTTTGGAAGCCAGGTGTGGCTCACTCACCGGGTGTCCGGGGCTCCATAGCTCGCTGAAAGTAACTTGTTTATCTTCCCGGCCGATATCTGCAGCGTATCTGGCGGCGCGCCCTCGTGGCCGCTACGTGCTGCGGGCTTTGTGTGGAGCCATTGGAGAAACAAGGTTGTTATTGTCATTCTCTGAGTACTTCCGATTTTATCTTCAGTTCTCTGCTCTGTTAATATTGCGCCGTTTATTTTACTGAGGTAAAAACTAAAGGTTTTCTTTCTTTCTTACGAACCTCATCCAAGCTTTCGATCCATAAGTGGCTTTTGTAATAAGGATGGATTTGTGTAGTTTGGTCTTGATGAATAAGAATGTTTCTTTTGATTCAAAATAAACGTTCTTCCCCTGACGTATAATTTAACAAAATCAATAAAGCACATCCAGGGCTAAGTTGCTTGTACAATTTTATTCCTCTAGCTTCCGTACTGACATTTCCTTCAACAAGAGTAACACAAGTTAGTGATACTCCCGTCGAAGGGCGGATAGGTCCGAAATCCTGAGAAATAAAATTGTACAAGAAACTCAGCCCTGGATGTTTTATTGATTTTATTAAATAAAAAGGAAGGTTTCTTGTTTGCTCATATTTGTGTTAGAGAGAGTTCTTTCACTGCTGTCCAAACTATTTCAATTCTCTTTTTTATTATGTTCTTTCTAAATTGCTGATTCATTTTTTACCTTTTGTATATCATGGTTATCAAACCTTACGTATAATCTTTCGCAATCTCTCCTTATATCCATTGTTTTGGAATGGTACAGTGGACATTTCGTATTCTGCACAACAGGTTTTGTTCCCAAGTTGTGCTCTAAATCTTCTAATCTCTAGAGTGACATCAGCGCTATGTCGTCTGCAAAGTTAAGCTGACTAATTCAGCCGATCATCGTCATTGCCTTATCGACTCCAGCGCTAAGTTCGAGAAGTTTGACCGATCTTTGCGGATTCATGCTTTTGTATCTCTTTCATGATTGTTGTTTAGAATTTTCATAACTTTTTATAGGATATATTTTTATTAATTCCAGAAATTGACCTATATATTGTTACGCCGGGTTGTTGCTTAATGGGTTCCTCGCTAATGTTTGTTTCTTCACTCTTATTGGTTATCTTCCTCGACATTTGGCCCAATCCAAGACTAAGTCTCTCATTGGTCGTGACGTCACGGTGACGCGCGATGTAAACAAAGGTTATGATTGGTTCATTTTTTTTAAACAAGATTTAATTATTAATATTTTAAGGGTGAGTATATCATAAAATAATTACCTTGTAGTTGGTCTATTTATTTTCTTGAAGAATTCAATCTCTGGTCCGGAGGTTCCTCCTGCCTTCTCTCCAACAATAAATAAACAAGATGTCAACAATGTTACTAAAGGAATGATGCTATGGTACATAATCTGTTTATGTTAATTTTAAATAAATATCAGAGAATATTTCGGATAAATGGCGGGACGTATCTTCTTCTTCTTCTTTCTTATCTCCACTCAATCACACTAAGGTATCAAGCTTGTAAAGCTTGAGATTTTTGATGGTGTCTGCCGGGGAAGAGTAGAGCTCATCAATGGATGAGTCAATACAGTCAATAATATGTCTTGGGGTTGCAGACTGAGAATTAGTACATAGTGGGAAAACCTTGCAACCATTCTGGAAAGTCAGCGGGACGTATGATGTAACAATATATAAAAACTGTTGAGATTAGTGAACAAATCTGTGAAATATGTTTTGACCAAGTAGTTGTTGGTTTTTAAAAGGGTAATGGCTTAAAGTAACGGCTAAACTTTTCTCGCGCATTTTCAGTTTGTTTTAACCTCTCTCACCTCTTGAATAATAAATTTATTTAAATTAATAAAGCTGAATTAATGCAAAATTGAAATTTCCCTACAACACAAACGCTTGATCGATTTTTCTTTGTGAATGTTTATTGCACGTACAAGTTGTATTTAGTTGTTTTTCCGATTAACTTGATATCTGCTTCTGCACAACATTTGTTCTCATGGTTGATGGTTCGAAGCATTTTGAAATATCTGCAATCGTCTTAAAGAATACTTTGGAGTTATTACATTCTGAGACAAAATCAGAAATTCCTAATCTAACCAGTCTTAGGATGTCGACCTACAGACTACCTCATTTAGCTTCTTTTTTTTTTCCTTGGTTTCTCATTCCCAGCAGAAATTTGATATCTCTTCAGTCATTTAATTTTCTATCAGTCATTCTACTGAGAAACAGGTTTTTATCTTTGAGTCAAAATCCATTGAGATTGAATCAACTTTTATTAATAACCCATATAAAATTATATAGTACCAAATGAAAAAGCAGTAAAATACAATAAAATTATAATACAGAGTTATTAAAGATAATAATAAATATATATAAATGTATATGTGTTATGGAAGGTGGGAAAAGAAACACAAGTTGGAAGAGGAACCTATGCAGCCAGAGAGAGAGAGAGACGGAACCGGCACACAATCCCCAACTGTCTTAAAAGTCCCGAGGTGTTATTAACTGACAGGCCCCAGTGGTCGCCCCTTGGAATGTCGCTGGTGTCTCAAGTGACCGGACTTTACCCTCCCGTCTCCGCCTGGGCTGCCTGTAGGTTGGCTTTGTTATTCCTGGAAGTAAATGTATTATGACATACATATCTACATCAGACACGAGCCTTCTCTGAAGGGACATCTGGACTATGTCAAATGTTTAAGGCCGCCCTGAGTTCGGAAAGACCCGTGCTTATAAAGGGCGATCCATTTAATATTTTTATTAAAATATTGCTCCCTCTTTATCTATTTATTACCAAATAAGTTCAATCTAAGTTTACTGTGCAATAAATTGATAAAGAGGAGGCAATCCCTCGAAATATTTTGAGAAAAATTTGTTTTTTTTTTCACAGATCCTGGTACGCCCTTTTTCATATAAATATATTTTATCTGTCGCCTATCTTTTTGTTTCACATTCCATACGTTGCAAGCGCCATCTAGGTAAATATCCCTCCCTTTGTTGGCTGATAAGCACGTTTTTGTTGCTTGTCTACTTCAAATATGTTCATGTACTTGTCCCATGGGGGGGAGAAGTCCGACCACACCTCCCTGCGGTCCCCCCTGTACCCTTGGAATATTCGACCAAATTCTGGTTCGTTTCCAAGGTGACTAACGTGGCAACGGCACCCATTTTCCAATGAAGAGCAAGATAGTGGATATTGCTGCTGCTGTGATGGAGATGCATGGAGACATCTAAGACTCTTTTTTGGACACGACAACAACAACATTATAGCCCATACAAATATTGATCTTCAATTATAACAGTTTACTCCTTCTTGGATTATTTAAATAATAATAATAAAAAAAAAGAAAATCGTCTCTCTCTTTCTCTCTTCTTCATCGGGCGGACCTACAGTCCTGGATCTTCGCTGTAGGACCACGCCATCTCTTCAGCGGCTAAGCATGCCGTTTTCTTCGTATATCACGAGATGTCGCTGGAGACCCGCTGGCGATCTCCCATCAAACTCTGCAGCGGTGACGCCATGTACATATTGACTGTATATTGATTTTTTTTTGACGTGACAACGTCTTAAATTAGGTTGCGGCTGGGAGTCACTTATGAAAAAGTGTAACGCCCGGTAACGTTACGATGAGTCATCGAACGAGAGTGCTGCGCGCGCAGCGCTAGAGAATTAGGCGCATTGAATCGGCGCATGCTTGTCTCTGTCTTTGTCTTTCTCGAACGTTCTTGGCGTTGGAAAAACAAGAAAGCGTCATAATACAAGTTCACACGTGTGGTTAAAGTATCGTCAGCTGTGTCTGTAGTGAAAATGTGGAGTGCTTAGATTCGTCATTTACAACAACTACAACAATAAAGGTAAATAATTGTACACTGATATTTCATTATCGTAAACTATGATTGATTGATTAATTGTTAGATTGACACAAAAGTTGAGAAACTGAGTTTATAGGTTATGTCATACTATTGATAAATGTTGATAGTGTTAAGTAAATTATTAGTTTAAAATTAATTAATTAATTAATTATTATTTTACAAATTTTAAATAGTTTCAAATTTATTTAGCAAAAATTTGAACCTTCGATCTGAATAAATGTTTTGATTTTCGAATTGATTCTTTAAAATTACAAATATTAAGAAAAAGTGGCAGATATAAGAAAACTTTATTTAAACTGTGTTGAGCAAGAATTTTAACATCTAATTTAAGTAAATGTTTTAATTTTCAACTTCATCATTTACAATTACAAATTTTATTTAATTTCAAATTTATTTAGCAAAAATTTGAACCTTCGATCTGAATAAGTGTTTTGATTTTCAAATACCAACGCGGCTGGTTTGAGTGGCGATCTATCGTAAATTATCATCGACATCTACGGCGGAAGTGTTCCAAGTTGCGATTACAGACGTAACTCGTGTCATTAAAACCAAGGGTGACATGTGCATGACTGAAGTTACTTGCTTCGCCGCTAATACTAGCTTCAAGTTTATACTCGGTGCTGTATATATTCATCCAGGAGCTAGTATGCAGGATATTGGAATGTTACTATGGCAAGGACTCGGTCCGTACATTCACAACAGCCAGTACGTGCCACCGTTCGTGCAAGTTGATTCTAGTATACCGATTCTTCTGTGTGGTGATTTTAACAAAAACGTAAAGCCTGACAACTCGTTTCTTAAATTCATGAAAAATACGTATAATCTTGATTGCGTATCAAACGTTTCTAAGTCAACTACGTTAAAAGGAACAACTATCGACTTGACTTTCGCAAGACACATTACAGCAGAAACACTTCCTTTCATTTCATATTTCTCCTATCATCGTCCTATCCTCAACAAAATCACTCAAATAGGAATTAGTTAAGTTTAAGTTTACATGTACAATGTTTTAGTAAACAAAATATATTTCTATAGTTAAAATTTGTGCAATTCTTATTTTCATTCAATTCCTTGTTCCTATTGTGCAATTTAATTATATTCATATCAATAAATATTCTACCGTTGTCACGTAAAATCTTCGCCCGTAAAACCGACTTTACAGGCAACCATTGTTTTTTTTAATAATAATCATTGAAAATTCGAATTATCATAGACACGTATGATTCTTTATAAAATTAACCAATTTATATGCCCTTACTGCAATGTAAAAATTAATGGGAGGGCCTGGCTCATCAGTAAGGGCAGTAGAAATTGTTTAACTTTTAAAAGAATCATATGTGTCTATAATAGTTTCTAATTTTAATAAAAGATGGCGCGCTAATGTATCATAATATAATAATCATTGTTAATTTCCTGATTTGTGCGGATTTTGAACTCTGACCTTGTAATGACAAGATGTCAATAAAAGTATGATAATTGCCATTGTATCTCTCTCCTAAAGACGTGTCGCCGTTGTCGCCCCACATTCTCGACCTGACTCCCCAAGATGAACGCAAAGACAACATCGTTCCTCTCTGTGGACCATAAATTGACCAGAGCTTCGACAAAGTTGGAAATCCAATGTGGCGCCCATGGCACGTATACGTCAGGTCTCCTAGAAGATCTGATGGGTAAATAGTTACTAATACCCTCATTAGATGGCGCTCTCTTAATGTATTTTCATTTTTTTATTGGCTGTAAATAATAAATAATATGCATAATTACTTTATTTATGAAAATTACGAATTTATTCCTGTACACACACATTAATTTGACTTAAATATTTAATATATATAGTATTTTAAAAAATAAGGCTTATTATATATCTTTATAGTAACCATTTATTTAATATATTCTTTAATGTTATAAAATAATCCACTAAGTTTATCCCGGGCAGTTGGCGTTTTTTACTCTCCAGGGGTTTTCCTTATTTCTCTCTCAACTAAATTGTTTTTTCAATAGTTAACTTGTGGTAACTTGTTACAATGGACTCCAGTCTGTCCCCCACAAGGTTGCTGGATGCCACTGAGGTTTCTCTCGTCTCAGGAGCACTTCTTGTCAGTCCCGAATGTCCCCCACCAATTAGGGTTACTGCTTGGAGTTAGTGAGTGGTGGTTCTCTTAGGTGTCGAGGTAACTAGAATAAGATCCCTTGGGCTGAAAGCTTACTGATAACAGAATGAATGAGCTGCCAGTAGCCACGAAGGCCGGAGAACTCCCCGCCATCACCTGAAATATCTCCACCAGCAGACATCTCCCGGTCCTGCTCGATACTCAGGTCGTCGAGTTCCGTGCAGAGTCTTCCTGGTGGTCTCCAGCTGTTCCTACAGGATGGTCTTGGCGTTGGTTGTTGTCTTCTCGGATCTCCTCCACTCTGGTCTTGTAATGCTCCAGCTCGTTCATTCTGTCCTCGGTTAGCTTTCAGCCCCAGGGGTCCTATTCTAGCCACCTCGACACCTGAGAGAACCACTGCTCACTGTGGAACTCCAAGCAGTAGTGGTGGGGAACAGGCGGGACTGACAAGAAGTGTTCCTGGGCCGAGATAAACCTCAGTGGTATCTAGCAGGCTTGTGGGGGACAGACTGGAGTCACCATTGATGTCGTAACAACTTACCACAGATACGGTTAACCATTAAAAAATAATTTATTGTCAAATATATTTATTGTCTTTTATAAATAAAACAAAATGGCACCTATATATATGTATAAACAAATGTTAAATATGATATAGAGTGTGAAGTCAGAGAGTAGGGTATGTAAACGAACTTACCCACAGCAATATGATTATAAATTGAACGTCTGAACAAAGTGAAAGTACTGGAGGAATAAAGCGAAACTTGGCATTTTGTCTACAACCGTGACGTCAAGTGTTGCCCACCGCGACGACGTCGTATGGTGATTGGGCAATGTTGGAATTTTACTATCGTCTGCTTCACGTAACATGTGTGTAGAAAAAACGTTTAACAATTTTATTATTTTTTTTAAATTATTTTTTCATGTATAATATATTGGAATATATAATATGTCGTGTTCTACGACAAGAATTAACACGAGACGACTTCATACTAAAGAAAACTCTGACTTTATTACTTTTCCTAGCTATATATATACATCGCGCTTCTCGCGGACATGCAAATATAACAACCTTTCATAAGAAACATAATGTAAAAATATATAAAACAAAACAATACTATGCAAATATCTCGCGGTATGCGACAGACTCCCCCCCCATGACCTCTCATCACTCCCGTGATGAGACTCCTGGTGGTTCAATGACCTTTCTAGGTCTTCCAACTTTTCTCTTTTCCCAATAATCTTTTTAGGCCTACCAACTTTTCTGGCATAAAGAGCCGAGTATTCAGGATAGATTTGATCATGTCGATAGTACTTCCATTCAGCACTTTCTCCGTTCTCCACATCACATCGAACAAATAGACCTGGAAGATGATAACGATAGTAACCAGCTGTATGAATAATAGGCGTTTTCAACAGATTATAAACCCTAAAATCTTCTTTAGTTTTCTCATCTCTTGATTTCTTAACAGATTTACAAAGTCTATCATGATGTTTCTGCATCATTACTTCAATAAGTGCTGTAAAAATGATTATCTTATCTTTAAGATCAAATTCAAAGATACTTAACAATGTTAACTTTTCGTTAATGGGAGTATTAACTGTCTCCAAATGTCTTCGCATTATTTCAGAAGCAGTATAACAGTTGTTATCTGTATTGTCAATAAATTTTGCTAGGCATATTAGAAGTTTGCTTAAAGGCCCCTCAAGAATCTGATTTCTAAGCATGGATTCAAATTGAGATGGACCAATAACTTCAGGAAGACCTAACTTTTCACGAAAACCATTCAGGAATTCAAGAATTGCCAAATCTTTTAAGATTTGAATTAAACCCTCATACAGTTGTAGAGATGTAGTTAATCTTGGCAGTTCAGGTAGTGCTGCACGAAGTTCCAAACTAGTATTTATCATTTCAAAATAGAGTCCACTCAGCATAAATAGACTCCCTCCTGAATACTCAGCTGGACATGGTCTCTTTCCATATTCACTAATCATCCTTTGTCTATAATCTATATCCTTAATACACCTGGCATTCCCAAAATCGATTACTTTAGCAATATATCCAAGAGTTGGGATTTTAATCTTTTTTGAAGCTACTTCATATTTGATTAGTTTCTCTTCTGTTTCTGCAACTAGAACATTGTTAATATGAAGATCATCATGTAAAAGTTCAATTTCCTCTTCACCAATTGCAAAAATTATACAAATCTGGCGAAATAATACTAATAAGTTTTCATATGAAAGTCTCGATTTGATAGCCGTTTCGAGAGTTATTCCTCCATATTCCATTAGGAAAACAAAATAATTTTTTCGTTCTCCTTCACAATAGTAAGGCCATGGTTTTCCTTTTTCAAAGATATTTATGAGAAGCCTAAACGTCTTTTCAGTATCTTTAACAAGCATAAAGGAATATGGATAACATAAATTGACCTGACCATTTTTTAGGGTTCTTAAGGAATTGTAGATGGCCAATTCATTTCGTAAATCATCAATGTCATATTTATCAAGCATGCTTTTTTGCATCTGGCTGAATTCTTTAGCATAAATCCAAACTTTTTGGCAGCGTGTTAACTTCTTTAATATTAACAAACGACGTCTTGCGTGATTGCCTTTATTGAAATCACCTATTCCTAATTTCATATTTCTTTTTTCACCGCTTGTTTGAAACGAATAGATTCCTTTCTTGAGAGTTTCCAATAGAGTATCGTAACAAGGTAGCTCTCTCAAAGCTTCTTCGCCGGTACCAGGCTTTGGTTCTTTTTTGCCAGTACCAGACTCCTTAGTAGGTTCTTTTTCGCCAGTACCAGACTCCTTAGTAAGTTCTTTTTTGCCAGTACCAGACTCCTTAGTAAGTTGAGAATCGTCAATTGCAGACTTTTCGTCTGAAGGCTTAGAGTTATCGTCTGCAGGCTTAGAGGTATCGTCTGAAGGCTTAGAGGTATCGTCTGAAGGCTTAGAGGCATCGTCTGAAGGCTTAGAGGCATCGTCTGAAGGCTTAGAGTTATCGTCTGCAGGCTTAGAGGTATCGTCTGCAGGCTCAGAGGCATCGTCTGAAGGTTTAGAGGTATCGTCTGCACTTTCAGTTTCTATAACTGACTTTTTATCAACTTGAGACTTTTGACTTTCCCCAACTTGAGTGAAAGTGGCATCATCAAGATCGCAGAGTCCTGCATTATCTGCATCAATATCAGCAATAACATCCTCTTTCGTAAGAGACTCTGCACTTTCAGTTTCTATAACTGAATTCTTCTCAACTTCGGCTTTTTCACCCTCTTCAACTTCAACATAATTTTTTTCAACTTCAGCCCTTTCACTTTCATCAGTTTCAACGATTTTTTTCTCAACTTCGGCTTTTTCACTTTCTTCCGTTTCTACAACTGAATTTTTCTCAACCCCGGCTTTCTCACCCTCTTCAACTTCAACATAATTTTTTTCAACTTCAGCCCTTTCACTTTCATCTGCTTCAACGAATTTTTTCTCAACTTCGGCTTTTTCACTTTCTTTCGTTTCTACAACTGAATTTTTCTCAACCTCGGCTTTTTCACTTTCTTCAACAACAGACTTTTTTTCAACGTCAGCCTTTTCACTTTCATCTGCTTCAACGGATTTTTTCTCAACTTCGGAAAGTAAGTCCATGATCAAACGTTGCTGCTTCACCATCGTACTGATTTCAGACTTTTCAAGAATCTCTAGAGACTCAATATTTGCCTCTTCTTTCTCTTCTTCTTCATCTTCAACAATTGAATATTTAAGATATTCCTTTCTCTCATAGTAATCCTCTTCACTGAGATATTCTTCTCTCCTATTTCCACAAAGAATGCTCATCATTAAGCTTTGTTGATCAGCCATCTCCCTTAAGAGGCTTTCCAGGGAAGGTCTTGCGGATCCTGCCGGCTGCGCCATTTGTCGTGTTCTACGACAAGAATTAACACGAGACGACTTCATACTAAAGAAAACTCTGACTTTATTACTTTTCCTAGCTATATATATACATCGCGCTTCTCGCGGACATGCAAATATAACAACCTTTCATAAGAAACATAATGTAAAAATATATAAAACAAAACAATACTATGCAAATATCTCGCGGTATGCGACATAATATATTACGAAATATTGGAAAATTAAACTTTATGATCCAAAATAAGCATTTTTAAATCATAAATAATATAATATATATTTTTTGAAAATAGAGCAATCTATAAATAAATATATAATTAAAAAGGCATATATAGGATCAAAAAATCATTTATTTTACTAATATTTTTGTTGGCTGAACTCTATCCTTTATCAAGGTATTAAAACATATTTAAGGAAAAAAATATATAATTCTATATACAGTTATCAGCGTCATGCGTTCTTAATTCTGTCGCCGTTTGCTTTTTTTTTTTTTTTTTGGAATGGCGCTCTCCTATTGGCTCGCTACGATCACGCCACCACTACGCGAGACACTTTGTTTTTTACTTTGCCCCCCCCCCCCACTCGCTTTTTGGTTTTTGTAACTATTGTGTTGGAGCGGGTAGCTCCTTAAATAAATGCATATATTAGTTAATAACTAAATGGAATCCTCTCTTTCTTTTTCCCAGTAAGAGATGCCTACGGAAGCCAACAGTACACAGACAGATAAAGCACATAGGCTATAGTTATTAACTAATATATGCATTTATTTAAGGCGCCAATTTATAATTGTAACAAATAGTATTTGAATAAAAACATTCAATCGGGTAAAACACGGGCGTTGCCCGGGTCATTCGGCTAGTTTTAAATATATTATAATAACGGATAGAATCAAAAAGGATAAGTTTCTTTATTTGCAAAATCGATTCAAGCTTTCGGGCGCAAGCAGCCCTTCTACAGGAATATTGGAAACAATTTCAAGTAGACATGTATGTACACATATAGATGTATCTACAGATACATACAGGGCTATAGATACATCTATATGTGTACATACATGTCTACTTGAAATTGTTTCCAATATTCCTGTAGAAGGGCTGCTTGCGCCCGAAAGCTTGAATCGATTTTGCAAATAAAGAAACTTATCCTTTTTGATTCTATCCGTTATTATAATATATTGAAAGGATTACTCGTCTTAAATTGTTTTAAATAGTTTATTTTGTGTGTGTTCAGGGAATCTCAACTCTCTCGAAGTGCAATTTATTGAATTTGGACCACTCTGTTTAAGTTCCCTGCTAACAACGTATACTCATAGACAAAAGTTTTTTTTTTTGAAGAAGAAGAAAAAGACAGAGGCTGTTCACACTTGATTATCTCGTGTGTCTTCAAATAAAGGTCATTGTGTATCAACTATCTTTCAGAGGTATTGTCTGAATCACAATATACATGCTAAAAGGTACAACTTCCTTAAGTTCTGTCCATGAGTGTAGATTCTAAATTAACTGGTGTTGCGCCCACTTAGTCTAAAGATATTTGCCACTATGTAATAGAGGTACTAATTACACTGTGTGCTGCATTGTTAAATTATCATCTGCTATTTAATAAATAAGTAATTCGTCATTTTTACTGAGTTGTAGTGTTGGAAATAGATTATTAGTTTTGTTCTTGGAGAATATATCTCTATAAAAATTTGAAAAAGTGATATGACTTACCTCCATCTTGAGCTTATAAAGCTCGCAATGGTTTCTATAGGTCTGTTGAATGAATACTTCAGCTGCGATTTGACGTAAAATATACAAATATTCTAACAATTTATCAATGAAATTATATTTTTGATTAAAGTTAAATATTGTTTTTAGTGAGTGAATTTTTGAGAGCGTTGGGAATTCGTAGCTTCGCAGAGAGAGCCAAAGAAATAGTTTGGGAAATGACACCATGCTGACGGTGCAATGCCATCGGTACAACCGTCCATTGATTTCTTTGGCAGAGATAAATCCTTACGATGAAGAAAGTTGCAAGTGAATTGATAAAGTGAACAAGAATAGTGAGTGGATGAAGCTGCTAGTTGGGTAGTAGCTGAGATGTTCTCGGTAACTCGGGCGGTGGATGCCATCGCCCTGAACACAGCAGCCGACATGGAGCTGAGAATCGAACAGAATATCTGCTCCATCATCAAACACATTTAATAATTCTTTGAAGCCATTTAGAAGTTCTAGAAGTTTGTCGATTAATTTTAATTTGATTTTGGTAGTTATAAAAAATTTCATAATTTTCTCGTAAACGTATTAATTAGACTTCTCTTCTTGGGCCGGGATTGGACACATTCAAGTGCTGGAGTGAAGTTTCAGATGTTCTGATTCCAAGGATTTAGGGTGGTCAGTGGATCAAATGTGGTGGAAACATAAATTCAAATTTAATTCTCTATAATTCAATAAAAATTCAATATTAATTAAGCTTTGTAGTCCTTTTAAAATTAATCCAATAATCCAATATTCATCAATTGTAAATACTTCAGTACATTCCCTGGGATCAACTTTGTCTTCCTTGATGAATATTCGATTTCCTCTGTATAATTTTCCATTGATTTTTCCACGAATTCGACACCAAATTCTTATAAATCATTTTTCACTTCAAACTTTCTGAATTATTCATTTCGATGAACAAGCTCTGCGTTGGGTGAAATAAGTGGTGCCATTATTTCATTCCCTCAGACGTCAAGTTGAAGCTATTTCTTCAAAGTATTCAAACCCCCCACCAATAGATTCCCCAACGTTGGTCAACAATCCCCAGTACAACGGTATCTAGGGTCGATTATTGGAGCACCGATACAACTGGACCTCAACTTGTTGGTTGATATTGTGGACCTTTTTTATCATCTGTAAATGGGGAAGGACAAGTTACATTAAAAGAAAAAATTGCTTGAAAGGTAAAGTATAAAATATTAAAATATAAACGGTAGCAATGCGTTTCTTTATTCGTGATAATTGCAAGCTTTCGGATCTTTACAATCCTTCCACAGGCATAGCTGTAAGTTCCATAGCTGTAAGTTCCATAGCTGTAAGCTGAGAGAATCTCTCCTGTGGAAGGATTGTAAAGATCCGAAAGCTTGCAATTATCACGAATAAAGAAACGCATTGTTACCGTTTATATTTTAAGTACAAGTTAGTTTGTGAATGAGACAAGAAGGAAATTAACCACACAACTAACAACAACATTATTTACATATAGAACGGTAATATGAAACAAGGAAGAGTAATTATTGATGGTAACATTTCATACCTTCAGTCACGTACTGTTCTTCTGCCTTTTACTGAAGTCTCTCGTGGAGGGAAGTGTTCTGTTGATTGTAGCAACTTGTCTATTTATATAGGAGATTTCTCTATAGATACGTTTTAATACATAGTTCTTCAAATTAAAGATACTTCTGCCAGTAAATCTTTTTATTGTCTCGACGTTTCGACAAAAATCTTTCTTTTATCCTCGTCAGGAGCGAACAAAAAATTAAAATATTTGGCAAAGCGTTAAAAATTATTCTCTTTACAACATGTATCGATTCAAATTAACTGTATAAAAACTTTATTAATACATTAAGATAAATTATTGTTATATTTAATACCTTTTAGTTCAATTTAACGACCTATACGAGGTGTGTTCAATAAGTATCGCGACTTTTGAATTTTCGCGGGTTACGTATATTCGAATTTCGATCTTTTTGTGGCTTTATGTTGGTACTCATGTCTCTCACTTATGCCGACAAGCTCGGCCATTTTGAATGTTCACTTAATTGTTGACAGCTGCTTTGCTTGCAGGTGTTTTGGATCGTCTTCGATTTTTACCTATTTAAAAAAATGGATCAAAGAACCTGTATCAAATTTTGTGTGAAAAACGAAATTAAGTGCGCGGATGCATTCCGAATGTTGACTGTGGCATACGGAGAAGCTACCTTGGACCGAAGCAACGTTTATTGGTGGTACAAAATGTTCTCAGAAGGCCGAGAAGATGTGAACGACGAAGAGCGTGCCGGACGCCCGAGCACTTCAACAACAGACGAAAAAATTAATGAAGTGGAGAAAATGATATTGGCCAATCGTCGAATCACAGTTAGAGAAGTTGCTGAGGACCTAAACATATCGATTGGCTCGTGCCATTCGATTTTTATCAATGATTTGGGCATGAGACGGGTCGCCGCGAAATTCGTACCAAAATTGCTCAATTGCGACCAAAAACAGCATCGCATGAACATTGCTAATGAGATGTTGGACTCTGTCCGCGACGACCCAAATTGGCTCCAGAGGGTCATAACTGGTGACGAAGCGTGGGTTTATGGTTATGACGTGGAAACCAAAGCTCAATCATCTCAATGGAAGCTGCCGCACGAACCAAGACCGAAAAAAGCGCGCCAAGTTCGGTCAAATGTGAAGGTTTTGCTGACAGTTTTCTTCGATTGCAGGGGCGTGGTGCATCATGAGTTCTTGCCACAGGGTAGAACGGTCAAGAAGGAATATTACCTGCAAGTTATGCGCAATTTGCGCTAAGCAATCCGCCAGAAACGCCCGGATTTGTGGAAGAACAAAAATTGGCTTTTGCAACACGATAACGCCCCTGCTCACACATCGTTGCTTGTGCGCGACTTTTTGGCCAAAAACAACACACTAATGATGCCGCAGCCACCGTATTCCCCAGATCTGGCCCCCTGTGACTTTTTCTTGTTTCCTAAACTGAAGAGGCCCATGAAAGGACGACGTTACGCTACGCTTGACGAGATAAAGACGGCATCGAAGGAGGAGCTGAAAAAGATTTTTAAAAATGATTTTTTGAAGTGCTTTGAAGATTGGAAAAACCGTTGGCACAAGTGTATAATATCTCATGGGGATTACTTTGAAGGGGACAAAATAGGTATTCATGAATAAATAAATATTTTTTGAAAAAACACAAAAGTCGTGATACTATTTGAACACACCTCGTATATCGTTGTTTCCTTGCCACAATAAGTTATCAATGCCAAGATGCAGAAATAAGTTGTGATCGAGTTTAAAATAATCTTCAGAAAGTCTATCGGTTTATCCACACTCATGGACAAAACTTAAGCAAGTTTTATATTTTTGATGTCGCCGGTCGTCTGTTGCTTTTTTTTTTTTTTTTTTTTAAGGAGACAGAGTCAATTTTGTTCACCCTTGGTTGTTTCGTGTGTCTTCAATAAAGGTCATTGTGTATAAAATATATTTCAGAGTTATTGTCTGAATCCTAATATACATGCTGAAAGGTACAACTTCCTTAAGTTTTGTCCATGAGTGGATTTTGTCGCTTATAGTATAACAATGAATTAACTCCCCCAAAGTAGATCGCCACTCTACTCCTCCGTGTTCTTATACTCATTAGATTGACCCCCAAAATACAGACGAGAGTACGTATTTGTTTCATAGATATATTTATTTAACTCTACTTCCAACATTTCTACCTCTTTATTTTATATTTGACCTCTAAAATTATTTAGGAAATGAACATAGAATACAATCTGCACGGAGAATGTTGGATAACTTCAGACCGTCTAGTTCAATTATTTCTTTGAGGTTGAATAACCTTCGCTTGCCCGCAGACAATCCAGTCAGAACAACATTTCATTGGTGTGTGCGTATGTATGTGTATCGGAGTTATGTGAGAGAGCCTGTGGATAAATAATTTATTTAAATCAACAACAACAACAAGCTTTATTAAGACCTTTCAGTCTTATAAAGATTCTCCAAACAGAAATGTAGTGTACATACAGGAATAACAGTAATAGTACCTTAATGGTAATATGATATTTATATTTAGGAAAAATTATATAACGACAATCAAGCTAATATATTAGTCTGGGTAAATTGGAGGAAAAGAAATTTATTATACATGGATTTACCGCGGATTCACCGCAAATGAAGGTAAAAAAACAAAAGATAATCACAATCAATGTTTTCATGCTCAATATCTTTGCTCATAAACAAATCATCTCTCTTCAAATTAAAGATACTTCGGTCAGTAAATCTTTTTATTGTCTCGACGTTTCGACAAAAATCTTTTGTCCTCGTCAGGAGCGAACAAAAATCAAAACATTTCTTAAGAATAATTTTTGACGCTTTGCCAAATGTTTTGATTTTTGTTCGCTCCTGACGAGGGCAAAAGATTTTTGTCGAAACGTCGAGATAATAAAAAAAGATTTACTGGCCGGAGTATCTTTAATTTGAATAACTAGGAATTCCGGCCAGGCAGCCTCTATCTTTACGATAATTCATCTCTCATTGATCGAGTTTTTAAGAGGAAAGTTTTTCCCAAAACAGACCGCTATCTATTCTACATGCCAGCGCTGCCCGCTTGCGCCATCTAGGGTTGAAAATATTTACTAAAATAAATTTCGTTCCTACAAAGATTGGAATTTAATTTATCTGCGTCTATACTAGCTATAAAGATATATACTTTATTATATATGTCTAGAATTAAATATTTTATGGCTGTCAGCCACCATCCACTTAACTACGATGCTTCACCAGAGCGAACACCTGTTGCTTCAATCCCCGAACATCAATTCCATTTGATGGACTTTAGGAACAAAACTTAATCAATCCAAGCTGGCACATCGCCATTGTGAGGCTGCAGTTGGTTTATCTGGAAATGTCATCGCTTGGTAATTAGAAATCGATATTTTGTCGAATTATCCCGATAGATGTCCTAAGGATGATCTCTTCCAACCCAGACGTTATCTCCCGCACTGAGGTAAATCAATGGTGTTGCTGGGAGTTGTCACCAGCTACTTTGTCATCGCAGCGTGGCAAACATCGTAGAATGCGCCTGCCTTTGTCATTAATACTGTGAGCACTTCGCAGTAGCAGGCCACTGACTTAGCTCCAATATGAAATGGCCACCTCTAACTTGAGGAACAGATGCCATGTGCAGTCGCTCCTAACATGGATTACAGAGACATCCTGTATCCCTGGATCAGGAGTCCTTACAGGGTACTATCAGCCGGGCCAGCTGAGCCTAGGTTTTTTAACGAGCTGTAAATTACTCTTTATTCATAACTGTAATTGAAAGTTTTACCCCGCTTTCCTTCCGAGAAGGAACGTAAAAAACCCTTGTCCCTTCAGAACCAGATTCATGAAGTCTCTAAATATGTCGAAAGTGAGAACACTCAGCCATAAGAGCATTAGCAAGGATCCCACAACAATGAGTAATTGACTATAAGGAATTCTAATAAGGCCATCAGTGTATGTGAGAAAAAAAAACCTGTTTAATCCATAAAGATATCTAAAGTTGAAATAACCGGAAAAGGAAGGTAAACGTCCTGAAAAAATCATCGCTGACAATTGCAGGATGAGCGATACCTGTCAGCGGATAAATTGAAGTTTTTATTGCACGGTTCAAGCATTGTGCCAAAATTTTCCCAAGGGATCTATGGTAGCTGCAGGTTTTCCACACGAAGACAATTTCAAAATTATAAAATTAACAATACTGAGAAATTACCTCTTCTTCTTTTACCAAACCAATATTAAAGATCCACAAATCCCCAGCCATTATGGAGATGGATATATCACCTTTCCACCATGACAATCCATCTATCTAGACACGCACCATAACCCACACATCCTATTTTAATTAATTCAACAGAAAAAAAAAACTATAATTAAGGCAACTTCAGTAAAACACATCCCTGTTAAATCCCTAGACCTAGCTTTAATGTATTTGTGTATTTTGGTCCTTGTGAAAAGAGCGCCAGAAAGGTGAAAACCAAGTACGCTCGAAAAACTCTATAAATGAATTTTTAATGATATTGTGGCGAAGAAATAATTTAATTTAATATTATTCAATGAAAATATCCAACAGATTATAAAAATATATATTACTCTGTATTTGTAAAATCATCTTTAAAATATCTCTTTGCTTGCTTGCTTAAGATTTCCTAGCTGTAGATAGTTTTGCTGACTTGTTAATAATTGTCGACTCGTCGCGGTGACGTCATCAATAAATACTTTTACATCTTAGGATATTTCAAGGCTTGATTTCAACGCTACAACTGGTATTATTCAACAGATTTTACAAATACAGAGTAATATATAATTTTTTAATCTGTTGAATATTTTCATTGAATAATATTAAATTAAATAATAAAATGTTTCTTCGCCACAATATTATATTATTTATAGAAATATACGTATTTTGAAAATACTCGCCACAAATCCGAAGTAGTGTTTTTATTCAACATAAAATGTCTATTTAAAACAATAGGAATGATATAGCTCAAGTTTAAGCTGGGAATAACTTGAAGAGAAAGATAGGAATTTTTTAAACGCCCTGTTAAAAGGTGTAACGTCCTTGTATTGGTTTTGGCATTAAGCAGCAAGAAATAAATGGGAAGTTTAAAAGAAAACTTTTTATTTACCCATCCCAGCCCGACACATTACACATTGCTGTGTGTGTTGATCTGAATTTTACATAAACAATCTTCAGAGTACCATCAGGGCTAATAATCTTCTCTCTCTCTCTCTTTATATATATTTTTTATTTTATCTATGCGCGCTACCATGATGTCAATAAAATTTTTAAGTCTCAAAAAAAATCTCTCCCTCTCTCACTAATAAATAATAATTTAACAATAAATAACAATAATTGATTAAGATAGACTGCACGCGTGCCAGCTACCTTTATAAAAGGTGGTTAACTTGGTAAAATCTCAAATGCTTTATTTCTGATGCTTGTTTAAAAGGGGTTTTTAAAAATGTCTAATATATAGATATATATATGTTTGAAAATAGAGCAATCCATATATAAATCTTTAATTAAAAAGGCATAGATTGGATCAAAATATCATTTATTTTACCAATATTTCAGTTGGCTGAACGCCAACATTTATCAATCGTTCAGCCAACTGAAATATTGGTAAAATAAATGATTTTGATCCAATCTATGCCTTTTTAATTAAATATGGATATATGTAGACCAATATATCAATTAAAATAGAATAACTTCGATAAAAACGAAAATTATCGATAGTATAATTTGTTGTATATATATTTTAAGTTTAATTAATTAATTGTTTTCACAGAGTATGTGTGTGAGATCACAGGTAAATAGGCGCTAACCGTAAGGAGAAAATTTTCTCTTTGTTTACTAAGTTATAAGTTTCTTTTTTAAATTTCGTTTTCTCTCTTGTAAATCAATAAAGGTAATGTTTAATTAATCTTCTTGGAATCAGTATCTTTAAAATGTCTGAGCAGGGTCAACAATTTGTAGCAGAGCCTGGTTGTTTGATATAAAGCTCAAAAGCGAAAATATTTAATCAGAAGATTAAGCAAGAAGTTTATACTAATCGGTAAACTAATGCGCACTTCTGAGAAGATTTAAGGTATGTATATAGATTAATGTATCTATATATTACATATTTAATTTCTACCCAAGATTTAAATAAATTAAAAAATATATTATGTATGTAAATTATATTGGTTTGTGTGTTTATTAGTTTTTCAAAAGCAGAAAATGTCTCATTATAATTTTTTATCCTAACGAAAATGGAACCATTAGCAGGAACTAATTATCAAATTTGGGCGTTGAAAATCGGTGCAGTTCTGAGGGAGAAAATTATTTTAATGAGTAATTTCCTATCAAGAACTGATATGGAAGACAAAAGTTCTTGGGAGATTTGGAGTGAGAAAATCATGAAGCTTTTGGGATAATCATCATGACGTTAACAAGCTGAAATATTTATCGGAGAAACAAATGCGAAGAAAGTCTGGGACTGACTGAGAAAAACATACACAGGCAATTTGGAAGATCATTGATATAGGCTTAGAATTAAAGAACATTACAATGAAAGATAATGAAACTGTAGACCAATATATAAGGAGAACAAAAAATATTGCTGCGAGAAGTTCATCATTAGGGCATCAATTTCCTTCAAGAGAACTTTCATTTCTTATTGTGAGTTAGTATTACATGAGACAGCCAGATGGTTTTATGCAAAAAGGTTAAAAAAAAGTGTGCAAATTGGAAAAAAAGCCTGTATGGTTTACCACAATCAGGGAAATGTTGGAAAAAAAGGATCAATGAAATTTTATACCAGTTGGGAATGATCAGAACCAAATGTGACCCATGTGTCTATAAACTCCAGAGAGGAGAAGAGTATGCAATACTATATGTAAATGACCTAGCCTCAGATATAGAAGAATATTGGGAATATAAATAAGTTCGTGCGGTTTTGATAAAGATGTCGCTACCATTTTATTATTCCATTGTTTCATCTGGCGACACCATTATATTGAAGCGTCATCATAAGGCTTCCTTTTTCAGTAACCGTCATTTCTCTGAAGGATAAACAACTTAGTTCCTGTTTGCTCCTAAAATGTCAACTTTTGTACCAAATAATGTGTTTTTGCGCGGAGTTTTACTTCCTTACTTCAATATGAAGAAAAAAGCTGCTGAGAGTCATCGTATTTTAGTGGAAGTTTATGGTGACCATGCTCTAGCTGAACGAACGTGTCAGAAGTGGTTTGAATGGTTTAAAAGTGGCAATTTTGATTTGGAAGACGAAGAAAGACCCGGAGCGCCACCAAAGTTTGAGGATGAAGGAGATACAACACAAACGCAAAAGGAATTTACAAAAACACTTGGAGTCACTCAACCAGCCATATTTTATCGCTTAAAAGAAATGGGAATGATCCGCAAGGTAGGAAATTGGGTGCCGAGATATTGAGATTTAATATGCTTTTATCAATCGTACATATAAGATTATATAGGGTTAATAGGAGAAAAAAAGTAAAATTAAATATTATTTTCATCAGACGAATCCCACTGAGGGTCGTCTGGTATGATGTCACATTCTGTCCTGAAGTCAGACAGACGTAGATCGGACATCTCCCCGACTATTGCGGTTCACAACACAACACACACAACAACAAACACAACAACAACACAAAACACAACGCAAAAAAAAAAAACACAACACAAAACGACTGTAGCTACAAGAGTTGTAGCTGATGTGGTTCACTCTAAGTGACAGAGAACGTCCCCCCTGTTAGAAGGGGAGGCAAAGAGAGAAAGAGAAAGCCTGTGGGGATGGAATTAAATCATTTATTTAAATATTTCACCTACACGCTATTTTTACACGATCAATATCTTTATTCATCAATAATTCATCTTTGATTGATAGAATTTTTAAAGAGGAAAGTTATTCCCAAAAAAACCAAGTCTTGCGCTATTCTACATGGCAGCGCCGTCCGCTTACGCCATCTAGGGGAGAAAATATTAACTAAAATTAATTTCGTTTCTGTAAAAAGATTGGAATTTAATTTATCTCTCTCTCTAAAAAAAACTGAATATATATTTTAAATTTAAGAATATATAAATCTATAGATCTTTATATGTCTAAAATTATATATCATTCTATATCCTTTTAACTATAATACTTCAGAATAGATTCACCAGAACAAAAAACACAAACAACACACACAAAAAAACGGCTACAAGAGTTGTAGCTGATGTGTTTCACTCTAAAACACATGAATTCCACTAATTAACTTTAAGAACAATACTCAATCAATCCAATCTGGCACATCTCCATTGTGTGAGGAACAGCAGCGATATCGGGAAATGTTATCACTTGGTAATTAGAAATCAATGTTTTATTAAATTGTTCCGATAGATATTGAAGATCTGTTTGTCCAAAGAGTTCCAAGCTAAGATAAACCAATGGTGCTACTGGGAGTTGTAGCGGCCAGGAATTCCACCAGCTATCTTGGCCATTAGTCTGATGGGGCTGCTAACAAGGCAGAAACACCGTATAAATGGTTTGTCTTAGTTTATTAACTAATTTGTGAAATATGAAACTTTATAAACACACATATTTACTTCTTTGTATTTTTATCGCTATACTGTTAGTGGGGCCCAGGCTAGAGTAACCACTAGGAGCTCTGCACACGCTGCGTTGTATAAGACAATTCATGTACGGAGCCAAGACCAACATTTTATTCTACCAGACCATGAGCTCGGCAGTCTTCTTGAGGCGGTTCAGGTCGAAGGAGTCCACGATGGTGACGTTGACGAAGTCCGGCTGCACGAGGTCCGGGGACCCCCGCCGGTCTAGCACCAGCGCCCCGCGGGTCAGGTGGCCGCACGTCTCTACCGCCGCGGGCAGCAGCTCCGTGCGCTCGACCACCCGCGGGTCGGCGACCGCCTCGGCCGCGTACAGGTCGCAGAGGTTGAGCGTCTTCTCGCCCAAGGACTCCTGGTGGTGCTTCAACAGCTCCTCCGCGATGTCCGCCAGGAACGGCGATTTCTCGGTCGCCTTGCGGAACCATTTCTGTGCACCGGGGAATGAATTATATGTCTGTGATTAAGTCTAAGACATGGGAGCACAAGAAAACCTAACTGTCCTGAACTACATACAGAAGCCACAGTTAAGACTGAATATGGGAACACTGATTGGTTCAAACCACAAAAAGGAGTGAGGTGTATACTATCACCATATCTCTTCAACCTTTACACTGAACATATCACAAGATTGGCTGATCTTGATAAAATAGGTGTACATATTGGAGTGATGAAAATAAACAAACTTCGCTTTGCAGAAAATAAAGACCTAAAATATGGCCAAGAAAGTTAGAGAAGAAAGTAATCATGTTTAAAATTAAATATTAGCAAGACACCAAAATTATAACACGCTGCCGATAATATAAATATATTTGAAATCCAACAAGACACCAAAATTATAACACACTGCCGATAATATAAATATATTTGAAATTCAACAAGACACCAACATTGATATATTTGATCACTTCATATTCTTAGGATCCGGGATTGATAAGATGGGAGGTTGTTTTGAGGAAGTCAAGAGAAAAATAGACTAGGGAGTAACGCAATGATGAAATTGGGCGAGATTATGAAAGACATTTTCAACCTAGTCGAAGAAGATTGTAGAGGCATTGGTATTCCCTGTGGTCACATGTGAGGGATGGACTCTCAGAAAATAAGAAAGAAAAAGAATTGAAGCCTTTAAAATATGAACATGGGGAAAGCTACTCGGTGCTATGGACAGATAAAACGTCAAATGTTTCAATCTTAAATGAAATTAATCTTATTGCGATGTAGCAAGTTGTTTGAATAAAGAAAGGACGCCTCACTCGTTTTAGCTGACTGACTGACTTTATTATATCTTCACTCCTTTTATATACATATATATAGTATCAAATATGTTAACAAAGACTGACCTACCTCTAATGAGAACAGACGGTTTGGAAAAGAAGTTGATGTTGGGAAAAATTGAAAGAAGAAGGAAGAAAGGAAGACCTTCAATGAGCTGGCTAAAAGGAATCACCAATTTGATTTTTTATCCTTTAATTTAGTAGAAAGTTGTAGAAATGTTTCTTTTAAATATAAAAAATAAAAGGATAGTATAATTATTATAACGTCATAGATCTGGTATATCGTGTCCTTGAACGCGGTGTTTCAACATTTTCTGGGCTCAACGTCGGTGATCTAGAAGACTTGGAGATTTGCAATTCTATTCTGAATAATGGAAACTGAATGTGTCTGTCGCATCGACTACACGGGTAGCTGTCGGTAACTGGTTTTCTAAACCTTCGGCAGCCCCTCTCGTTACTGATGGAGGCCAGCGAAACAATTATAAAATCCTAATAAACAGATCAAATTACATTCATGGACAAAACTTAATATAGTTTAAATTCGTTGTTATCGCTGGTCGTATGTTTTTTTTTTAAAGGAAGACAGAAGCAATTTGGTTCACACTTGGTTATCTCGTGTGTCTTCAATAAAATTCACTGGCTGTTATTGTCTGAATCCCGATATATATGCAAAAAGGTACAATTTCCTTAAGTTTTGTCTATGAGTGAAAATCCCCCATTTCTCTAAGATATCATAAACCCCTTAAGACCAATCAAGTTAAGCCTATCTGAAGCCACGGTACCAATGACTTCAAACTGCACGTAATCAACTTGCATCATGTTTCCCACACCTACTCTGCTGTACGTGGACAGACTCCTGGGGGAGATCTTGGTTCAACGGATGGATTCATCGATAGGTTTCTTTCTACTTCTTTGATGGAGTAAAAATAAAATATCTTCATCCAACATGTTTCTAACATTCGCACAAATATTTCAAACTCATTTAGAATTGCATTTTAAGAATTCAGTGTTGTAAATGGATGGAAGCGGTTCCCAGATAATTCCACCAAGTTGGTTCACAAGTTACAGCTTGTACTTTCAGAAAGTGTGATGGCATTTAGAACGCTGCAGACATGGCTGCTAAGTGGGACGTGATGCGGCATCTTTTGGCATTCTATTGTGTCAGATACTTGTGACTCAACTTGACACCCATCAGACTAACTAAACGATTATGAGTTGGAAGTAATTCTTCAACCACATCTGATGACAATAACTTGGGCTTACAAACCACGTAAATAAGTCAGTCTTGTTATATCTTTTAAGTAATTTAGCAAAAAGAACGCTCTAATTTCGCATATGTCCGATCGTACTTGAGTCAAATGGAAGGTATTCCACATAGCGGAGTTGTAAGAACATTTTCAGCTTCAGAGCTCTGTGGATAATATAGTTTTGATGGAGACATTTTATAATTTTGTTTCCCGAAATATCAATTTTTGCATCCAATGAATGGAAGATGAAATGGTAGGTCTGATTTGTTATTGTGGACTTTTCCAGCGGTTTAGCCAGTTTAATATACCAGGCCGCCATAATTATTGCATTGTTTAAACTGCTTGGAGTCTTCATTGTCGTGTTCACTATCACACAGAGTGAGATGGTGTCTCACTATAACTTTGTGATTGTGGAGCGAAATTATCGGTATGCTCGGCTTTCTTCGGGACCATTTAAAGAGGGGAATACACATTTACTTCGTCGTATAAACACAGTATGTACTTCCTGGCGGAAATTGATCGATAATTTTTTTAAAAGAGACAAAAACTATCTAAATGCCATCTTTTGGCCATCTCTGCAAACCAGCAAAAATCGGGTCGGTGACTAAACCCCAACCTCAGCTTTTGATAATTGAGAACTTCCACCTGGCCCTCGCGCACTCCAGGGCGAGCTTTGAGTTCGTTAGATCCAAAGGTGACTCCTCAAATTGCCAGAATTTTCCAAAGAGACGTTTGGCTGGCCAAAATATAAAGGGGAATTTTGCTGGGAATATTTTGGGAGTTCTAGAAAATAAACAAATCCCCACAAAAATAGATGGCATTTAGTTTGTGTGTAATTGATGGTAGCAATGTCCTTTCTTTTTAATGACATGATGTATAAACACCACTGATATATATGGCAACCTCATACCTAGCAATGACAACACACGGGAGGTGAGCTACCTGCGGCAGGGAGGCCTCCTGTGTAGTCTCCCAGGCCACCACGGTCACCGGACACTGCGTCCCCTGCAGCACCGCGGCCGCCGCCTCGGGGTCCACCTGGAAGTTGAACTCGGCGGCCGGGGTGACGTTGCCTTTGCCTGGGCCAAGGTTAGTGGGGTCAGCGGTACCTCGGCAACTTCTTTAATAGAGGTTTTTAATACAATGTTAAGTTTTATAATTAAAACATTTTAAATCGAACTTTTGTAAAAAAAAGACACTGTCGTTTCCCATAGTACCTCAAGACAAAATGACTGATGTGACATTCTGCGCTATGGTGTTCTAACGGGAATTCCTGGTGAAGTCTCAAAGACTGCGCCGGCGTGTTGTAGAATCTACTTTCTGTCAAATCACGAGAGACTCCACAGCGAGGTCGCCGAGATGTTGCGGGGAGAATGGAGCAAGGAAACATTGGGCGTTATCGAGGTGTAGAAAATTTAGCGACACAACAGAGCTGAGAAAGATCGAGAAGAAGACTTTCACACGGTCGAACTATTGAACTTTTGTAAATAAAATGAGCATTCAACGAAACCTTTAAAATGAGGCGAATTCATAGGTATATCGGCGTTGCCACAAAAGTACGTTTTAATAATTGACTAGAGTAATACGCACTACATATTGAACTAAATAATTATTTAAAACATTTTTATGAAAAATCTATTCAAGTTCTGCCTACACCAAGTGTCTACGGCAAGTGTCATGTCTACGAGAGACTAGGCTTCTGTGACATCTGGTGATAACTCAGTTGTCGCACTCAGCAGCCTGTTGTGGAGTTCAACCTTCCAACTGTTCCGTAGAAAGAGATGTGGAGAGGTTCCACTTACTGTACCACACCGGCCTTGGAGCATAATGCCGAACTGCTGCTACATGGGATGTACAATACAATGCAGTGCAAGAGCAGTGGCAAACGCCTCCATGATTTCATTAAGTGCTCAGTGGGGAGTGGTACCTCGCTTGCTGCCCCCGAGGATGACCACCTGCCGTAGAGCGGACCCCAGGCCGGGCCAGAGCTGCATGGCCAGCGCCAGGTTGGTGAGCGGCCCCAGCGCCAGAAACGTCACCTTGCCAGGGTATCGCTTCGCCAGCCGCACCAGGGCCTCCGCGGCGGCTTCTGGCGGCACTGGCACCGGCTTCTTCGGCCTCCACTTGGCCGCGCGGCCGTACAGCCCGTCCTTCCCGAAGAAATCATCCGACACATTGTTGTTGGGCAGCAGCGGGCCCTTGGCACCCTTGTACACCGGCACAGTCTGCCGCGCACACACAGTCCAGGTTGACTTCTAGTGAAACTTTGCTTAGAAGAGTTTCATTGGCCAAAAATGGTGGGGACGTTGCAATAATTCCAACCGCTATCAACAATAAACTCGAAGTAGCCACGTACCAGTACCTACGGTATTTACGTCCCGATGTTCTGGTCTCAGATGTTCCATTGAGGCAGTTTAGAACCACATTTCAAACTATTTGGAAACATTAGAGAATTGAAAAACGCATAGGTCCGTTAGGACGATGTTGCTCGCTCTAAGGCTAGCCAGGGCCCAGCACCAAACTCTGAGGTTCACACTGCCCTCGACTACAGCGGACTTAGCAGAGGCTCTGAATGCTCCTGTTGACCTCCTCGAGACCATCACATTGTCTCACCGGATGTCAGAGTTATAAACCCTCAGACTATTCAGCATGTCAAGAAGTCGTGTGGTTATTGTCCTTATTCGAACCACATATCACATCAATAAGCAACCAACTTCTTGTATATAAAACAATAGCCTCAAGTATTTGATAAAAGTCTCTTGAGAGCAAACAGTGAAAGTGATAATTCGGTACTACACACATTAAAAACGATGTTTGGTTGCACTGAGATAGGAAGCGCACAGTAACACTCAGTGTTTGCAAGAGATTTCCGTTGTCCCAATATACATTCTCCTTAGAACCTGCCACTATAAAGGTACGCTGATGTTCCCATGTGACAAGACAGACAGAGTGAGACCCTGTTGGCGGCCAGCAGCGCGGCGTGGATGTTGAGGAAGGTGTCGTTCAGCCCGGCGTTGCCGTACGTCGCCGTGATGGCCAGCAGCCGCAGCTGCAGCGCGGGGTTCAGCAGGAACATCAGGGCGAAGATGTCGTCCACCCCGGGGTCTGTGTCCACCACCACCATCGGCACGGCCGCCCTGCGCACTCCGGTGGATTGGACATCTCACATGGACATCTCTTTTCTACTTTAATAATGGTTATCAACATATCAAGACTAAAGTTCCCTTCCTTTTGAAAATCTAGGGTGCTTACTTTTCTATATAATTTGCCGAACATATTCATTTTGACTAAAATCAGTTATATTTTTCTGATAGTTTCACTCTCTGACAGATTTCGTATTCTAAAGTAACGGTCTCGTGTGGTAAAGGTTTTAAAGAAAGTCTGGTGTCGTCTACATAGCGACATGTCAATGTACTGGGTGGTCGCATCCCTGGCTTTTAATATTGGCTGAAATATCATCAATTGTGAAAGTATCTAATGTTTCACTCCAATTAATTATATAGTCTTCATTTGTTATAAAAAATAGCTGAAGCGCACGGTCTGGTTGATCAAATTAGCAATACTGCTGGGAGGGTTCACCACTAATGAACCCAGCCCTAACTAGTGTTTTCTCCTCCTTAGTGCTTGTAGAAATGTTTCTTTCAAAAATGGAACAAAATAATCAGCGCTGATAATATTGATAAAATTTATACTTTTCAGTATGGTCAGCCGTCACTAGTGTAATCACACAATGTAATTAAAATAAATCCCCCGAGTGTGTTGTAGGATCTAAGAGCGGTCGGCCCTCCGTACATAGCCTGAATGAGAGAGGTATGACCTTGGGGAGCTATGCACACAATCAGCACAGATATCACAATCAGCGTGGGCATATTCAGCTGTGAGTCTTCAGCTGGAGTTCACAGCTCGGTGCAGAAGTTGACATAAGGACAGCACTCGCCCTGATAATGTCGGCAGCGGGTTAGCCGCAAATGGCATTCTGGTGGTCGAAATATTGGCGAATTAGCATTTGGAATTTTTTATTTCGCTCTCTTTACAAACCAATATATCTACCTGCCTCGAGTCTTCCCCAATGTCCATCCGTATTGTCCTAATTCAATACCGTCGGCAGACGTTCCAACTGCCCATTGAACATCCGTCATGGCTGCTGCACGGGGAGGAAGAATCCATTGGGAATTTTTGATCAAGAAACCCCTGCTGCGTGTATTCATCAATCTTTGTATTATAATATTACTTTTTTAAAGCGTGATTCTAATTAAGTATAATTCTTTTTGTTATAAAAATATTAATTTCACTTTAATTATATATCAATCTTAGATGTAGAAAATAAAAATGTTCCAGCCCCCACTAAAAAAAAAACAAGGTAAATTACTTTGGAAGCTTCATTCAGCTCCTCTTTTTTCCGAGAATAAACGTCAAATTCCACGTTACTTCAGAACAAGATTCAAGAAGTCGCCAAAAACGTTGAGAGTCCCACATAGCAAGAGCCCCACATAGCAAGAGTCCCACATAGCAAGAGTCCCACATAGCAAGAGTCCCACATAGCAAGAGTCCCACATAGCAAGAGTCCCACATAGCAAGAGTCCCACATAGCAAGAGTCCCACATAGCAAGAGTCCCACAACAAAGTGAGACTATCAGCCCGCCATCTATATGTGGGAATTGTAACTTTTTATCGGCGAATTTTCATTTTAATCCCTAAAGATATAAAACCAAAATTACCGGAAAAGGAAGGTAAACGTCCTGAAAGATCATCGTAGCCGGGAAATCAAATGCAGGATAGACGTTAGCTGTCAGCTGATAAAAGGAAGTGTCTGTTACATTTGGCGAGGACATTTCTAACTCTGACCAGAATTGAGCCTCAGGTCAGGAAGGAGAAAGCCCCGGGATCAATGGTTCCAGCATTGCGTCGAGAGTTGTCCCACGGGATCTATGCAGGGTTCTCATACAAACTCAAAATAAAGGAACATGGACAAATCCAAAAAAAAAACTCTGCCTATAACCAAACCAATATTTTGTATCCATACAGCACATCTCCAGATGGATAAAATAACTTTCCACAATGACATCTGGCCACAATCCGCCACAAAAAAATATTTAAAATATAGCAGAAACAAAGATAATTAAGGTCACTACAGTAAAACAAACCCGATGCATTTCCAGACATAGCTTCAATGGATTTTTGTCTGTTTGTTCCTTTTTAAAAATGCGCTGACAACATGGAAACCAAGTACATTTGAGGGACTGTGAAAAGTTATCAGTATGAGTTGGAGAAGTGTGTGTCAAGCCTTTTTCACTCCCCAGAAGTCTTCCTAGAATGAAATTAAAAATCCGACGTGTTGCCAAGAGACGCGGCTTCAATTAGAAAATCTCAAAGCTTATAACGTGGCACCATAAATGTATTGGACAGATAAAACTGTCTCCAAAAGTACTCTCTGTAAATTCCAAGTGAAGAGAAGCAAGTGTGGAATAAACACATGCGAATAAAGGTAACATCAAGTATAAATACGCCATAAGAAATACAGGTGTTCTTTATAAATGAAGACACTTTGCACAGTCAAATTTTTAAGGAGAGAAACACAATTATTGTGAGGGCCTGGAATATCGGTGTTGAAGCCTCGCGGCAGTTTCGGCGTCAGCAGCAGCTCGGAGGAGTTTGTCCCCGCAGACTCTCTCGAGAATGAACGCACAGAACTCTGTGAGAGCAAGGAATTGTTGGTGAAATTATTGGTGGTATAAGAAAGTGAAGTGGCTTGACGCACGGTGTTTGTAAGAAGGATCTGCTCGCTATGTGATTCCCCGGAAATGTGAGGACAGTGATCGGCATTATGGTCAGCTGTGGATCGTGGGCTACCTAGGCCGTCATAGAGTGCGGGGCACCTGTGGATCGTGGGCTACCTAGGCCGCCATAGAATGCGGGCACCTGTGAATAACTAGACCAAGTCAGTACACCAGAGGACAGTGCCGAGGTACGCGGTGGTTACAAGGGCTGACTAGTGTCCCCGCGGCACGGTACCTGGGGGCGGCGGGCTACCTAGGCCGTCAGAGAGTACGGGTACCTGTGGATAACTAGACCGAAGTCAGTACACCAGAGGACAGTGCCGAGGTACGCGGTGGTTACAAGGGCTGAATAGTGTCCCCGTGGCACGGTACCTGGGGGCGGCGGGCTCCACGATCGTCGACGGCAGGAACATCGTCGGTCTGTGGCGGCGGAAGTGACGCCCGAGATATACCGCTCGCCGTCTTACACGGCAGGCACCCTGGGGACCTATCTTCTGCAAGTTGTATATTGCCACGAATCGGCAACAAATATCCAAGAATGCTTCTCGACTCCCTATCTTCAAACGTGAACACAACAGTATAACTGGAGGTGCCATCACAGTTTCAGAAGAAAACAACTTCCCCATATTCTTTTTAACTGAAAAGTTATTTTCCGTGAAAAATCAGTATTGGTTTTTAAATGTAATTAATTTTTAAAATATTTGTTATCAAGTTTTAAATTTTTTTATAGAAAATTTAAAATTGTATTTTTAATTGGTTAATACATTTTAAGCAATTACGTGTTTAGAGCAGTTTTGAAGAAGGTCACCTCACCTGTCAAAATAGACGTCAAACCTAGACATCTATAGCGGCCTCGGGACAAAGCCACAAGACCAGATTTTTGGCAAAATGAGAAACGTCCACCCGGAGACAATGGTTTCGGGCTAATGGCCCTCTTCAGATGAGAGCGGACTTTTTCCATGAAATCCACAAAGGATCTCATGGAATCCTCACAACCTGCTAAGAGGTCTTTAGCTGGCAAAGTGTTTGCGGCGACAGTCACTAGATGGCGTCTAGTTTTGACTTCTATTTTGACGGGAGAGGCAATCTTTACTTTTACAGATCAATATTCCCCCGGCAAAATCTTGGCCATAGATTATATCTACATCACTGACGGGTGGAATCTTGGTTATGGAATTTGAGAAAACTGTGGACAACAGGGTTTAAGGAAAGTATATATTTACATATAGGTTATTTCATCAGGCAATGTTCTTCCTCAAACAATAAAGACAAGGCCAGTTTGTCCTGAACAAGGCAATACCGCGCATGCTATATGTAAGTATTGAATCTTACTAAGCACGGGTGTTTCTTTTCCAAATTAAATAAACTTCTGCTGTCTTGACGCGTCTTTTTATAATCGTTTGATATTTAGACACTATCGATTATTTTCGGTTAGAAAAAAATGGTCAAGACCGAATAAATATCCCTGAATTCGCTTCATTTGGCAAATAGAGGTGCTACATTTTAAACCTGAATCATTAGTTTTTAATATATCTCCCTAAAATACAGTTAAACCTGTCTATAGCGCCCCCTCTTGGGACTCACCAAAATAGGGTGCTATAGAGGGGGAGGTGCTATAGACAGTTCACTTTTAATGTGAATCGCATCGAACTGCGTATTTAAAATCGGGCGCTATAGAGAGGAAGGCGCTATTTAGAGGGGGCGCTATAGACAGGTTTAACTGTATTTTTATTTGAAGAATAAAAGAGCTCTCTCTCTCTTCTAAAGTGCTGTCGTGAGAAGAGTTGCGTAAATTTAGGTTAAAAAAAAAGGTTTATGAAGCTATCAACCCGCAAGTCAATGAGGCGTGGTGCAATCGTTGGGATAAGATTTGTGGAAAAGATAAATGTGGGAGATTGGCAGCGTGTTATTGTATTCAAGACAAGTCCATCTGCTCGCTCTGGCATTGTCTTGGATTTGATAGGAGGTACACCTACTTGTCTTTTATATGCCAGGAGGTACACCTATTTGATTCCGTGTATTGTATATGCCAAGATGTACATGTATATATACTATCTTTTCTATACATCCTTTACGTATTTGAAAATGAAATGCTAAATCGATATGCATTACTTTTCTCCCCACAAAAACTCTTGATTCAATCATTAAGAATTTCCAGATAGAGTTAGCTGTAGTTTATAGACTATTCAAAAAACTTTTCAAAATGTATTCGATAATTTGAATAAATCGAGATAACCAAATGTTCTACCTAACTACACATAACTATGGGGAGATCTGGAGGGTAATTTGGAGAGGCCGCTGTTGAGCGCCGTTCTCTTCACAGCAAGTTCGGTGGGAGTTTTCATTATTCGTAGAAAGAAGTATCGAGATAGTTCACAATTTGAGTTGTGTCAATGTTGAAGTCTTTGATTCCTCCCTCGTCTTAGATTTGCATCGAGTGGCCAGGACTCGAGTCACGTGACCTCTGGGAGGTGCCAGAGACGTCGCTGCAGAGCAGCCTCAACAAACAAACTGTAACGTCCTCGTGTTTGTTAAGTTGACGTTAATCAGCAAGAAGTATCTGTAAGTTAAAAAAGAAAAGTCTTTATTTCTTTTAGGCTAACATCAGACAGAATATATCAGACATTAGTTTACCTCTCTCTCTGTGGAGATATATTACAATCAGTCAAAAAGACAACTCCACAGAGTACCATCAGTGATGTACTCCCTGATAATTTACTATCCAAGAATATCCTGTAGGCATGCCAGCTGCCGTTACAGTGACGACGCCCCATCTAGTAAGTTATGTCACAAATAGCCAAGCTGCCATAACTAGAATGTCGGCAATGTCATCAAACACCGCATCAATAGGAAACAAATCCTTAAATGCTGATTGTATGAACAGAAACGATGGGAGGGTTCACCACTGATGAACCAAGTCCTATTTTTCAATCGCAGTAAAGACAGTAGAAGTTTCTTTTATGTTTAAAAGAAACATCCATGCTTTAAAGGTTTCATTTCCTGTAAACAATACAATATCGGTCTGGTAACTGGTGAAACCATTGAGAGGGTTGACCAATAAGATTTGAGCCTAGTTTCCAAATATTTTCTTCCTCAGTTTAGAAATTATAGAAATTCGCCGATTATAATTTGAAAATAATTTCGTAAAAATGGATTTTCATCGTTTTATACAAATATACTTCGTGTTTTAAAACAACAAACGCCTACACACCCCCGTGTCTTCTCACCTAGTGACCGCCTGCGGGACAGCTGGCACGGTCTTTATTGTTTCTTTGTTTGAAAGGAATGGAATATTTATTTACTTTTGTACACGTAATGAAATCTCAGTACCTCATGGATCCCGTGTTTAGTAAACTAACCTTTAATTACTATATAGTCCGTAAAACATCCAAGGTACAAGATGTTTAATTCAATGTTTACATTCCTATAGACCACATGTTGGCTAATTATAACTTGTCAAAAATACGACGGAAGGTGTTGGAGCTATCAAAGCTGAAATATATTTGCAGCGCTGCGGATTCAAGAATTACACAGGAATTGCAGGCCATGTTGATTATTCTTAAGTAGATATCCATGGCTAGTGTGTGTATGTACCTTATATCTATTTATAGACGCTTTATATCCATTTGTCTGTTTTACTCCCTAAGTAATACATAGTGAAATATCTTACAACTAACTCTGTGTACAATAGGGAACACAATTCTGGTAATGTATGGTTGGCATGTTGTTCCAACTCCCACTGTTCAGCATAATGATGTAGATAACTGTAGGTGGAGTTGACGAACTGCTGGTCTTTCCTTGAAGTAACAAGATACATAAGGATGTTCCCAAGCCACTCCAGTTATATTTATAGGTGTCGTCTATTAGCAATGCTTTCAACTCGGATGTTTGTGATGTGCTCGTGCCAAATACCTGCGTAGAGCTGTCGGCGTGCAAGGTTCCAGCAGGGTTGTACAATTATATTGTTGTTGTCCAATGAAGAGCCTCAGATGTATACAATGCAGTCGCGGGGCGAAGTCCGACCACAGCGGTCCCCCCTATGGAATTCTGGTCCAAGGTGACTACCGTGACACCCATTTTCCAATTAAGAACAAAACTGTTATCATAAAGATAGAGGCTGCCTGGCCGGCATTCATATTTCTTGAAAATAAAGATACTTCGGCCAGTAAATCTTTTTATTACCTCGACGTTTCGACAAAAAACTTTTGTCCTCGTCACTGCCTTTTGTCGAAACGTCGAGGTAATAAAAAGATTTACTGGCCGAAGTATCTTTATTTTCAAGAAAGCAAAACTGTTATAGTATTCTTATATTGCGGGTGATTCCCGAGGGTTTCTCTCCATATTTTATATCAATTCTTATGTTGTTGGAATGTCGTTTGTTGGCGATTGTATTGTGGTATAGATGAGTGAACCGACGTATTCTCCCAGTGTTCATGTGCGCGGTGTGTTCACCATGTCAGCTATTTCTCAGTCAGATCAGGTCGAGTGCAGCCTCATTGAGTGTTCTCGGTATTGTAGAATATTGGTGAACTGTGAACATTCAAATGTTAGAATTATAATCCACTGTATCAATTAGATCAATCAAGCATAAATATCCGAGGATAAGTTTCTATATTTCACTTTTAACGAGTTTAAAACCCGAAAACTTGTAAACTCGTTAATAGTGTAATAAATAAATGATAAGGCACAATTTGGATTATAGACATTCAGTAATTTTGTCTGAAGATGGTAACAACGCTGTTACCGAAACGTCACACACTATTTATTTATTTGGATTTGGTCTTATTACCTTGTGTTTGCAATAAAGAAACTTATCCTCGGAGATTTATATTTGATTGATCTAATTGTGAAAATATATTTGCTTTGGAGAGGATCCTCAAGTAAGGTAACAAAGCTGTACCACAATTCTGAATGACGTAATTATTACAAAGAGATAGAGGCAAGTATGGCTCTCCTACAAGAACGCCGATGTCCGTTGGGAATCTTTCTCAGTTTCGTTGATCAAACTTTCATTCTGTGTAAGGTGTGGTTAGATTACCATTGTAGACACGTCATGTTTTTACAATGTCGTCTGTTTATCTCCATAAATGTTTTGAGAAAAGTAACTTTCTATGTACTGACTCTCTAGTTATACTTTATTCCCGCTGCTATCATATGTTGACAGGAGTATATTTTCGACCCAGGATCAAATCCCGCATTGTGCACTTTTTTCTAATTAAAAAAAATTGCTCCAATGGCCCCCAAATCTTACAAAAGTCCAATCCCACCAGCAAGTTCAAGTTACCAAACGGGGCTCTGGCACATTTGTAAGTGCAAAGTCTAACTGCTTTTCACATGTGTAGACATATGGTGCAGTAAAAGCAGTCGCCTATTTCTACCCACCATGATTATCATGGCCTGTACCACGTGTACTAGAGATAAGCAAAAAGAGAGCATATTTCTATCTTGTATAATATCAGATGTATATTATATGAAATGACAGCCTGGTTGTGTGCGCAAAGAAATAAAACTTTGCAACTCAAATAAATTTAACTTTCTAAAATACAAAATTTGATCAATAAAATCTAAACATTCGTTTCTTTATATTGATAAAGGGCAGGCTAGCTCTCGTCAACACGCCATTTTAGAGGAGCTCAAATGTCTGTGAGTAAATTTAAATATTAAAAGGTTTAGCGCCAATATAGAATTATATCTTACTATTGACAGATTATTAAGAAAGTTCAATAACGTAATTTAAAAAACAAGCAAATTTACATATGGTGATATAGATAATTAATTAATTAAAAATTAGATTGGCCATAAATCTAAAACAATGGACCTGGCCTGGAATCTTTAGGAGATCTCCATGTAAGACCCAAGATCATTCATACACCAGCATGTCACAACATTCAATCTGTTTCTTTTTACAGAACGAAAAATCGTAATTTTCATTATTTATGGAAATAACGACTATTCCTATCCTTAGGGATGAAGTATGAAAGGATGAATTATGAAGAGTAATGATGAACGGAAAAATCCCTGGACACTTTTATTTTTCTGTTCATCATTACTCTTCATAATTCATCCTTTCATACTTCATCCCTAAGGATAGGAATAGTCGTTATTTCTCCTTAAATAATGAACATTACGATTTTCCGTTCTGTAAAAAGAAACATTTGCTGTAAAAGTTGTTAAACATCGTTCTATAAGCATAGCCGCATTATATTGTATTATAGGCCTCCCATGCTTACCTCTCTGTAACTGGCCTGTGGTGCAGTTGGGAGGTACAGTAAACCCTCTACATGATCGTATCAAGTCTTTTTCTGGTAGACTTGATGCTGTAACTACACTCCCTCTTTAAAAATCCTGAGTTCAACTGACCCGGTGATGGACCTCAGCGCAATGGTCCCTCTCCAGGGATATAGAAGAGCTGAGTCTGTACTCATGTTAGAGTCAGCAGCAAAGGCTTCCATGTTATGAACAGCCTCAAATTACAGGCAAAGTCAGACTTTCACCAAAGTGTGCCTGGATCATAGTACCATGATCAACGAAAGCTGCACCCCTATACCCCATTCCATGAGATCATGAACTCATGGAATTCGTGTAATCTTTACACAAGGGGATAAGAAACAACAACATATTGTATTATATTCAATCTAGAAAACCTGCCACTACTGTAATATATACCGTCCAAGTCGTAGATATTTATCATGGAATCCCTCCTACCAATGAACAACAGGAGATATCCCATCTGTCATATTCTGTCCCAGTATAAATGCCATCAAATGTGGATCTCCATTGCTCACTTGCCTGTTAAAGATCGAGAGCTTGAAAGATAGCGGTTTTATAATAAACAAACTTATTAACATAAGGTAATAAGACCAAATCCAAATAAATATATAGTGTGTGACATTTCGGTAACAGCGTTGTTACCATCTTCATACAAAAGTACTGAATGAGAAATTATATGCTGTGGTATAATTTCTCATTCAGTACTTTGGTCTGAAGATGGTAACAACGCTGTTACCGAAACGTCATACACTATATGCTGTGGTATAATTTCTCATTCAGTACTTTGGTCTGAAGATGGTAACAACGCTGTTACCGAAACGTCATACACTATTTATTTGTATTTGGTCTTATTACCTTGTGTTTATAATCTATAATCCCAATCGTGCCTTATCAAACAAACTTTATAAAAATGTACATATATGTTGTGTAAATAAAATATGATGACGTGAGAGGACACCAGTGTGAAGGACAGTTGCCACAATTGACATTGTCATTAATTAGCTGTGTAAGAGGACATCTTCCCTGGCTCTGCTACTTTGGAGAGTGAGGTTCTACTGTAGGATGCAGAGATAGTTGGTTCTGCAATGCCTTATATTTATATAATTTAATTAACACAAATTTAATAAAGTTATAGAAACATGGTGCTGAATCTCTGTATATATAAAGTGATATATGTAATATGTTGTTGTGTCCAATGGATATCTTCAGATGTCTCCATACATCTCTATTACAGCAGTCTTGGGTATGTAAAGTTCTGGTCCATGTCAATTTTCTGCAAGGCGGCGGCCATTGCTGGACATGAGAATATGTAGGTAGGTGTTAGTTCCACACCAGGACAGTTGTCCTGTAGGTTCTTGTGCCATCTGGATGACATTCCTTTATAATGTTCCAAGTCTTTGTACTATAATTATAAGTGATAACAAGGTACAAGTTATTTTGACAACAGTTTCTTTCCTGTCAGTTCAGTTGTAGACCATTGGGAAGTTGGCAGACAATGAAGTTTTCTACAAAATTTATTATTTCTATGATACACAATTTTACATCTTTGTATGTAGAATAGAATTTGTCAACAAGGAACAAGTGTGACCTGACTTTGGCAGCTGGAATGTAAGTAACGGGGCGGCGGTCAGAGGGCGGCGATGTCGATGGCGGAGGTGGCCGGCAGCACGTACACCTGCAGCGCCCGGCTCCAGCTGTACACCTGCCCCGGGTCGAAGGGCTCCAGCCTGGCCAGGCTCTGGGCTCTCTGGCTGACTCCCCCCTCTGTCCCACACACCTGTCATCTACATAGGCTGCCTAGCTCAGGCAAAGTCAGACTTTCACCAAAGTGTGCCTGGATCATGATCCTGTGATCAACGAAAGTTGCACCCCCTTCCATGAGATCAGCTGGAGGAGCATGGACTCATGGAATTTGTGTAATTTTTACACAAGGGGTTAAGAAACAACAACAACATAGGCTGCCTAGTACTGCTAGGGACACAGCTGTCATATAATGCTAGAACATGGCTGCTGAGTACTACCATGACCTGGTGATAATTGTACAGAACTACAGTAGTTGCTGCTGCTTTGTTCAATTTGAATTAACACAGAGATAGTGTTTGTTAAGGTACATCCAATTTGGATTATAAATTAGAAACACAAGGTACAGTAGAACCTCCCTGTAAAAGACACCTAATTGCAGAGCCAAAGTGTCCTTTAGGGAGAGGTGTCCTCTGACCAGAGAGTTGCTAAATTGTAAAAATGGTCATTTTGGAAATGAAAACTGTCCTTTGTAGAGAAGTGTTCTCTAGCGAGGTGTCTGCTAAGGGGAGGTTCTACTGTAATAAGATCATATCAAAAATAAGAGTATGTGATGTCTTGGTTTTAATGAAATGTCTATTTATTATTTGGTCTTACTACCTTGTGAGAGCCACAAATCCCTATTATTGATTTAAACCACCTTGGATGTAGTGACCACCTACCAGAGGCCTTGGTGGGGTCCCCAGGGATGTACTTTGAAAGGCGAACTGTGGGCAGGGGCAGGTAGCCCCCCACGAGGGGCATGGCATCCAGGGCCATGGTGTAGCGGCCCGAGGGGTCCAGGCTGACCACGCCAGCGGTGCGGCCACACACGGCCCACAGGGTCTGGTCCCCCACCACCTCGTACATGAGGGAGGCCACAGCCGGCTGGGCCGACAGTTGCTGAATACAGAGCTGCATCTGACACATGGTGCCGGCGCGGCAGAACTCCGAGCCCTTGGAGGGCTCCACCTGGACCTTCACACTGTACAGGGTCTGTGCACACAGTCACACAATGTTGGCTACTCAAGATACTAGGGGTAAGTTGTTGAATAAGGGAGGCATGATATATAAATGAGTTTTCCCAACAGTCAAACCTATGGCCAAACTATGAGAGGAGGGGAAGCAAAGCCACCAACATTGCTATTGGATGGAAAATACTTGAGTGAAAATATTCTGAGGTGTCTTTCCCTCCAGGCCAAATTTCCATCTGGCCATTGAATTGGCAGGGCCAGCCAAGCACCTCTTTGGCCCATTTTATGAATCCTTGTGGATCACCCTGGACTGACGTAGCTGGTGTTGCCCGGGTCTGCTAGAGATGGCCATTAGATGGAGTGGAGGTTTGGTGTTGAATTAAACTGGCATATTGTACACACCTTTTTGCATACCAACAGTAGTGCAGTACTCACGGTGTAGTTGGTGAGCCTGATGTCACACCGGAAGGGCCTCCAGCTGTCTGGCTTGGCATCATCAGCCAGCCGGTATTCAAGATGGAAGCTGAACTTGAGGGGAGGGGCGTCCTGGCTCATTGGGATTTGCCAGAGGTAGGAGGCCACCAGCTCCGAGTTGACATCCTGGGTGACAAACCTCGCATGAGTTGACAACTTTGCCAGCCCAACATGGCTGCTAAGTGCTGAGGTTTTGACTTCGATGCCATTCAAATGTTTCCTCCTTTGTCTTACTCACCAGCTGTTCCTCCGGAGGGTTGAGGAGGACTAGGGAGGCCTGAGGTAGGTCAGAGGAGGACAGCTGGGGCTTCTGGAGGAGGAACAGGGTGGGACTCAGGCCGTGGACCACCACCTGGAGGTACTTGCTGCACCACACAGTCTTGTACCACACTCCCACATCTTGTACCACAGTACCACATCTTGTACCATAGTACCACATCTTGTACCATGATAAACAGGGAGTGTACCTGGTGTCGAGGGTGTGGAGCTTGTGCTGAGAGAGGAAGGGGGGCTGCAGGTGCAGGGCGACGGGGGCCAGGTCGGGGTTCCAGCCAGTGAGGGACAGCCGGTGCTGGATGTCGCGCTGCGGCCTGAGTTCCGCCAACACCCGGACTCCCAGCGTGGTGGTGCTGAATGGAGGCAGCTCCGGCAGGTGGAGTGGCAGCTCCCGGACCCACTGTCCGCTGGACTCCTCCTGTGCCACCCCAGACTTCTACACCATGGACTTCATTCTGCGACAGTTTTGGGGCCAACAGGTATGAGTTATTAAAATACAGATTCAATGGGGTTTAAGAGAAACTTTCTGAAAGAATTTATTGCAAACTTCTGTGGATTCCTGTGAACCCTCCCCAACAATAACCTAACATCCTGGACTACACACAGCATTGCTACCCACCAGGAGGAGGAGTCCCAGGGTGGAGTTGAGAGAGACGGCAGAGTCCGCTGTGAGCCGATGACTGCCCACTGACAGCTGGAGCTCCACCTTCTGCTCCACTCCGGCCAGGAGGTCTGGACACAGCCCATGTAATGGTGGAGACCACAATTGCATGAGGGAACTAGAATCACTTCTTTTTTTTTTATTTATCCCTAGTACAGACAAAGTCAGACTTTCACCAAAGTGTGTCTGGATCATGGTGCTATGATCAATGAAAGTTGCATCCCTACACCCCATTCCGTGTCAGCTCGGGGAGCATGGACTCATGGAATTCATGTAATCTTTACACAAGGGGATAAGAAACAACAACATGTGGTATATGCCATGATAATCATGATGGGTAGAAGTTGGCGATTTATTTTATTGTAAGTGCACCACATGTTGCCAAATTCTACACACCATGAGAATCTCCCTGGTGCTTAGATGTGTGGCCAAAATTATAACTACAGATAGTTTTTAAATTGATCAAGAAAACACTAATATAGCAGCTGATCATTTCAAATTCCTGGGATCCAGGATTGATGAGAGATTGCTCAGAGGAAGTAAAGAGAAGAATAGCACAATGATGGATTTGAACAAGATTATGGAAGGCATTTTGTATGTGACTGTGAGACTTTGAAAAGAAGAAAGAAATAGAATTGAAGTTTTTGAAATGTGAGCTTGGAGAAAGCTACTCAGAGTGCCAATACAGGTCAAATATTCCAATCTTATATGAAATTAATCCTGTTAGGTCCTTAGAATTCCAAATAGGCAAACAGAGACTGTCCTACTTCAGACATATAATGTGCAAATGGATTTAGAAAAGATGATGTTTGAAAAAAATTGAAAAATAAAGAGAGGAAGACCCCCAATGAGCTGGCTAGAAGGGGTCAATAAAACTACTGGAAGGTCACTAGATGAGAGTGATGCTCACTAACATATCAAATTGGTGAATATTTGTCACCATAGTGTCACCAAAAGTCAAACTCAACTTGATGGACACCAACAACAACAAAGTTTTTAGATGTAGATATGGTATGTCTGGGCTTGTCCCCTGCTGATTGGCTCTCTTCTGCCACCTCTACGCACAGTTACTTCCTGCCACTGTTGGTGCTGAACAAGTTTGTTTAGATCTACTTGAATTGTTCTCTGCCACAATTAGACAGGCATTTGGTGGAATGCATATTTTTTGCATTCGGCATTTGCAGGTTTGGACAAGTGCTAAAATTTCATGGAAAGTAGTCTTGCTTGGATCATGGTAAAATGAGATGACCGACCTCCAGATCGGCTGTGAGACAGGAGGACCATCTCGCTAAAGTGACCTCTTGGATTGGAGGAATCAACTGCAACTATTTATTTACAAGAAGCCATGTGCCCCCATCACCTCAAGAGAGGTGATGTCAGAGAAGAGGAGGTAACAGAGAGAGGTGGTGTTACCATGAGAGGTGAGAAGCACCAGACTGGGAGGTTCCTCCACCACAGTGAAGTCCAGCCTCTGGGGGAGGTGGGGCAGCACCAACTCAATCTGGTCCCACTGGACCTGGAGCTGAGAGGCTGCGAAGTGGCCGGCATTCTGCACCTGAAGACAGAGGGACTTCATCCGACAGGGAGTGGACAGGAGTCCCGCTTCCTCACCTGGGCGGAGAGGTGGAGCACGTTGGAGCCAGGAGCCACCTCCACCGGGCCTGTGGAGAAATGGAGGTCAGCTGCCGGCTGCTGCAGGCCGCTGTCGTTGCGCTGGAGGGAGCTGTGGAGGTTGGGGTACCAGAGCCCGGCGGAGAGGGTCTGGCTGCCGTCGGGGCTGCGGTTGACCACAGAGGAGAGGCGGGACTGCGGCCCCTGGGGCTCGGCCGGCCGCACAGCGACCCTCACCCCGCCACACTGCAGCGGCTGGGGCAGCTGACTCTCCAGCTCCACCTCCAGGACAGCCGTGGAGCCACGGGTCATTGGACCGGACCCCTCCAGCCTGGCTCCCCGGACCCGCAGGATGTGTTCCGCCCCCACCCTCACAGCCTCCTGCCCTGCACCACATACAAGGTTTCAAGTGGGAGACCAAACCTAGGTGTGTTGTGACCTCAGCCAGGGCCGGTGTCCACAGACAATATGTGCCTCTGGTCAACATCTAATAGTGAGAGAGGTTTGATTAGGAAAAAATGATGAAGCATTTGGCTGAAAGATGGTTTATTAATTGATATCTCTTTCTAATTACTATTTTTAGGGTCAAATTTTATATAATTGCGAGCCAGGAATTAAAGTGGGGAGAACCAAGAAAATACAGAAGATGGGATCACCAGAGTTCACCAGGGCAAACCTTCTTATGATGTAACACCTCTGTCTCCCCTAGGGACCAAGGTTTACCTGGTGAGTCAGTAACTCAAGCTTGACAAATATCACAAGTTGAAACTCTCTACCTCCTAGGACAACTAATAACTGGAGGTGTGACAGCACTATCAATCTAAATTTCCTATAAATTAGTTAATTGCTTACAACGAAGTTTCAGGCTTGAGAAACTGTTACATATTGTCAATGGTTCTGGGGTAACCTAGAAATCAAAACTGACATAAAAACTTGATGCTCTCAAGAGATTGTTCTGGAAAATAAATGGTTGAAAATAAAAATTTGCAATAAAATGTGTTAATAATGATGAACAGTGACACAAGATCCATTCAAAAGTTTTATAGAAGAAAATTCCAGGAAAGAGGAACACTGGAATCTAGATGTGTGGCCTGCTGGGGAATGTCCCTCGGTACAAGAACTACAAACTTGTGGTGAGGTCATATAGTATTTTGTTCCTAGCTCCACATGATATAGATCAGGATGGTAGCTATTGCTCTTCATTAAATGTAGTGCATCCACATGTCTACAGGTGTAGTTCAACTTTGGCACTTGCAAGATGCCAGAGCTCTGTTTGGTTACTTGCACTCACTGGTGGGGTTGAACTTGTGGCAGAATTAGGGGCCATTGAAGCTTTTTTTTTTTTAGAAAAAGTGCCCCATGCAGCGAGATGTGGTCCTGGGTCACCAACAATGTCACACCACCAATATGGGATCCTGAGTTGACGAGGCTCCACAGCAACAGTTTATTCCCTACCCAGACAGATGTCCCAGTATTGCGGCCAGACATGGCTGGAGTTACCTTCAGGAAGGCTGCCCTTGGCCTTCAGCATCTGACAGAAGAAGTGGCTGCGCTGGGAGAGCGGCAGCGCGGGGGAGGACGCCAGCCGGGCACAGCACTTGGCCAGCTGGGCCGAGTCCCCGGCCGCAGAGTAGCACTCCACCAGGTCCTGTAGCACTCCGGCGGACAGCTCCTCCCAGCCCTCCCCGCGCACCTTCCCCAGCAGGTCGCGCAGGAATGCCGCGGCCTTGTGGGGCTGGCCCAGCCTCCTGGACACTCCCATCTTTAGCGTGGAACCAACTTTGGTAGCACATGTTATTATTGTTATCCCTAGTACAGGCCATGATAATCACAGTGGGTAGAAGTTGGTGACTGCTTTTACTGTAAGTGCACCAAATGTCTACACATGTGAAAAGCAGTTTGAATTTTGCACTTACATATGTGCCAGAGCCCCGTTTGGTTACCTGCACTTACTGGTGGGGTTGGACTTTTGCAAAGACCGGGGGCCATGTGTGCAGGTATGTATATGTGTGTGCATGCATGTGTGTGTGTGCAGGGAAATGTAGCTAGAACCTGTTGTATATAATCATATTTTTAAAATTAAAATAAAATATGTAAATATGTCATTTAAGAAGAGTTAATGAAGTGAATGTATGCAAATATAATTGCCATAAGAAAGTTTTGCATACTTTATGTAAATATAGATTTTAGTGAGTTGAAGATAGATCATGATGAGGCTCTAATTGTGTAAGCCTATTTTTTCTCTTATATAAATAATCAATAATTTTTTTGTAAAATAAAAAATAAAAGGGTAAATATTATCTTGCCCTACAACAGAACCACTGATATTCCACAGTCACAAACACACTAGGAACTTGGGACAACAACTGGGAGAGCCAAAGTTTTCCTCTAAATTAAAGCTCAAGCAGAATCTTGAGACAGAGCAAACTTACATGTACATCTCAGCCAAGTCCTTCCCGATATACCGCGCCATGCGGATCCTCCCTATGTGTTTGTAGGTGCCCATGGTGAGCTCTGAGATCTCCTGCAGCAGACAAGATGGAGGTGGGGCCTGGCGGACAGCGCGCGCTACTTACAAAGTATTGTTTGAGGAAGCTGTCGCGGGAGTTGAGAGCCTCCCTCAGCTTGGTCTTAGGGCTGGGCCTCTGTTCTTGGTCTGCCGCACACCTGCCGACTCAACATCTGCCGTCACTTCTTCCTGTTTGGTGCAGCTCTCAACCATTGGGAAAACCTGTGGAAGCTTTGGGGAAAAGAAAATGGCTTTTTTAAAAAATAATAAATATTTAACATAATACATAGAGAATCTATCAGAACTACGTATCTATCTGAGATTCTCCCTGTCCTTGAAGTACTGTCTGTCTGTTTTATTACCCTAAAATTTATAAACCCAAGGTATTAAGACCAAATCCGAATAAATAAATAGTGTGTGGCATTTTGGTAACAAAATGCTGTTACCGAAACATCACATACTATTTATTTAATTGGATTTGGTCTTATTACCTTGGGTTTATAATCCACAAGTTGTGCCATGTCATTATTCTAAACTATAAAACAACTATAACAACAATAGTGTTTCTGAACCCTGGAATTCACATTTGATGACTGAGAAAATGTTTCCAAATATTCATTCTGCACCCAAATGTGATGTAAACTCTAATTAAGGAAATTGATCAAACATTTAATAAAGGGAGATGTTTGGCACAGGTTGTGTCTAGGGATGTGGCCATTATACACCAAGACATGGTGTAGCCTACGTGGCAGTGTACAACAGCCCTGGTAACTACCAAGATGCAGATACAACTCCCTGACCAGGATATTGTTACATTGTCGTTACATTACTGTGGTGTGGAAAGTACTAGGGAACCAAACTATTACATTGCAGACAGACAGTGTAACACAGAGACAGTGTAACACAGACAGTGTAACACAGAGACAGTGTAACACAGAGACAGTGTAAGACAGACAGACCTCAGTGTAACACAGAGACAGTGTAAGACAGAGACAGTGTAACACAGAGACAGTGTAACACACAGACAGTGTAAGACAGAGACAGTGTAACAGACAGTGTAACACACAGACAGTGTAACACAGACAGTGTAACACAGACAGTGTAACACAGAGACAGTGTAACACAGAGACAGTGTAACACAAACAGACCTCCAGCGGGGGGGAATGTCATCATCCTCGATGCCAGACAACAAGCTGACCACCAGGTGGAGGTGCTCCGAAGTGGGGGCCACTCCAGGCAGCAGGCCACACAGCCGGCCCAGCTCCATCAGCTTCTCTCTGGCGTAGGACCACAGGGAGGCCGTGGCCAGCGAGTAGGTCTCCATGTGGGCGCTGTCCGTGAACTGCTCACAGGTCTGCAGCACCTCCAGGCAGCTGAGGAACAGCCAGCACTTCACCGACCCCACCGGCATCTCCACCTGCCACAGCATCTGTGTGAGACCTTGGTGCACGGCAGTGAAGATACCCCCAGTTAATGTATTCTGCCATGGGGAGCCAACTCTGGATAGAGTCAACTCAGCCAACGGAACTCCTACAGAAAGATCTACTATGGAGAAAGGATGTTGCTAGAATGAGTCTCTTTAGCAAGTTCCTATACACTGGGCTCATTGGGTCTAGATTGGACATGACAACAACAACATTGGGTCTAGATTGGATACATCAACATTGGGTCTAGATTGGACAAGACAACAACAACATTGGGTCTAGATTGGACAAGACAACAACAACATTGGGTCTAGATTGGATACGAAAACAACAACATTGGGTCTAGATTGGATACGACAACAACAACATTGGGTCTAGATTGGACACATCAACATTGGGTCTAGAATGGACACGACAACATTGGGTCTAGATTGGACATGACAACAACAACATTGGGTCTAGATTGGACACGACAACATTGGGTCTAGATTGGATACAAAAACAACAACATTGGGTCTAGATTGGACATGACAACAACAACATTGGGTCTAGATTGGACATGACAACAACAACATTGGGTCTAGATTGGACACGACAACATTGGGTCTAGATTGGACACGACAACATTGGGTCTAGATTGGACACGACAACATTGGGTCTAGATTGGACACGACCACATTGGGTCTAGATTGGACATGACAACATTGGTGTTGTCAGTCAGTTTCAGCCTTGGGCGGAGCATTGTATCACAAAAGCACATCATAAATAATTTTCCATTTTGGAAGTAAAGTATTTCTCAATTTGCTACCAAGTGCACAAAGTGGGATAATGTCACCTCCAGGATGCGAAGCTCGTTCACACAGTTGTGCAGGAAGGCCAGCGAGCGCTCCGTCACCTCCCAGGGCCGACACAGCAACAGCAGCAGCCGACACTGCTGGGAGAACAGGTAATTCCGGAAGTCCAGGAGGCAGATGTCCCCGGACTTCAGGGAGTCTTGCAGGTCATAGGCCTTCTTTTTGTCCAGGCAGATGCCGGACCATGTTTTGCTGGGCTGGGTAAACTCGGACATCCACTCTGGCATCCCTGACATCACACACCATGTCAGTGGAGGCTGGGTGAACTCGGACATCCACTCTGGCATCCCTGACATCACACACCATGTCAGTGGAGGCTGGGTGAACTCGGACATCCACTCTGGCATCCCTGACATCACACACACCATGTCAGTGGAGGCTGGGTGAACTCGGACATCCACTCTGGCATCCCTGACATCACACACACCATGTCAGTGGAGGCTGGGTGAACTCGGACATCCACTCTGGCATCCCTGACATCACACACACCATGTCAGTGGAGGCTGGGTGAACTCGGACATCCACTCTGGCATCCCTGACATCACACACACCATGTCAGTGGAGGCTGGGCTGGGTGAACTCGGACATCCACTCTGGCATCCCTGACATCACACACACCATGTCAGTGGAGGCTGGGTGAACTCGGACATCCACTCTGGCATCCCTGACATCACACACACCATGTCAGTGGAGGCTGGGTGAACTCTGACATCCACTCTGGCATCCCTGACATCACACACACCATGTCAGTGGAGGCTGGGTGAACTCGGACATCCACTCTGGCATCCCTGACATCACACACCATGTCAGTGGAGGCTGGGTGAACTCGGACATCCACTCTGGCATCCCTGACATCACACACACCATGTCAGTGGAGGCTGGGCTGGGTGAACTCGGACATCCACTCTGGCATCCCTGACATCACACACACCATGTCAGTGGAGGCTGGGTGAACTCGGACATCCACTCTGGCATCCCTGACATCACACACACCATGTCAGTGGAGGCTGGGTGAACTCGGACATCCACTCTGGCATCCCTGACATCACACACACCATGTCAGTGGAGGCTGGGCTGGGTGAACTCGGACATCCACTCTGGCATCCCTGACATCACACACACCATGTCAGTGGAGGCTGGGCTGGGTGAACTCGGACATCCACTCTGGCATCCCTGACATCACACACACCATGTCAGTGGAGGCTGGGCTGGGTGAACTCGGACATCCACTCTGGCATCCCTGACATCACACACACCATGTCAGTGGAGGCTGGGTGAACTCGGACATCCACTCTGGCATCCCTGACATCACACACACCATGTCAGTGGAGGCTGGGCTGGGTGAACTCGGACATCCACTCTGGCATCCCTGACATCACACACACCATGTCAGTGGAGGCTGGGCTGGGTGAACTCGGACATCCACTCTGGCATCCCTGACATCACACACACCATGTCAGTGGAGGCTGGGCTGGGTGAACTCGGACATCCACTCTGGCATCCCTGACATCACACACACCATGTCAGTGGAGGCTGGGCTGGGTGAACTCGGACATCCACTCTGGCATCCCTGACATCACACACACCATGTCAGTGGAGGCTGGGTGAACTCGGACATCCACTCTGGCATCCCTGACATCACACACACCATGTCAGTGGAGGCTGGGTGAACTCGGACATCCACTCTGGCATCCCTGACATCACACACACCATGTCAGTGGAGGCTGGGTGAACTCGGACATCCACTCTGGCATCCCTGACATCACACACACCATGTCAGTGGAGGCTGGGTGAACTCGGACATCCACTCTGGCATCCCTGACATCACACACACCATGTCAGTGGAGGCTGGGTGAACTCGGACATCCACTCTGGCATCCCTGACATCACACACACCATGTCAGTGGAGGCTGGGTGAACTCGGACATCCACTCTGGCATCCCTGACATCACACACACCATGTCAGTGGAGGCTGGGTGAACTCTGACATCCACTCTGGCATCCCTGACATCACACACACCATGTCAGTGGAGGCTGGGTGAACTCGGACATCCACTCTGGCATCCCTGACATCACACACACCATGTCAGTGGAGGCTGGGTGATCTCGGACATCCACTCTGGCATCCCTGACATCACACACACCATGTCAGTGGAGGCTGGGTGAACTCGGACATCCACTCTGGCATCCCTGACATCACACACACCATGTCAGTGGAGGCTGGGTGAACTCGGACATCCACTCTGGCATCCCTGACAACACACACACCATGTCAGTGGAGGCTGGGTGAACTCGGACATCCACTCTGGCATCCCTGACAACACACACACCATGTCAGTGGAGGCTGGGCTGGGTGAACTCGGACATCCACTCTGGCATCCCTGACATCACACACACCATGTCAGTGGAGGCTGGGTGAACTCGGACATCCACTCTGGCATCCCTGACATCACACACACCATGTCAGTGGAGGCTGGGTGAACTCGGACATCCACTCTGGCATCCCTGACATCACACACACCATGTCAGTGGAGGCTGGGTGAACTCGGACATCCACTCTGGCATCCCTGACATCACACACACCATGTCAGTGGAGGCTGGGTGAACTCGGACATCCACTCTGGCATCCCTGACATCACACACACCATGTCAGTGGAGGCTGGGTGAACTCAGACATCCACTCTGGCATCCCTGACATCACACACACCATGTCAGTGGAGGCTGGGTGAACTCGGACATCCACTCTGGCATCCCTGACATCACACACCATGTCAGTGGAGGCTGGGTGAACTCGGACATCCACTCTGGCATCCCTGACATCACACACACCATGTCAGTGGAGGCTGGGTGAACTCGGACATCCACTCTGGCATCCCTGACATCACACACACCATGTCAGTGGAGGCTGGGTGAACTCGGACATCCACTCTGGCATCCCTGACATCACACACACCATGTCAGTGGAGGCTGGGTGAACTCGGACATCCACTCTGGCATCCCTGACATCACACACACCATGTCAGTGGAGGCTGGGTGAACTCGGACATCCACTCTGGCATCCCTGACATCACACACCATGTCAGTGGAGGCTGGGTGAACTCGGACATCCACTCTGGCATCCCTGACATCACACACCATGTCAGTGGAGGCTGGGTGAACTCGGACATCCACTCTGGCATCCCTGACATCACACACACCATGTCAGTGGAGGCTGGGTGAACTCGGACATCCACTCTGGCATCCCTGACATCACACACACCATGTCAGTGGAGGCTGGGTGAACTCGGACATCCACTCTGGCATCCCTGACATCACACACCATGTCAGTGGAGGCTGGGTGAACTCGGACATCCACTCTGGCATCCCTGACATCACACACACCATGTCAGTGGAGGCTGGGTGAACTCGGACATCCACTCTGGCATCCCTGACATCACACACACCATGTCAGTGGAGGCTGGGTGAACTCGGACATCCACTCTGGCATCCCTGACATCACACACACCATGTCAGTGGAGGCTGGGTGAACTCGGACATCCACTCTGGCATCCCTGACATCACACACACCATGTCAGTGGAGGCTGGGTGAACTCGGACATCCACTCTGGCATCCCTGACATCACACACACCATGTCAGTGGAGGCTGGGTGAACTCGGACATCCACTCTGGCATCCCTGACATCACACACCATGTCAGTGGAGGCTGGGTGAACTCGGACATCCACTCTGGCATCCCTGACATCACACACCATGTCAGTGGAGGCTGGGTGAACTCGGACATCCACTCTGGCATCCCTGACATCACACACACCATGTCAGTGGAGGCTGGGTGAACTCGGACATCCACTCTGGCATCCCTGACATCACACACCATGTCAGTGGAGGCTGGGTGAACTCGGACATCCACTCTGGCATCCCTGACATCACACACACCATGTCAGTGGAGGCTGGGTGAACTCGGACATCCACTCTGGCATCCCTGACATCACACACCCATGTCAGTGGAGGCTGGGTGAACTCTGACATCCACTCTGGCATCCCTGACATCACACACACCATGTCAGTGGAGGCTGGGTGAACTCGGACATCCACTCTGGCATCCCTGACATCACACACACCATGTCAGTGGAGGCTGGGTGAACTCGGACATCCACTCTGGCATCCCTGACATCACACACACCATGTCAGTGGAGGCTGGGTGAACTCGGACATCCACTCTGGCATCCCTGACATCACACACACCATGTCAGTGGAGGCTGGGTGAACTCGGACATCCACTCTGGCATCCCTGACATCACACACACCATGTCAGTGGAGGCTGGGTGAACTCGGACATCCACTCTGGCATCCCTGACATCACACACACCATGTCAGTGGAGGCTGGGTGAACTCGGACATCCACTCTGGCATCCCTGACATCACACACACCATGTCAGTGGAGGCTGGGTGAACTCGGACATCCACTCTGGCATCCCTGACATCACACACACCATGTCAGTGGAGGCTGGGTGAACTCGGACATCCACTCTGGCATCCCTGACATCACACACACCATGTCAGTGGGAGGCTGGGTGAACTCGGACATCCACTCTGGCATCCCTGACATCACACACACCATGTCAGTGGAGGCTGGGTGAACTCTGACATCCACTCTGGCATCCCTGACATCACACACACCATGTCAGTGGAGGCTGGGTGAACTCGGACATCCACTCTGGCATCCCTGACATCACACACACCATGTCAGTGGAGGCTGGGTGAACTCGGACATCCACTCTGGCATCCCTGACATCACACACACCATGTCAGTGGAGGCTGGGTGAACTCGGACATCCACTCTGGCATCCCTGACATCACACACACCATGTCAGTGGAGGCTGGGTGAACTCGGACATCCACTCTGGCATCCCTGACATCACACACACCATGTCAGTGGAGGCTGGGTGAACTCGGACATCCACTCTGGCATCCCTGACATCACACACACCATGTCAGTGGAGGCTGGGGGTGAACTCGGACATCCACTCTGGCATCCCTGACATCACACACACCATGTCAGTGGAGGCTGGGTGAACTCGGACATCCACTCTGGCATCCCTGACATCACACACACCATGTCAGTGGAGGCTGGGTGAACTCGGACATCCACTCTGGCATCCCTGACATCACACACACCATGTCAGTGGAGGCTGGGTGAACTCGGACATCCACTCTGGCATCCCTGACATCACACACACCATGTCAGTGGAGGCTGGGTGAACTCGGACATCCACTCTGGCATCCCTGACATCACACCACCATGTCAGTGGAGGCTGGCTGGGTGAACTCGGACATCCACTCTGGCATCCCTGACATCACACACCATGTCAGTGGAGGCTGGTGAACTCGGACATCCACTCTGGCATCCCTGACATCACACACACCATGTCAGTGGAGGCTGGGTGAACTCGGACATCCACTCTGGCATCCCTGACATCACACACACCATGTCAGTGGAGGCTGGGTGAACTCTGACATCCACTCTGGCATCCCTGACATCACACACACCATGTCAGTGGAGGCTGGGTGAACTCGGACATCCACTCTGGCATCCCTGACATCACACACACCATGTCAGTGGAGGCTGGGTGAACTCGGACATCCACTCTGGCATCCCTGACATCACACACACCATGTCAGTGGAGGCTGGGTGAACTCGGACATCCACTCTGGCATCCCTGACATCACACACACCATGTCAGTGGAGGCTGGGTGAACTCGGACATCCACTCTGGCATCCCCTGACATCACACACACCATGTCAGTGGAGGCTGGGCTGGGTGAACTCGGACATCCACTCTGGCATCCCTGACATCACTCACCATGTCAGTGGAGGCTGGGTGAACTCGGACATCCACTCTGGCATCCCTGACATCACACACACCATGTCAGTGGAGGCTGGGTGAACTCGGACATCCACTCTGGCATCCCTGACATCACACACACCATGTCAGTGGAGGCTGGGTGAACTCGGACATCCACTCTGGCATCCCTGACACACACACACCATGTCAGTGGAGGCTGGGTGAACTCGGACATCCACTCTGGCATCCCTGACATCACACACACCATGTCAGTGGAGGCTGGGTGAACTCGGACATCCACTCTGGCAATCCCTGACATCACACACACCATGTCAGTGGAGGCTGGGCTGGGTGAACTCGGACATCCACTCTGGCATCCCTGACATCACACACACCATGTCAGTGGAGGCTGGGTGAACTCGGACATCCACTCTGGCATCCCTGACATCACACACACCATGTCAGTGGAGGCTGGGTGAACTCGGACATCCACTCTGGCATCCCTGACATCACACACACCATGTCAGTGGAGGCCTGGGTGAACTCGGACATCCACTCTGGCATCCCTGACATCACACACACCATGTCAGTGGAGGCTGGGTGAACTCGGACATCCACTCTGGCATCCCTGACATCACACACACCATGTCAGTGGAGGCTGGGTGAACTCGGACATCCACTCTGGCATCCCTGACATCACACACACCATGTCAGTGGAGGCTGGGTGAACTCGGACATCCACTCTGGCATCCCTGACATCACACACACCATGTCAGTGGAGGCTGGGTGAACTCGGACATCCACTCTGGCATCCCTGACATCACACACCATGTCAGTGGAGGCTGGGTGAACTCGGACATCCACTCTGGCATCCCTGACATCACACACACCATGTCAGTGGAGGCTGGGCTGGTGAACTCGGACATCCACTCTGGCATCCCTGACATCACACACCATGTCAGTGGAGGCTGGGTGAACTCGGACATCCACTCTGGCATCCCTGACATCACACACACCATGTCAGTGGAGGCTGGGTGAACTCGGACATCCACTCTGGCATCCCTGACATCACACACACCATGTCAGTGGAGGCTGGGCTGGGTGAACTCGGACATCCACTCTGGCATCCCTGACATCACACACCCATGTCAGTGGAGGCTGGGTGAACTCGGACATCCACTCTGGCATCCCTGACATCACACACACCATGTCAGTGGAGGCTGGGTGAACTCGGACATCCACTCTGGCATCCCTGACATCACACACCATGTCAGTGGAGGCTGGGTGAACTCGGACATCCACTCTGGCATCCCTGACATCACACACACCATGTCAGTGGAGGCTGGCTGGGTGAACTCGGACATCCACTCTGGCATCCCTGACATCACACACCATGTCAGTGGAGGCTGGGTGAACTCGGACATCCACTCTGGCATCCCTGACATCACACACACCATGTCAGTGGAGGCTGGGCTGGGTGAACTCGGACATCCACTCTGGCATCCCTGACATCACACACCATGTCAGTGGAGGCTGGGTGAACTCGGACATCCACTCTGGCATCCCTGACATCACACACACACCATGTCAGTGGAGGCTGGGTGAACTCTGACATCCACTCTGGCATCCCTGACATCACACACACCATGTCAGTGGAGGCTGGGTGAACTCGGACATCCACTCTGGCATCCCTGACATCACACACACCATGTCAGTGGAGGCTGGGTGAACTCGGACATCCACTCTGGCATCCCTGACATCACACACACCATGTCAGTGGAGGCTGGGTGAACTCGGACATCCACTCTGGCATCCCTGACATCACACACCATGTCAGTGGAGGCTGGGTGAACTCGGACATCCACTCTGGCATCCCTGACATCACACACACCATGTCAGTGGAGGCTGGGCTGGGTGAACTCGGACATCCACTCTGGCATCCCTGACATCACACACCATGTCAGTGGAGGCTGGGTGAACTCGGACATCCACTCTGGCATCCCTGACATCACACACACCATGTCAGTGGAGGCTGGGTGAACTCGGACATCCACTCTGGCATCCCTGACATCACACACACCATGTCAGTGGAGGCTGGGTGAACTCGGACATCCACTCTGGCATCCCTGACATCACACACACCATGTCAGTGGAGGCTGGGTGAACTCGGACATCCACTCTGGCATCCCTGACATCACACACACCATGTCAGTGGAGGCTGGGTGAACTCGGACATCCACTCTGGCATCCCTGACATCACACACACCATGTCAGTGGAGGCTGGGTGAACTCGGACATCCACTCTGGCATCCCTGACATCACACACACCATGTCAGTGGAGGCTGGGCTGGGTGAACTCGGACATCCACTCTGGCATCCCTGACAACACACACACCATGTCAGTGGAGGCTGGGCTGGGTGAACTCGGACATCCACTCTGGCATCCCTGACAACACACACACCATGTCAGTGGAGGCTGGGCTGGGTGAACTCGGACATCCACTCTGGCATCCCTGACATCACACACACCATGTCAGTGGAGGCTGGGCTGGGTGAACTCGGACATCCACTCTGGCATCCCTGACAACACACACACCATGTCAGTGGAGGCTGGGCTGGGTGAACTCGGACATCCACTCTGGCATCCCTGACATCACACACACCATGTCAGTGGAGGCTGGGTGAACTCGGACATCCACTCTGGCATCCCTGACATCACACACACCATGTCAGTGGAGGCTGGGCTGGGTGAACTCGGACATCCACTCTGGCATCCCTGACATCACACACACCATGTCAGTGGAGGCTGGGTGAACTCGGACATCCACTCTGGCATCCCTGACAACACACACACCATGTCAGTGGAGGCTGGGCTGGGTGAACTCGGACATCCACTCTGGCATCCCTGACATCACACACACCATGTCAGTGGAGGCTGGGTGAACTCGGACATCCACTCTGGCATCCCTGACATCACACACCATGTCAGTGGAGGCTGGGCTGGAGTTGAGACTCTACCACTGCACATTCTTCTGAGGTCATCAAGTCCCAGGGAGAGACATCTCCTTCCGCTAAATGTTACAAGAATTCCAGAACTCTACAAATTGAAAAAAATAACAAAATATAAGGAATTTACGTATTGAGTGAGCTTTTCCTTCATAAATTGTCAATAAACACAAGGTAATAAGACCAAATCCAAATAAATAAAGTGTGTGATGTTTCTGTAACAGCGTTGTTACCATCTTCAGACAAAAGTACTGAATGAGAAATTTTACCACAGCATGTGTTTTAAATAGTTACTGTACAAATTCAGTACTTTTGTTTGAAGATGGTAACAACGCTGTTACCGAAACGTCACACACTATTTATTTATTTGGATTTGGTCTTATTACCTTGTGTTTATAATCTATAATCCAAATTGTGCCTTATCAAATCGTCAATATGAAACCTGTAGTTCCAAGGCCATCATGCTGCAACTGTGTGTGCACATGGAGAGACAGTTTGACATAGGGAGTCAGTGAAGTCATGTCAAACTTGTACACAAATATTGGGTCATGGGATGAAAAACTGCTTCAAATCACAGTTTTGAACCCACAGATTGCTACAAGTTATAGATCATTGAACATCTATGAATGGTTTTGTTTTATTGCAGCCTCTCAATGGAGAAATAAAAACCCACAACTTGCCCACACCATTTACACACACAACTTGTAAGGGATTATAAAATTTCAAATGAAACAATATCCAAAGATAGAGAACTCTGAAATTTCTTCACTTACCTTAGAAACATAACAAGACCGTTTCCTAATTAATAAAAACACAACTTTGATCTTTTTACCTTATGTTCCTAATCTATATAATCAAACTACAGGCAAAGTCAGACTTTCACCAAAGTGTGCCTGGATCATGGTGCCATGATTAACGAAAGCTGCATCCCTACACCCCATTCCATGAACTCATGGAATTCATGTAACTTTACACAAGGGGATAAGAAACAACAACAATCTATATAATCCAAATTGTGCCTTATCATTCATTCAATAGTTACATACAGGGGGTCGGTGGAAGGATGGTCTAAACCGTTGGTTTTCGACCGCTACGACCTGGGATCGTATCCAACATTGGACACTTTTTCTGATTAAAAAAAAAATGCTCCAATGACCCCTGAATCTTGCAAAAGTCCAACCCCACCAGCGAGTGCAAGTAACCAAACAGGGCTCTGGCACATTTCTAAGTGTAAAAGTTAAACTACTTTTCACATGTGTAGACATGTGGTGCACTTACAGTAAAAGTAATCGCCAACTTCTACCCACCATGATTATCATGGCCTGTACCACGTGTACTAGGGATAATGATAATATGAATAATTATATAGTGGGTTATCACCCTTTCATCCTCTTGTACAGCCTTATGTAAATATATATTTGCATATTTACATATGTCTTTCCTTGTTTCTCTAGTTAGGCAAATTGCTGATGGTACCAATCTGTTAATACTTTGACAATTTAGAATCAGTCCAAGGTGTAGGAGCTACAAGGGTTGTCCATAGAGTTCACACTACTGACACCAATCTTGACAGGTCAGACGTAAATAGCTTCCTTTTCTCCACTCTCCATCCCATACAAAGGCTGAACTATCTGTGAAGTTTGACTTTAAACTTTACTTTCCAATAAAAATCAACTAAACAATTACCTCCAACCTCACAGACCCTCCTCCCAGGTTAAACCTTTAATCTATAAATTGTACCACACATTTGGTCACCTCCCACCAGACAGTGGGATGACAGTGAACAACAGACTCACCTCCCACCTGAGAATTGATTACAGTTTTTTTTTGCTTATCCCATAGTACACATGGTACAGGCCATGATAATCATAGTGGATAGAAGCAGGTGACTGCTTTTATTGTAAGTGCACCACATTTCTACACATGTGAAAAGCGGTTCGACTTTGCACTTACAATTGTGCCAGAGCTCCGTTTGGTTACCTTTATGACAGTAAACAACAGACTCACCTCCCACCAGAGAGTTGATGACAGACTGGGTGAAGAGAGCATCCAGCTCATCGTACTGAACCAGGGCCTCGTCGTACAGCCCCAGCATCTCCAGGACAAAGGCCAGTTCCTCCTGGAGGCAGAAGAAGGAGTGGAACTGCCAGCCAGGTTCAGTCCGCCTCTCGCGCTGCGTGCGCATGTGCTCCTCGAATATCTCCAGCCTGGAGCTGTAGGCCTGGAGCACCAGCTGTCTCAGCCGCTGCAGCAGGCTCTGCCAGGACTCCAGGGCACGGCCGTCGTGCCGGCACGGGTCCAGCAGGGAGATACATCTGCACAGACACCAAACTTGGAACCCAATAAAGACTTCCAATCTTTCTCTCTACAAAATTTAACAAATTTCAGTAAAATTTTTTTAAACTAAATTTTATAAAGCCCTTGTTTCATTATCTCTCTATATATACAGCAGAACCTCCCTGTAAATGCCACCTAGTTGCAGAGCCAAAGTGTCCTTTAGGGAGAGGTGTGTCCTCTAGTGCGAGTGTCCTCTCATGAAGGTTCTATTGTATATCAAATGGCATCTGTCAGTCTAGCACCAATATTGAAGATATTTAATTGAAATTTTGTGAGGAAATACCAAAGTTAAATTTATTTATAAAACAAGTGTAGAGTAAAGCTTAAGTAACATTCAAGTGAGGGAAAAATCCAAGCAAAATTTTGAAACTTACTTAGGATTGCATTAGTTTTTTTTTAGTGCTATTTTTACCAATTTAATAAATACAGTAGAGTCTCTCATAAGCGACTCATCCCATGAGTGACCATCTCTCATGAGTGACCACCCTTGTATTTCTATTTTGTAAGCCTACTATCACGAGCTTCCATGAACAACCATCTTCGTGAACAACCAGCGAACACTATAAAAATCAATTTTTTGTCTCTTATGAGAGACCATTGAAAAGTAAAAATTAACAATTTTTTTTTATGTATAAAAAATAATAAATTTGAAATTATTCAATATAAAATTTCATTGTTAAATATGTGTTATAAACACAATGAATGCTTTTTGAACAAAGAACAGCAGTTTAAATGTGGATATTCACTCAAACAGCTGAATGTGATATGTAGTGGAGCTTCCATGAGTGGCCACCTCTCAACAAAGGACAGTTTCCATCGCTAAAATACCATTTTTACCAATTAGTTGCTTTGTGGTAAGAGAACACCTCTCTCTGAAGAACATTTTGATAAGGCTCACAATTTGGATTATAGATTATAAACACAAGGTAATAAGACTTGGATTTATTTGGATTTGGTCTTATTACCTTGTGTTTATAAAGAACATATTGTCTGTTCAACTAGGTGTTGTCCTTTAGAGGTAGGTAGGTCTACTGTATAGGATGAATGGATATTTAGACTCAGGCCCAGATGGATGGACTTCACAGATTCAAATCCCACATTTTCAAATTACAAATTTTTGAAACTTTGAGGCACCTGGTCACACACACACAGAAGGCTGTAGAACCTTTCTTCTGTGAAGTATAAGAAACACTTGGCTCTACACTGGGTGACACACAAGTTTTCTACCAGAAAATCTATTGTCATGTTTAAATTTTAGAATCTGAAGCTCTAAGTATTATATCATTGGCAAAACATAATTTTAAAAAATTGCCTACATACACCATTCTAAATGAGGTAAATTAAGGAAAGAAAGTTCCCATTAGTTAAAGGATCAGCCAAGTGTCTGTGAGACTCCATCACCGGAGACAGAGAATCAACCAGTTGATGGATGTAGCATTACAACTTTGGTGTCCAAGTACTGTGAATCCCATGGATGACCTTGACAGGTTAGGGACCACTTGTTAAAAGACCCTCACTTATAAAATAACTGTTACCAGATCTAAAGAAACAAGGGTCACCTCTCCCGTCAAAATTCCCATCTATAACTATTACCAGGTTATTATTTAGCTGAAGCATTCCTAAGACTTGGTCCCCACGACACAGATTAATAAACCATGGGATAATTAAGAAAACTTCCTAAGACTGTTGTGCCTCCTCAATCAGACTCCCCCAAGCTGGCCCATTGAAGTGGCACAAGGGTCCTCTTGGTCTGGTGCTTTCACTGCATGCTTCAGCCAATATTTGTAGCAGGTGCCACAGTGTCTGTTTTCTTGGTATTTAAATGCTTTGTTCAAGTCCAGCAATATTTGATCCCAGTAGCATCTCACTGAAGAAATGAAATCATTCTGCCCATAGCTGCCCAGAAGTTATGAGAGGATACCAACATGGCTCCTGGATGAGGAATATATTCCTGAGCAGAGCTCACTTGTCAGAGGCCTTGCCAGCAAAGTCGGCCTTGATGCGGTCGAGGACGGAGGAGCCGCGGCCGGGCAGGAGCTTGGCCTTGTTGGGCCGGCGGGCCTCAGAACTGTCCACGACCACCACCAGCCAGTCCTGGACCTGCCGCGCCTGCAGCTTGAACAGCCAGAGTCCGATGTTGTCCTTCACCCCGCTCCGGTAGGTCTCCAGGTCCTGGGGGCAATATGGACACTTTATCTCAGGGGAAGTCATCGTGTGGGAAGTACAGACTATTTACAGGACCTTTGGGAGAGGTCACTGCTTATCATAAAAACAGCTCAAGGAGCATGAACTCATGGAATTTGTGTATTCTTTACACAAGGAGATAAGAAACAGCAACACAGACATGTTGACTGCCAGAATGGGAAGGATGGCTGCTATAAAGAGAGTAGACCATAAAACATGGGATCATCTCTATTTATCTATATATATATAAAAATGAATGTCTGTGTGTGTGTGTCCTCTATGGATTCAAAAACCATACATCCAATCGCCGTGAAATTTTGGGATATTATTAGGTGTATCCCCGGAAAGGTTTACGAAAAATAATATCTTGAATATCTTTAATGTCCTTAGAGTTATTTGCAGATTTGTAGCTTTAACTCGCAAGCAGCGCCACCATTGAGACAGAGATAGGCTTAGGTTTGCTGCTCCTGATGACCTTGGGTCTGCCCCACCCCGTGAGAGAATGGATTCGCCCGGCCGCCCCACCGACCAATCAGGGCAGAGTTGGTGACACAGCTATGCCAAGTAGACAAGAAAAAATGCCTCGCGGGAGCTTGCCCAAGATGACCTCCGGGAACTTCGTCCATCTTCCATAAACGACCATGAATTTATTCAACCTTATCGAGTATTTTTCAAGGGACAGGGAAAAAATGTTCACTAGATAAAACGATTATTTTGTAATGTAGAAAATTAGGAAAGACAAAATTCAGAATGACACGGCACACAGGGACCGGGAAAAAATGATCACTTTATCAGTTTCAAATTATCAAAATATATCTATTTCTTTTTATAAGTTTATAGAGAATTGTTTTAACAAATGTTCGTTAGACAGACCTTTACTCGGGTACCGATTAATATTGATTTTATTCAACTTATCGAGTATTTTTCAAGGGACCGGGAAAAAATGTTCACTTTATCGAGAGATTCGTTAGACAAACCTTTACTCAGGTAAAACACGGGCGAAGCCGGGTACATCCGCTAGTTATATATATATAAATGAATGTCTGTCTGTGTGTGTCCTCTATGGAATCAAGAACCATACATCCAATCGCCGTGAAATTTTGGGATATTATTAGGTGTATCCCCGGAAAGGTTTACGAAAAATAATTTCTTGAATATCTTGAATATCCTTAGAGTTATTTGCAGATTTGTAGCTTTAACTCGCAAGCAGCGCCACCTTGCAACGGAGATAGGCTTAGGTCTGCCCCCCCCCCCCCCCCCCCCCGTCCGGCCGCCGGCCAATCAGAGGGATCAAGAGGTCCTGGCGCGCGGGGGGCGGATGACCTCCGGGAACTACGTCCATCTTCCATAAACGACCATGATTCTATTCAACTTATCGAGTATTTTTCAAGGGACCGGGAAAATATGTAGATAAAACGATGATTTTGTAATGTAGAAAATTAGGAAAGACAAAATTCAGGATGACACGGCACACAGGGGCCGGGAAAAAATAATCACTTTATCGAGAGATTCACGACCATGATTTTATTCAACTTATCGAGTATTTTTCAAGGGACCGGGAAAATATGTTCACTAGATAAAACGATGATTTTGTAATGTAGAAAATTATGAAAGACAAAATTCAGGATGACACGGCACACAGGGACCGGGAAAAAATGTTCACTTTATCGAGAGATTCAAATTTACGAGTTTCAAATTATCAAAATATATCTTTTTTTTATAAGTTTATAGAGAATTGTTTTAACAAATGTTCGTTAGACAAACCTTTACTCGGGTAAAACCTCGGGCGAAGCCGGGTACGTCCGCTAGTAATTTATAAATAGGAATGCCCCGGCCAGGCAACATTCATCTTAAATTAATATATTTATTACTTTTCTACCTTGATAAGGGTTGGAGTGCGGAAATCTCTCTAAGTAAATAAATTTATCTTTGACCTAATATTTACTTTTTTCTATCAAGGTTTATTAATGGTTTGCTCTAGTTTCAAAACAATATGGATAATTGCTGTTGAGAAGATAGCTCAGCCAAGAGATAGTAAACTGTAGCTCCACCAGTCAGTCTGTAAAGTGGGCTGATGACACATTATGTCAACTCCTGCCATGACAACATTTCAATCTCCTAGACCACCAGCAGCTATCCTGGCAACATTGTGTTGTCCGCACGCAGCGACTCACGCTGCAGTCGGTCCAGTAGGTATGGAACATGGCCTGCCCCAGGAGGGAGAAGTTGTCCGGCTTCAGCAGATCCTCTGAGAACTTGACAAACTTGGCCGACACATAGACCTTCTTGGGGAGACGGCCGTAGGACCTGCAACATCTCAGCCATTGTAGCAACTTGTTGAGGAAATGTTTCCATTCTGTCTCACAGCCTCTCCACAACACATTCTAGATGATACAATTTGGATTATAGACCAACAATGTTGTTACCAAAATGTCACACACTATTTATTTATTTGGATTTAGTCTTATTACCTTTTATTTAACACATTCTAGACTGCATTGGAGATCAAACAGAAGGCAACTCTTCCTGAACCCTAAGAGGTCTTGAGAAAACTAGACGGGCACAACTTCCATGAGGTACAAAATACTGCCAGGGCAAGTTCAATAGGAGTCTTATTTTGTCTGTAGAATTACCAAAATATATATATATGTGGTGATTTGAGAGCAGGCGTGGCAGTTATGTAACAAGTGGTAAGAACACACACAGGATCCAGGAGCAAACATCTGTGAGGAGTAGGTCAGGGAGGAGAAAGAGAAGGTCCGAGGACCAACCTGGGAACAACCAGCGTAGAGTTGACCTCAGTGAGAACTGACTCTTGATCATCAAATCCAGGTGATTTTAAACCCTCCCAGTAGGATAAATTGGTCCTCAGGGAGTGAGAGCTCATAGAAATGTTTGCTTTCAGAAAGCTAGAGATATGATCACCCAGGTATTGTTCTGACCTGGGACCCTTTCCTCATACACAGGTCATCTTTATTTGATTATTTCTGAATATAATAATAATATATGTAATATGCGATGCACATATTTGCTTTTCTTTTCCCATAAAAAGCCATAAGTTTTGATTCTTAAACACACTATTTATTTATTTGGATTTGGTCTTATTACCAGTACTTTTGTCTGAAGATGGTAACAACTCTGTTACCGAAACGTCACACACTATTTATTTATTTGGATTTGGTCTTATTACCTTGTGTTTTTAATATTAACAGATTATGTACCATAGTATCATTCCTTATGTAACATTGTTTACATCTTTATTATTTATTGTTGACAGAGAGGAGCCATAGATGTGAAGACTGAAGATCACCAACTACGAGGAAGTCAACAAATAAACAGAATAACTTTAGAAAGTAATTTAATCATTATTTGCATTTTCATTTACATTGATCATAGAAACCCGCTCGGTGTACAACACAAAGGAAGGAATCAAGGTGGATGACAATGTAACACCATGTAACAATATAAAACAATTAACTGTAGTAGATAATTACATGTTATTCTACCAGGTAAATAATTAATAACATCAATTAAGTATATTGCAACAGCATTGTTTATTTAATTATCAGATTATTATTTTGTTACTCAGCTAATCTATCTCATCACAACTTTCAAGAAAATAAGTTTCAGATTGATAAAGCACAATTTGGATTATAGATCTCACGCTAGAGGAAACCTCTCTACAAAGGACAGTTTTCATTTACAAAATTAACATTTTTACTATTTAGCAAAGGGGATCGGTGGAAGGATGGTCTGAAATGTCGGTTTTCAACCGCTACGACCCGGGTTCAATTCCCGCATTGGGAACTTTTTTCTGATTAAAAAAAAATGCTTCAATGGCCTCCAATTCTTGCAAAAGTCCAACCTCACCAGCGAGTGCAAGTAACCAAACAGGGCTCTGGTACATTTGTAAGTGCAAAGTCGAAATGCTTTTCACATGTGTAGACATGTGGTGCACTTTCAGTAAAAGCAGTCGCCTACTTCTACCCACCATGATTATCATGGCCTGTACCAGGTGTACTAGGGATAAGTAAAAAAAAACTATTTAGGAACCCTCAGGTAAGAGGACACCTCTCCCTAAAGGACACTTTGGCTCTGCAGTTAGGTGTTGTCCTTTACAGGGAGGCTACTGTATATGCATCGCTATATTCAAGTGTAAGTACACAATTGAATAAAACTCCTGGAAAAAGAAACCCCAGTCAAGAGCTAGAAGATTTCCTCAAATAGATATTTCAAATATATTTACAGAAATTATAATATTTTTTTTGGACACAAGGTAATCCAAATAAATAAATATTTATGGATTTGGTCTTATTACTGTTTTTACTGTTTAGCTGCTCTCTGGTGACACCTCTCTATGAAGGACACTTTAGCTTGACAACTAAGTGTCCTTTAGAGAGGAGCTGTAGTGTACTACTGTAGTATACAACAACAAAAAGCCTTTATTTAGGGTCACTGACCCTATACAGGATTCACCAGAGGTATGCATAAGAACAAAGCAGTGAGACAAAGGAAATAACGATATAGACAGAAGAAAAAGAAAAAAAAAACAAGAAAGAGAAAGAGGGAAGCAAGAAAAACAACACAAAAAGAGTTGCAGTAAGAAAGTAAGGAGTGAGTGTCACTTGACCTTCTTCCGAGATATGGACTTGTGGAAACCATAAAACGCCGTAGCAATATACTTATTCTGGGTCATATTGTCAATAATCAATAATTATTATTGATGGAAGTGAAGCACAGAGTTGCCCAGTTTTGAGCATAAGGGTTCTTCTTTCAGAGCAGAGCAATGTACTACTGTATTATATGTTTGGTCTTAAAAATTATTGTTTTTTTTTTTTTACTTATTCCTAATACACATGGTACAGGCCATGATAATCATGATGGATAGAATAAGACAACTGCTTTTACTGTAAGTGCATCACATGTCTACACATGTGAAAAGTAGTTCGACTTTGCACTTACAAATGTGCCAGAGCCCCGTTTGGTTATTTGCACTCGCTGGTGGGGTTGGACTTTTTCAAGAATCGGGGGCCATTGGAGCATTTTTTTTTTAAATCTGAAAAGTGCCCAATGCGGGAATCGAGCCTGGGTCGTAGTGGTCGAAAACCAACGGTTTAGACCATCCTTCCACCGACCCCCGGTTATTCTATTATACTTGGGACATGTAGCGTGATGTGTTGGGCTAAATCACATTGGATTGTTCTGTGAGGAGAGAGAAATATTTGCTTTACCAAATTGTATGAAGTAGTTTTGTATTCTTGAATTGTGTGCCCATAAAATGAATTTAAAAATTTGAACTATTTTTGATGTGTATGATTCTTTTTCTTAAAAAAATAAATCAATTTTCTACTGCCCTTGCTGCAATGATAAAATAATGGGAGTGCCTGGCTCTTCAGTGGTGAACCTTCCCAGTGGTTTTGTCAGAGGTAGATTAAACTGGCAAAACCGCTGAGAGGGTTCACCACTGATGAGCCAGGTTCTCCCATTATCTTATCATTGGGGTAAGGGCAGTAGAAATTTGATTTTTTTTTAAAGAAAAATGATCATAAGCATCAAAATAGTTCAAATTTCTTATGACAGATGGCGCTCTAATGCATCTCATAAAATGATTTGGTTAAATACTCATTTCTGAGGACCACTTTTGGCAACGTGCCCTGAGAATACCAATATGCTAGGTCAGGTTAAGTTAGGTCAGGTTAGGTTAGTGCACTTAGTACATAGTGGGAAAACCCTGCAACCATTCTGGAAAGTCATTGTCCGTAGATGACCAGACTTAAGTCTGGAAATCAAAGACTGTTGGTTAGGTTAAGTTAGTTTAGGTGGAAGGCTGGTTAAACCGTTTGGTTTACGACCACTACGACCCGGGTTCGATCCCCGCATTGGACACTTTTTTCTGTTTAAAAAAAAAATGCTCCAATGGCCCCCCGATTCTTGCAAAAGTCCAACCCCACCGAGTGCAAGTAACCAAACGGGGCTCTGGCACATTTGTAAGTGCAAAGTCGAACTGCTTTCACATGTGTAGACATGTGGTGCGCTTACAGTAAAAAAAAGCAGTCGCTAACTACCCCACATGATTATCATGGCCTGTACCACGTGTACTAGGGATAAGCAAAAAAAAAAAAAAAAGGTTAAGATAAGTTAGTTAAGGTTAAGATCTTCTTCTTTCTTATCTCCACTCAATCACACTAAGGTATCAAGCTTGTAAAGCTTGTAGACCTTGTTGATGGTGTCTGCCGGGGAAGAGTAGAGCTCATCAATGGATGAGTCAATACAGTCAATAATATGTCTTGGGGTTGCAAGCTGAGAATTGCACTTAGTACATAGTGGGAAAGCCCTGAAACCATTCTGGAAAGTCATTGTCCGTAGATGACCAGACTTAAGTCTGGAAATCAAAGACTGTTGGTTTTAGGTTAAGATAAGTTAGTTTAAGATAAGTTAGTTTAGTTTTTTTTTTCTACGAGTAGGCCTAGCATGGAATTTCCCAAGTTCTGATGGTATCAGTATCTGCTAATGAATTTTATTTTATTGTTGGATACAATAATTTGTTTCTTTAAAATATAAAACAGTTTTTGAGTTACAATAAGAATATTACTATAAGAACTTCATATTTTAATTACAATGTTTCATTTGTTAATCCTAAATAGGTTAATGTTTTTTACATACACTGTTTCACATTTAAAATATTAATTTGATTAATAAAAATAGGAACAACAATATTTACCGTTTCCACTCAATAGCTTCTTCTGACAAACTCTCGGTTAATCCTGCTTCTAGATTTTTAAAAAGGTTCTCATCCCCATCATCTGAAATTAAAAATAAATTAAATGCATTAGTCTTTCTCTATAAAGTGATATTACTTACAAGTAATGAGGGGCTTTCTTTGTTCCATAATGATATTTTATTTGAGTAAATTTGGAAAATGGTTTTACTCCTATGTCTTCATTTACCTGTATATATTACAGTTATTTATAATTTATCAACAAGCATAATTAATTATGCATCATTTATTACCAAACCATATGATGAATCTCTCTCCTAATAAATATTTTAATATTTTTTCTCTGAAGAATATAATACTGGGGTACCACCTACATTAACCTCGACGATATCTACAGCTCTTTAATATATGTATTAGTTATAAACAAACATGGCAACATAAGTGTGGCCAACTTTAATATATACTTTGAATAAATGGTTAATTTATCATTGATGCGCTAGAGTAATATTAGCAAAATTCAAAATAAATTTATTTTATTACTAAGTTAAAAATATTTTTTATTACTTCACATATAGAGATACAAATAAAATTTGAATATATTATAGAATACGGAGGATGTTATTCATGTACCAAAGAAACACCTCATATTCTCATGCCCAGCAATGGCCGCAGCCTTGCAGAAAATTGACATAGACCCAGAGCGGTGGCTTTGCACACCCAAGATAGTGGACATTGCTGCTGCTGTGATGGAGATGCATGGAGACATCTGAGGCTCTTCTTTGGACACGACAACAACAACAAAGAAACACCTCTTCCTTTAATTTTGCATCAGAACGAAAACACTGTGCATAACCCTACTAAAAACTTTACTAGTGATGTTGAATAATGAGCCATAACACCAGTTTTGGCAAATTAGGAAAAAGCCAACATTTATAACATGGTTCAGGCTTTGACCCTCATCAGTACACTTAACTACTCTCATAGGATGTAAACCACCCCTATACTGATGAGAGTCTGAAACCATGGTATACATATTGGCTTTTAGTCTGAATTGGCCAAAACTGGTGTTGTGGCTCATTCTTTATCATCACTTGTTTTTTTTTTACTAGAGTTATGCACAGTACCATCTTCAGATGAAAAATTAATTTGGCGCATATTATATCTTGGTACACCATTTACCTATTCCGATTTCTCAAATAAGATGTTTCTATATAACTTTATTGACAAATTTTGAGAATGCTGGCATTTTAAAAATAATTGAGTTATGTTAACATTCTTTTATTTTTGTTTTTAAGAGTTTTCCTTGAAAATACCTTGAAATTATATGTATGTACCTCTACAGACCTATAAGCTTATGTCCATAGTTCACTAAACACCCCTAAGCTGCCTTCCATAGAGAATGCAGGGTATATAACAAAACTAGTCCAATACAATAGTAGAGCTGTCTAGAGATTAATTTGGCGAAACCGCTGAAAGGGTTCACTACTGATGAGCCAAGCCCTCTCATTCAATAACTCATATCATTGCAGTAAGGTCTGTAGAGAAAATATTTGATGATATTTAAAAGAAACGCATTGCCAGTAAATTTATTTGTGTAAAATATTAACGATAGATGGCAATAAAATTTAATTTACTAATATATATTAGTTTTCTGTTTCACTAATTAAAAATTATTATTTTATTCTATTCCAGAACTGTGATGGAGATTATGAACACTGTGATTTTTTAGACATATGTTGTTTCCTTTAGAATATTAGGAAAGATCAACCTCAAAATCACATGGAATTTTTATGCAAAACATATTAAAATATATAAAGTCCCAGAAATCAATGAGGGAAACCTACAGAAAAGCTAAATATAAATATCAAAATTGATCATCTGTAAATAAAAATAATAAATATTTTGCTACATAGCTACTCACTTATGGGAGCTAAATCCACAGCTTGCATATCTTGTTGCTCAGTATTTATTCCAAGGATTCCCTTGGAGTCTTGGAACTTTGTCCTTAGTAGCTTTGAATTCTTCGCTTGCGGTGTGAAAAGCAGCTTTGCCGCCATATCGTTAATGGGAACATAATATTCTTGGGGTAAGTCTTGGCTTTGTCAAGGCGGTCAAACTTAGCGCCAGTTGCGGAAAATGGTAATTTCACAGAATCTATGAGCGCGTTCAACGCGAGCCGCGCCTTGGACGCGGAGCACCTGGGAGCCTTCTGCCTACGTCTATTTCAGGAAAACACCAAATCCAGCTGTTATGTGGAGCATGAGGCGGAGATGGTGACCCCCATTACCCACCTCATCAGCCAGAGAGCGCGCGGGCACTGGATTCGGCACGTTTGCAGGAATAACCTGTTGCCAGCTAGCTGCGCGATTGAGACCCCTACCGTGGATCTACCCCACTCTTGCCCCTGGATCTCCAAGCCTGGCTCTTCGGGTCGGCCTCTATCCCGGAGCTATGCAACTGACTAGTGTAGCGAAGGCTACCATATACAACTACCATATTGGTCCTAATGTGGGCAACGGCTGCCCTCACATCGACCTGCCAACTTTGTGGGGAAGAGATAGAAAGATTGATATTTAATCAAACTTTTTCACATCCTCCATGCTAGATTAATAATTACATATAATAACCAAGCTAGAATAGAAATATATGAAAGATGAATATAGGTACAGTGTCATTGCTGGCGGCGTCAACTGCGGGAAAGACTCCGCCACTGATAGCCCTCTCCCACAGAGTAGACAGGCGGATGGGGTGACTTGCGCTGCCAAGCTCAAGGCCGAGATTATATTTATATATACTGGCCTTCGCCACACTTGTGGCCTGTATTGCCTTGGTATTGAGGCCGGTGCTGAAGATCCAGGCCTGCAAGTCCAGTGGTCGCCCACAGGTAGAAAACACCTCCAGAAGCAGGGGTTGGATGACCGACAGCATCAATAACTATGCCAACCCTTCACTGGACCCACAGGTGGAACAGACCGAAAGACAGGAAGCTGGATGGTCAGGATAGGGCAGAGCATGAATGGCCAGCCTAGGAGCGATGTCTGCGTTGTATCCCTAGAAGGAATACCGACGCAGGTCGGCCCAGGGGATGGAGGAAGGCACATCCACCGTCGGGTTCCAGCGCATCAGCAAATTAGACAAAGGTCTTCCATAGACGCTCATTGAGTTCAGTGCATTGGCTTGCGATATGGTAGATTGGCGCGCTATCTATGCTCTAAGCCCGATAGCTGAAGACGGAGTTTTCCCGCAAGAGTCGCTGACAGAACTCCTGAAGACGCCTGGGATCCTGGGTAGAAGCGCGCGTCGAACGAATCGTGCCAGGGGCGTGGTCGGAAAAACTACCTATGGTCGCCTGGAGCCAGCGCTCAGCGGCGAGGAGGTCTGGGGGTCGTGAAACCTGTTATCCCTAGAATATGCAAGGCTCTCAGGCTGGCAGGTGGAAGAGACAGGTGGTCTGGCTCGAGGACTCAAGATGTGGCCTCCAATAGGTTCAGCAATATTCTTCGTCTTGGAGAGAGCCAGATGTAGCGAGCTGGAGGAGTCAGCCATGTCCCGCTGTTGACCAGCCAGGAACATCGAGGCCTGCACCACCTTCAGGCAGGCGAGCAGGAGTTGGTTTGAGATGTCTAATAGACTGACTCCCCCCATTGACGCAGGAAGTCTCAGGATGCTTGAGGGGGGCTACGAAACCCGATTCGCTTCTCACCAGCTGTGCCTGATGCTATAGGGCTATAGGTCAGGAGGTAGCCGTGAAAATATTCATGATTGACTCTAGAGCTAGGTTGGTAGCTGCAAGGCTTCGACATCGCGATGGCTCGCTTCAGAAGCCCCATCAGAAGAGTGAACTGGACTGTGATGGCGTTCCTGGCTGAGATGGTTCAACTCAGGATGTTCAGCGACTCTGATGACTAGGAGAAGCCAAGGGAAATGTCCGTCCTGCTGTTTCAGTAATCACATCAAAGCTCCCCACTCTTGCAGAAGTTAGCAGCTACCGCAGAGGCTCTGCAGAACTCTCCGAAGATTCATGGCACGAGTCTAAACGGAGCATGATTCCTGATAAGAAGAATGATTTCATACGCTAGGTTGTGACATAGCCATCACCAATGGCATTCTCCAAGCGGCGCATCAGGATGATCAAATAACGCCTCTAGGACAGAGGTAATCCCCCGCGAAGTCGCGATTCCTCGAAGATTCGCCAAAGGTCTTGATAAGCTCGCAGGTCAATTGATCCCATCCCGAGGCTCGGCCATTAGGGAAGTGGTGTATGGAACTCACAATCTATTCTTGGGAGATGTCGGTGCAAAAAATATGTCCGCGATGGCCTCATCTGAGCAGGATTACTGTGAGAAGCGATTGCTGAAGCTCTCCAGAAGGAAACGCTTCAGTTGCCCCCCCACCCAGAGAGAGATAGATAAAAAATGTAATTTATGTTGATGACCTTGGTGTTCTGAGAGATTAGGATATGTAGACAATAAAAAATAAAGCATTAGTCATGGAACAGAGAAAATGGACAATAAGTTGATCTGGATTGATTCCAAGTCTTGGTGATATCCACGTTCTGCGCTTTCTCTCTTTCCGATATGGCACAATAACTACTTATTTCCCCTCCCTTTGTCATAGTATATTGCCTTTTAAAAACTAGCATAGCTTTGCCTCCCCCTTAATTTTAAAATATGAGCATTCAAAGAAAGAATTATTCTTAAGAATTTAGCATTTGAATTTTATTGCTGCTAAAATCAGTAGATATTCATATAATATTTAAAAGAAAGAAAAAAGAAACATGCTGCTCTACATTTAACTGCTTGTTTTTATAGACAACATATTCTGTCAAAGGTTAATTTTGCGATATTTGTTCTTTCTCACTGTTTCCCTTTTATGTGAAAAAACATTAAAAATGTATAATACTTTTTAATAAGGAGTTTTAGTTTTCTGTACACGATTACTTTTAAAATATATAAGGTGAATTTTTAGCACATAAAACATATTATATTCCAAATTAATTTCAAATACAAATAAACGCATATATCTTCTATTATAAAAATGCCACACGAGAGATTTGGTATAAAACTAATATTTATAGTTCTTAAAATTAAAGATACTTCGGTCATATAAATCTTTTTATTATTTCGATGTTTCGACAAAAATATTTTGCCCTCGTCAGGAGCGAACAAAAATTAAAACTTTAAAAATTAAACAATTTTATTAGCCCCTGACGAGAACAAAAGATTTTTGTAGAAACGTCAAGATAATAAAAATATTTATACTGGCCGAAGTATCTTTAATTTTTAAGAACTATGAATTCCGGCCAGGCAGCCTCTATCTTTACTAATATTTATATAATTTTCCATAATTTAGAATTATATAAAAATAAAAATTTAAAAACCTAAATATATAATTTTTTCTTCAATATAAAACAACCCTAGCATATAATTGCGAATGACTAAATATTCCTCTTTTTAAAATGTTTTTAAATTTAAAAGTTATTTCTATCACCAACATAAAAATAATTTTGAAAAGAAACTTAAAATAACTTTTCTGCGAAATAGTTTATCATCATACCGAAGAAATTCTATTTGGTGTGTTTATCCGTACAGTGTGTTTAGAATAAAGTGTAACAATGTCTATAGCCGGTCCTTTGTCTGTGTGTGGTACTCGTACCACTGGTGCTTCAGTAAGAACTCAAAATGGTAAATAAAATTTATTCCTTATAGCATTAATTAAGGCAAAAGTTATGAACATTTATTGTACGGATTTTATTATTCTAAGCTCCAAAATCTCACGTGTTAGGCTTAAATCTTTACCGTAACCGTATATATTTTTACTTTAGCAAACTTTACAGCGTTCTGATAAACTCTTAGTGAATTATTAATGAATATTACTATAAAAACTACTTATTTAGATGCATTTCAGATATTCGACTTATTTTTGAAAGATGCTATTCGTTTCAACGCCGTTGTGTTATTGAAGTGTTCAAGCGTGGGTGTACTTTATCACTAAGCAATAATTTTCTTATATATATATATATATATAAACATTTTTTTCCAATATAACACTTTTCAAAGTATTGAATGTAAAAAAAATAAAAATAAAATAGGTCTTTGAAGTTAAAAATTTGTAAGAAATAAGTTTTAATGTAATGTGTTTAGGTTTTCCAATTTATATCAGAATACCTTTTGCCATTTTGACAACAGGCTATCTCATATTAGCATGTGTTCTCTGATGATGAGTTAACACATGTCGATAAATATAAAAACTAAATCCTAAGTATCCATCTGACTGTCAAAATGAATATATTTTAACTATATATTTTATATTTTAAGTAGTGAAAAGTGCTATGTGCAAAATTTCACATATAATATTTAGGATGAATGCTGAATTGGCTACCTCCTTTTTGCTATCCAGTCAAATGTAAACAAGGTAATCTGTGGGCAGTATCTGCCCCTTGTAAAACCAGAGTATTTGGCAGCTAACTAGGATAGATTTCAATGTGAGGAAACTTTCTGACTGTGGTGTTAACTTTCAGATAATAACAGATGTTAGGGAGAGGTCTAGCTTCTCTATGCCATCACTCCAGAGAGAAAATATTGGAATACTGTTGGTGGTGTTGAGTTTGGTGACAATATTGTCCAATGTAATCTGTTGGTGACCGTCTCTCACAGCTCATCCCTTCCTGAGGCTTCCTTGACTTCTTCCAGTCATTGCAGGCTGTCCTCTCATTCCTTCAATTATCCTCAACATATAATTCATGTCCTAATACAACAATAACAACAAACTTTATTAAGACCTTTCAGTCTTATACAGATTCTCCAAGCAGAAATGTAGGATACATGCAGGAAACACAGTAATAGTACTGATGAGGCACAATTTGGATTGTAGATTATAAACACAAGGTAATAAGACCAAATCCAAATAAATAAATATTTAAAAGAGAAAACGAAAAATAGCGTGGAGAGTTTCTTTTATTAAAATTAAAATTACAAGCTTTCAAGCAAAATGCTTTTCTTCAGGTAATCCAAGAAAAAATATATGTGGAGAGGTAAATACACCCACCTAAGTAAGATTTAAATCTTACTTAGGTGGGTGTATTTACCTCTCCACATATATTTTTTCTTGGATTACCTGAAGAAAAGCATTTTGCTTGAAAGCTTGTAATTTTAATAAAAGAAACTCTCCACGCTATTTTTCGTTTTCTCTTTTAAATATTTATTTATTTGGATTTGGTCTTATTACCTTGTGTTTACAGTAATAGTACCTTAATGGTAATATGATATTTATATTTAGGAAAAATTATATAAAGACAATCAAGCTAATAGATTAGTCTGGGTAAATTGGAGGAAAAGAAATTTATTATACATGGATTTACCACGGATTCACCGCAAATGAAGATAAAAAAGCAAAAGCCAATCACAATCAATGTTGAGATAATGACATTTGTACATTATGTCCTAGGAACTGGGTACTTGGTTGTCTCACTGACTTTAACCAGGATTTGTGAGGGAACCATCCTCTTTTATACCTATATATTATATCATTGTTATATGGTATTTTGTATTCGTCATGATTTCACAGTTCAAAATTGGAAGTAGAAAATACAACCTAAAACTTGAGCTAACCAGTGTGAAGCCAGAATTGCAAGTAGATCCCTCACTGTGGGGTCCACAGAGTGGTGCCTCTTCCATCATTGTTTTACTTTTGTGATCATTTACTTGGTTAAATAGGAACAACAAGCTTGTGTGCAATGTCATAACCTCAACAATGCAATATAGATGTACAGTGACAACAATCGCCATCTTGTGACATCACAAGATGTTGCAGTTCAATCTGGTGACACCACTGAGGAGTCAAGTCCACTTAACTCATTTTTCTTTTATTGATTGCAAGTCTGCAGGTCAGAGTGAGTTTTGAGCATTTATATGATTTGTATTTAGTTGATAGCTGGTGGCACTTTGAACTGTTGTCTTATAAGTGAGGACAACATGGTGTTATAATATTTCCCCACTTGAGCCTTTCATACTTTTAAATCTGTTTCTTATAAAACTAAGAAAAGTTGTTATAAAAATTGAGGTGAATCTGGGGTATACCCTAGCTCTGGATAGCAGCTGTTACACCACATAAACACACAAGGTAATAAGACCAAATCCAAATAAATATTGTGTAATTTGGTCTTATTACCATATGTTTATAATCTATAATCCAAATTGCACCTTTATCACCACAAATTTCATAATACTAATTGCAACGTTACAATGGGCCACATGCTTAAATAAATGGTCTCTCTACCCTGCCATGTTTTACACAGTTTGTACCGTGGTGATGGCACAGTAACCACACAGTATGATACCCTAATCAGACTGTTGATGGCGATCAATATTTAGGTCTAGTATATGGCTCAAGTGGTTGTTCCTCTTGAAGAAATAATTAGGGAATCCATGTATTGCACTGGAGAGATTGGGCCAATTCTAAATTAAACCAACTTGGAAATTTGACCAGATCAGGTTAGTTTGGGTTTGGCCAAATCTCCCCACTGGTGTCCATGAGGCTAAGTTGGGCGTGTTGAACCATTTATACAAGTCTGGAACAATTAAAAAAAAATCAAAATTCTTCACAACTCTATTTTATAAGAATTTTTTGGTACTCTCTTATTATATATGGTCAATGCTGTCATGGCTGTTGGCAATCAACAATTTTTACCACTTCACCACCAACCCCAATATATTTATTTGAAGGAGACACAGGCATTTTTGTTCAGTTATCTTCACCATGTATCAAATATCAGTTATTGTCTGAATCACAATATACATGCTAAAAAGTACAACTTCATTAATTTTTATCGATGAGTGTATATTTATTTAAAAAAAATACCTATATTGGAATATTTAAAATGTGTATATTTGAGATGTTAACCCTGACTGTGTCGCCAGTAATGGCCGTCTCCGCCATCGCCAACATAGTGAAGAGCTCCCTGGGTCCTGTGGGCCTGGATAAGATGTTGGTGGATGACATTGGGGTGAGTAGGACTTACTTGTTATTTTTTTACTTTAAAAAAATAACTGAAATTTTTAGGTAATTATATTTTTGAAGATGATTTGTTGGTTGGAAGCTTGTTTGGAAAAATGTATGGCTACATCAACCAATTCCAGACATTTCAGTCACTCCCTGTCACTCAGGGCAATGATTCTCATGAGGAGGTTAATTTATTGGACAAAACAGCCTCACGAATGGCCCCACCATGACTGTACTGAAGTGTGCTCATGTCTACAGCTGCAGCAATTTATAAATGTCTGTCAATTTATAAAAAACTGAATTTAAAATGGCCTTGTTCTGTGGTGGTACAGATTGTAACAACATTTTCCCACCTTAGTTAGAAACATGTATTTGAGGCCTCAATGTATAAACCCACTTCTCCAAGGCATCATAATGTTTGGTTGAATTAAAGTCTGTGTTTAATAGTCAGCTTTGATGGTTATTAATTCAATGTGACATATTCACTGCTAGTGGACATTATAGGCGGTGTAATTAAATAAATGTGTTGACTGGAATTGAAAAACAATTATAGTAATTGTTTATATAAAGAGGTAGGTTATACTGTGTTTATTCCCTTTGTATTTATATCGCCCACTATGTAGTAAAACTTTGTTATATTGTACTAGATTTTCAAATCCTGGTTCAAAATTGTCTTTTGGAGATTCTTAAGTATACTGCTTACATATTCTATAATATCATCATGTAATAATTATCTCCAATAAACTGCAATTTCCCATGTGACAGAAGTTATGGAATGTCCTTCCTTCACCCTGTTGTGCATAATTCCCCTCCTCCTCCTATTGTTGTTCAGACCATCCAATATTAGATTATTGGACCAACCCTCATTGGTTCAATCCTCATTCTCATAGATAATCTCACGATGAGTCCTACAAACTTTCCATTAACTCCGAAGGCTCCCCAAGTCTTGAGGATTCTTCTAGCATAGTAATTATCAACTTTATTCCAATTCCTTGCTCATTGCTTTAAATTTTATAGCAGGATATATATTACATGGCAGATTTTGAATTCATTGTTGAAATAATTGCCAGAGAACTGGAGCAGCCAGATGTGGACAGCAAGACTGCTGTAAGGGGGGCTACTTACCTCGGCTGATGAGGCATCATTGGGGGGGATCATCTAGACATTTACCTGCAGGATTCAATACTTTTGCAGCAATGCTCTTTCCATGTATGCTCTTGTCACATTGTCTCTTTGCTTTCTGATAAAACCATAATATAGAAAATCTGGATTATTTTTGTTAAGAAGAATTTATGCTCAGGTTGTTTGCTTGTTAGTAGTAGGTTAGTACCTCATGTAGGGCAGTTGATTTAAAATGTCCATTATCTGGATTTGAATCTATTGCTCTATAGAAAGTTGTTGTTACTTTCAGGTGCTAACAACTTCCCTAAAAATTTAGATTTTTGTATATTGGATAATTTGGATATAGGAGACAGCTGTCCATCATAATAGAGATGGAACTATTAACTTTTTTATTTTTCAAATAAAGTAAACTTCAAATTTTCTCCTTACTGTGATTCAAAAATATTTCCTATTTTATAAGGACAGGTGGAAGTTTGCTCTTTATTTGAAAAAGAAAAAAAAAGATAAATGATAGTTCCATTGTGTTTATATATGTTGGTTATGTTGATGGATTGATGGCAGGATGTGACCATCACCAACGACGGAGCCACCATCCTGCGGCTGCTGGAGGTGGAGCACCCAGCCGCCCAGGTGCTGGTGAACCTGGCCCAGCTGCAAGACCAGGAGGTGGGAGATGGCACCACCTCCGTGGTGATCCTGGCCGCAGAGCTGCTGCGGGCCGCGGATGAACTGGTCCGGTGCCGCATCCACCCCACCTCCATCATCTCCGGCTACAAGCTGGCCTGCAAGGAGGCCTGCAAGCACATCAACGAACACCTCACCATCAAGGTGGATGACCTCGGCCGCCAAGCCATCATCAACGCTGCCAAGACCTCCATGTCCTCCAAGCTTATTGGACCGTATCCTTGACTACATGTCATAATGTTTCCATTGTTAAACACTTATTTAGAAATCAGAGTAATAGAATGGTCCCAGTCAAGAGTTTTAAGTATAATAGGTTTGGAAAGAGTCTTTAGCAATTAGGGTGCAGACACCTTTGAAGATCTTTTACCGTCTTTATTCAAGTGTGCTTGGGAATGGTATCTTCCATTTCTTTCTAGATTGTTGCAATGGTGTATAAATATTCTGTGTATTGGTTCCATATTGCCCTTGACATTTCCCCAGAGATTCCGAATTCTTCGGCCAGATGGTGGTGGATGCAGCCCAGGCAGTGAAGGTGTCCAATGGCAAGGGAGGCTACAAGTACCCCATCAAGGCAGTGAATGTACTGAAGGCCCATGGCCGCAGCACCCGGGAGAGCCAGCTGATCCATGGCTATGCTCTCAACTGCACTGTGGCTTCCCAGGCCATGCCGCGCCGCGTCACCAACGCCAAGATTGCCTGCCTGGACTTCTCCCTCCAGAAGGCCAAGATGCAGTTTGGCATCCAGGTGCTGGTGACAGATCCTGACAAGCTGGAGGCCATCAGGCAGAGGTGAGTCCTTGGTATTTAGAAATGTTGGAGGTGTGGTGGTGCCATAAACCTTGTAGACTTTTATTGTTTCTTAGTGATGGCACCATTGTGGGGTGAAATAGGCACATTATGGGAAAATCACCAATCCAGGAAATGTTAGAATGGAGTGAGAGTTTAAGTGATGTTTTAATGGGGTGTTCAACACCCAAGGGATCAGAAGTAGAAAGAATTAGGACGCAGTGATGAAATTGGATAAGAATATGAAATATTGCATTTAAGACAAATTGGTATTGGTAGAGGAATTGGTATTCCCTGTGGTCACACACTTATGGATGTGAGAGCTGGACTCTCAGAAAAGAAGAAAGAAAAATAATTGAAATGTGGACATAGAGCTATTCATAGTGCCTTGGACAGATTACAGGTCAAACGTTTCAATCTTAAATGAAATCAATCCTGGCAGATATCTATGATCTTCCAATTATATAAACATAGACTGTGACCTACTTTGGAGACATAATGAGAGCAGATGGTTTAGATGGGAAAAATTGAAGGAAGACTTACAATGAGCTGGTCAAGAAATCTACCAGAAGGTCACTAGATGAGAGTGATGGTCACTAACAGATCAAATTGGACAATATTTGTCACCATAGTGTCACCAGAAGTCAAACTTGAGTTGATAGACACTAACAACAACAACAAAAATGGTTATTTGCTATGGGTATTTTACACAAATAAATTTACTGGCAATGCGTTTCTTTTTAAATCTACAGACCTTACTGCAATGATATGATTTAATGAATGAGAGGGCTTGGCTCATCAGTAGTGAACCCTCTCAGCGGTTTCGCCAAATTAATCTCTAGACCGCTCTACTATCGCTCTATTATCTAAACACCATTTAGCTGCCTTCCATAGAAAATGCAGGGTATATAACAAAACCAGTCCAATACAATAGTAGAGCGGTCTAGAGATTAATTTGGCGAAACCGCTGAGAGGGTTCACTACTGATGAGCCAAGCCCTCTCATTCATTAAATCATATCATTGCAGTAAGGTCTGTAGAGATTTAAAAAGAAACGCATTGCCAGTAAATTTATTTGTGTAAAATTTTAACGATAGAGGGCAATAAAATTTAATTTGCTATGGGTATATTCAGATAGAAACCCAGCTGATCAAAAGGCAAGGCTATTCCAAGCTTTCCAGTGTATTTCTTTGTTGAAGATCTTCAAAAAAAGAATTCAGTAAGGGCTTCCAACTAGCTGAAGAATGAAATCACATTAGCTTGTTTTATAAACCAGATTACTAGATGTAATAATTTACACAAGTTACACCTAGTCAATTGTTGTTGTTATACACCCATGGCTTTGGAATTATAGCTATATGTTGTCTCCATTTCTTTTTTTTTACTTCCCTAAGTACACGTGGTACAGGCCATGATATTCATGGTGGGTAGTTAGCGACTGCTTTTACTGTAAGCGCACCACATGTCTACACATGTGAAAAGCAGTTTGACTTTGCACATCACTCCAGTTATGCCTGGAGTTGTAAATTTTTTTGTTTTTTGGCTTGTAATATTCATTGCAAGGCTGAGACACAACAAGCACTTGAGAGAGAAGAAAGCTTTGGAGCTTTTTAAATAAACTAATAAAACATGAAAAAATGTCACTTTTACTTATTTTTAGTTAAAATTTTTAAATTACATTTATTTATTATACAACGCATTTAAATATTATACTATACACAACCTTTACTCTTTTCATAGTAATGTTTTTTTAGTTAATTCTAAATGTGGCCACTTCTGTGTCAACCTGAGTCATGTGTAGGTATATCAGATTTTACAAATAAATTTTATTGTTGGCACGTTGCCTTTATATATAGTCACTATTATATATCTTACATTTCTCTCTCTATAAAACTTGGTAAAGCTTATATTACCATATTTCACAATACATATTATCATGTAATAGATTTTATATCAATTTTACAAATATTCCAAGATGTAATTGTTAAACCTTAGAATAACTCTGGAAAATTAGAAAAAATTAATGTCACGTGTAAGGCTAGGTTAAATAAGATTTCAGGTTAGTTTTAGATCAGTTATTTGAAATATTCATTTTTCAAATAAAAATATTCTCTCAATGGTTAAAAATTTAATTAAGCCATGCAACATACAAACATCCTTGATTTTTATATTTATAAATGTTCTTTGCAAAATACAGCAAAAGTTAAAGCAAATAAAATATATTATTAGTGTAAACACTTGTGACAAGGTGTGGGGTGCTGCAGGGAATCTGACATCACCAAGGAGCGGGTCCAGAAGATCCTGGCAGCTGGAGCCAATGTTGTGCTCATCACAGGAGGCATTGATGACCTCTGCCTCAAGTACTTTGTGGAGGCTGGAGCCATGGCTGTGCGCCGCTGCAAGAAGGCAGACCTGCGCAGGATTGCCAAGGCCACAGGAGCCACCTTCCTGGTGAGCATGAGCAACCTGGAAGGAGATGAGAGCTTCGAGCCCAGCATGCTGGGAGAGGCCGAGGAGGTGGCCCAGGAGCGGGTGTGTGATGATGAGCTCATCCTGGTGCGTGGCCCCAAGTCCAGGTCAGCCGCCTCCATCATCCTGCGCGGCGCCAACGACTTCTTTGTAGATGAGATGGAGCGCTCCATCCATGATGCTCTGTCTGTGGTGAAGAGGGTCCTGGAGTCCAACGCTGTGGTTCCCGGAGGCGGAACCGTGGAGGCTGCCCTCAACATCTACCTGGAGAACTTTGCCACCTCCCTGGTGAGTTGGCTTGCCACAATACACAGGGTCTTGTTTATCATGATTTTACAAATTGAAAAATTAAACAATAGTTAAAAAGATAATAAGTTTAGACAAAAAATCTTTTATTTGAAGGTGTATTTGGAAAACTACAAATGGAATGACAAATATTTTTATTGACTCTTTGTCTCAGATTGTCCTGTTAACAAAATATTCAGATTTTAGTGGTAAAATAGAAGTTTCAATAAGTTTGTGTGGGCAGAGCTCAAGAGAGCAGCTGGCCATAGCAGAATATGCCAAGGCTCTGTTGGTGATTCCTAAGACACTGGCAGTCAACGCTGCGCAGGATGCTACAGACCTTGTAGCTAAGCTACGTGCCTTCCACAACAGCGCCCAGACCAGCGCTGACATGGCACATTTGCGCTGGGTAGGCCTAGACTTAGCTGAGGGTACACTGCGCGACTCGCGTGCCGCCGGAGTGCTGGAGCCAGCCATGGCCAAGATCAAAGCCCTGAAGCTGGCCACAGAGGCTGCCATCACCATCCTCCGCATCGATGACTTCATCAAGCTGGAGTCTGAGAAGAAGGAGGGCTCCCGGTACCAGGAGGCCTACAGCAACAATGAACTGGATTAAATAATCTCAGTGCAAATATATCCTATCCTTGGTTTATTGCTGCTGCGTGCCTTTCTTCTCCCACATCTGCTTTCATTGTTTTTTACTAAATTAAATATAAACTGATATGGAATATTTGTGTCTGTGTGCTCACTGCTCTCTTTACACCACCACTCCCACTGATTTTTGAATCCTTATACAGTTAGCTATTGTTTCCCAAACCAAGTAAAACTTGTTCATATTCTAGTTATTGAACCATGGTCCTTCATTTCAAATAATATGTTTTTATTTAGTACAGTCTTCAATCTTCCCACACCTATACAACATATAGCTATAATTCCAAAGCCATGGGTGTATAACAACAACAATTGACTAGGTGTAACTTGTGTAAATTATTACATCTAGTAATCTGGTTTATAAAACAAGCTAATGTGATTTCATTCTTCAGCTAGTTGAAGCCCTTACTGAATTCTTTTTTTGAAGATCTTCAACAAAGAAATACACTGGAAAGCTTGAAATAGCCTTGCAGTTAATTTTTCTAGATATCTAATCCCAATGATCTGAAGGTTTTAATGGCACTTTTATTGACCAAGTAGCTGATATTTAGCTCATTCCACATAGCCTTAGTGTAGCAGTTGGGACATTTCCTACATAGCTTTTTTTTTCTCGCACCATTCAAAGGCAAGTTGGTAAGTTTTCATTTTCAAAAAAGAAAAGCTAGGTAGGAACTGTCCTTGTTATTTTTATGAGGGAGCATAACTTTTAGAATACCAAAAGGCTAAAATATAGGCCTGTAAGTTCTTAAGTGTAAGCTACTTGTCATCATTTTCACATTTATAAACGTACAAGAAAGATTTTCCTTGTGGGAAAGATAACTTACCAAATTAGTGCCTTTGAATAGTGTGAGGGAAAAAATTAAAGGCTAGGTAGGAACTGTCCTGGTTATGTATGAGGAAGTGTAACTTTTTAATTCAAATGCAGGCCTATTCTATTTAGATTTTTTATTGGAGTGTTGTGTATATAATACAGAATATGCTACATTTCTTGATGTTTACCAAGCAACTTCATCTAGCCTTTTTTTTTTTTTAAACTATCATTTTCCCTTGTGTGTCATTATACAATGTCCTGGGGGGGGGTCAGTGGAAGGCTGGTTAAACTGTTTGGTTTTCAACCACTACGACCCGGGTTCGATTCCCGCATTGGACACTTTTTTCTGATAAAAAAAAAAGCTCCAATTGCCCCTGATCCTTGCAAAAGTCCAATCCCACCAGCGAGTGCAAGTAACCAAAAACCAAACAGGGCTCTGGCACATTTGTAAGTGCAAAGTCAAACTGCTTTTCACATGTGTAGACATGTGGTGTGCTTACAGTAAAAGCAGTCGCTAACTACCCACCATGATTATCATGGCCTGTACCACGTGTACTTAGGGATAAGTAAAAAAACAAAAATGGAGACTACATGTATTTAGGATTAGTTGTGGGATGTGGTACAAGTCGTGCTTGGTGACTCCCATACATGAGAGTAGATGGTATGGGGTTGCCTCCTCCTTTTTACACATAGTGCATGTTGGAAAGATTCCAACTCCACCTTCAAATTTGATCTGCCTTGTGTGTCCTGTTCAGCTAGCCAAACTAGTCACTTGTTGATTTAACAATGCAAGCAAATTCAATAAAAGTTACAAGTACTCATATTCTTCTTGTGTGGATTTGGGCAAGAAAGGACAAAATGGAATAGGTTTCAGAGCATTTTACAACATCTTTGCAGATCATTCTCAATAAGAGCCAACAAGTTGTTGACTTTGCACAGATGCCATCCTCCATGACACTTGAAAAATAAAGATTTAAATGAATACCAGGAAATTCCTACACCAATGTCTTGTTCTGTGACTTCCATGGCATTTCAAATGACATGAAGTATTTTCCATTTTTCTCTCTCCAATTATTTTAAATAGTAGAGAAGTTTATATATTTGAAGGATAAATGGCACAGGCCATACACCTTCACATAGCCCACATGTAGCTAAGTCCCACAACAGAGTGAGCATATTGATATGCAATATCTCCTGTGTTTTTATTTTCATATCGTTATAAAAGACAATGAAAGGAAGCACACAATGGAATATACAAAATGTCAATTTGAGAGAACCAGCTTTTTTTTTTTTTTACTCCTTTTACTAAAAAAAAATGGAGAGATAGGGACCAGTGGTAAGAACTCACTATTCTCTTAAAATGTATTGTTACATATTAGAAAATATTGAAAGTAAATTCAAAATTAAATTACCAATTTTATTAATAGTTGGTTGATTTACAAAAACTAGTGTCTCATTATTTTTTTTAAGCTTGGAGATTTTAAGAGAAGTTGCTATCTATACATAAAGTTAGGTCTATATTTATAGGTATATTTGGGGAATCTAATATTCTAAATACTATTTAATAATGTCGAAATATTAGGCTGAGAAGAAGCTTCACTGCGAGTAACGAAAGCCAGATAGACATCTTAACTTATCAAGGCTGGTCTTTTCGAATTAAAAAATAATAAATCAATTTTAGAATGAACATTTTCAAACAGCTCAGTATTTAACACCTGAAATAAAAATTTATTCTTAATATTGAAAAGTTTTAGAATCATTATATAAAACTTCTCTATATTAAACATAATTAAATTATTTAACACGAATTTTATATAATTAATAAACAGGATTTAATAAAACTTTCCCCCATTTTAAGATGTTGATTGAATATGAGAATAAAAAGCTAAGAGAAAGAAAGCATAAAATAGTTATTCGAAAATCAGTTAAAATTGTATAGCATAAGAAGAAATATATGCACGGTAAAAATAATACATATATATAAAAAAAGTAATTTATTATAAATATTTCACGTGTAGCTTATTAAAAAACTGACTCTATCAATTATATAAAGTATACGGTGACCTAATTGTTTCAATTAGCAAGTTGTTTACAAATTCGTAAAAGGTGATTGTAAGATCAAACGCATCTGGAGACACGGATGTTGTGTACTATCAATGTTTTGATACGCATGCTTTTTAAAAATCGTAGACAAGATACTTTCTAATAAAGTTTCGAGTTTTATACCACAGTTATACATTTTTTAAAATAAGACTTAAAGACATATCAAACTAAAGTCATGTGATATCAATTAAAAAGGTATGTAAACACCAAAAACTAGGCCTATTGATGGCGTGTCCGCTTGTTTGTGACCATGCTGCATTACGAAACCACGCATGCCTTCCTTTAAATAGAGTTCACGAAATTTTTTATCAAATCAACTTTTTCAAATATCAAAATATAAAATACTTTAATTTCAACAATATATCTTTGATAATATTCATCTCTATAAATAACTACGTCATGTAATTTAATCTCGTGAAACAAGACCCAAAATGAACAAATAAAAATAATAGGGAATTGATTAAATCCCTTAAGTTTTACTTAAAAATGTACGATTAATCACTGATAAATAACCCCAAACAAATTTAAACAAAACTTACTCCTTTTTAACTCTGTTAAATACACTTTTCACTAGTAAACAAAGATGAAGTCTTATGAAGAGTTTTCCAAATAAATAAAAAAAAACACACGCATATAGATAATAAAACTTTAGCTATGTGTATTTTTCAATCTAGAGTTATATAAAGAGAAAATATTAGAAATTAATATTTTTATTAAGAGCATTGCAGTTGTTATGAATTTGGTATTCATGGATATTTTTCCACTTTGAAACTAGAGCAGCAGATTATATTTGATATATTAACATGCTTAAATATTAAATTATTATTATTTTTTTAATAAAAAAGAAAAAAAAGTGTTATAATTTTTTTTTTAATTTTGGAAATATTTTCTCATCTTGAAATGTTCTATTTAAGACATTTAATAAATGTTTTAAGATAATAATGTTACCATATCTAATAAGAATTGAATAAAAATAAATTAATTTTTGACCAAACTTGATTGGATTGTTTTGAATGCATTCATTTTTTATATGAAAGTTTTATGGTTTTTTCTTGTAAGATGTCACATTGGCAAATAAGAAAATGTAAAGTTTTAAAAATAAAATCTTCCCTTGGAGTACTTCACCAGTCTGGTGATAGTTATACACACCGTTAACAAAATGTCACCTGGAGAATAGGTACTTGGTCCCTGTGTCAATGATTCTCTTCAAAAGTTTATTTTAAAAATAACTAGTAACACAAGGTAATAAGACCAAATAAATAAATAGTGTGTGACATTTCGGTAAAAGCGTTGTTCAGCTATTTAATTGAACATTAGAGTTCGCTTAGAACTTGTCTAATACACACATATCACTACACTGATAATAAATAAAAGTCCAACCTCACCAGCGAGTGCAAATAACCAAATGGGGCTCTGGCACATTTGCAAGTGCAAAGTCAAACTGCTTTTCACACGTATAGACATGTGGTGCACTTACAGTAAAAGCAGTCGCCTACTTCTATCCACCATGATTAGCATGGCCTGTACCACATGTACTTGGAATAAGCAAAAAAAACACTGATAATGGTTGCAAGGTTTTCCCACTTTATACTAAGTGTCAACTTGCAACCCCAAAACACATTATTGACTGTATTGACTCATCCATTGATGAGCTCTACTCATCCCCAGCAGACACCATCAAAAGTCTCAAGCTTTACAAGCTTGATACCCTGATATGATTGAGTGGAGATAAGAAAGAAGAAAACAATACTGATAATACCCTCTTCTTCTTCTTTATCTCCACTCAATCATATTAGGATATCAAGTTGTGACACTTGATGGTGTTTGACAACCATCATGACTGGGTGAAGTAGAATGCGTCTGTCTTTGTCATTAAGACTGGGAGCACTACTCAGTGGCAGGCCGACTTAGCTCCAAAACAAATGGCTGCCTCTGACATGAGGAACAGACGCCATGTGCAGCCACTCCTAACATGGAGTACGAACGCTGCTCATCCTGTATCCCTGGATTAGGAGCCCTTACAGGGTACTATCAGCCGGGCCAGCTGAACCCAGGTTTTTTAGTGAGCTTGTTACTGCTCCCTATCCTCCTTTTTCATCCAGGCTTGGGACCGGCAAAGGTGGAGTTGATAATACCCTGAAAACCATGAACACTAACTCTGGGTTTATGGAAATCAAGAACTTCCTAACTCTAGGTCCATGTATACAATGTAATCACTCTCTAAATAGAAATTTGAAATGCACAATTTGGATTACAGCCACAAGACCTAATCCAAATAAATTAATAGTGTGTGACGTTTCTGTAACAGCATTGTTACCATCATCAGACAAAAGAATAAAATGAATAAGAAATGAATAAAAAGCATAACATTTATTCTTTTGTCTGATGATGGTTACAACGCTGTTACCGAAACATCACACACTATTAATTTATTATTTTATTTTATTTTAGAAATTAGAACTTGTAAATTGAAGTTCTGTTACCTGAAAACAGAGTAACTGTAAATACTGTCTGAATATCCACCCATCAGGTGAAACAGGTTTTCTCTAATTCCTTGAGCTTCCCATTGAACAGCCCATTTGGCAGAGAACTAGGGGAACATCAAGCTTTGAGATGGAATCCTTTCTAAGCCTGCAGTGGCTGTTTATTGATGAGATGATACCTTGTGGCTGGCTCAGTCACATCATCTACAAGATCTTTGCCCTACTCCACATAAGCCATAAGGGACTCTGTTACCTTTTCATTTAAAGAGGCCCATGGTAATGTTTCCATTTTACTTCTTGAGGCACCTATATTGAGATATTCTCAAAACTTTAGAGTTTTAAAATGCTCTCAGTCATTCAGTCACACTATACTCACACGCACAAAAATCTCTTTTCTCAAATTTCATCTATCCACAATGTCTAGACCTCAGACCCAAACTTTGTCCAACAATGAGCTTAATATTTCCTTTGTTAAAGAAACTGCCGGACAGTCTCTGCCACGGTAGCTCCGGGGAGTTGTTGTTTACACAGCCTGAGTGACCTTGATCTATTTCTGGGTCCCACAGAGTGGACACTTCCAATTGTTTTGCCCTCACCTTATCATATGTTATCATTATTCCTCAGGTTGGGTGGGTGGACTTCTATTCATTAGATTTCCTGCACTTTAATTCCCATTCTTATATCTAGAATTATGTTATTAAAGAATTATATACACAAGGTAATAAGACCAAATCCAAATATATTAATAGTGTGTATTATTACCTTGTGTTTATAATCTATAATCCAAATTGTGCCTTATCACTTCAATTATATGTTTTATTGGAGAGTTTTTTTGTATGTGTTTAGAAGTTTTATATATTTGTATTTTAAAATATTGTATTATAAATATAGTCTTCTTCTTCTTTCTTATATTCACTCAATCATATTAGAATTGTTGAGTTTGAGAGGTTTGATGATGTCTGCCTGGGATGAGTAGAGCTCATCAATGGATGACCCAACACAGTCAATGATTTTGGTTTGCAGGTTGATAATATAGTAAATACAATGTGGTTTGGCCAAATATGCTATTGGTATCAAGTCATATTTGGAGGTTCAGAAAGTGATTTCAACTATGGATTGTTTGAAGAGAGGAAGGAAACAATGAAAACAAACTCCTCCCCTTGGAGTGAGTCAGAGATAAGCTATCTGTGGTGGCAGCAGGGGTCAAACCTCAGTCTGTTGATAGCCGACACCACACAGGGAGGACTCTCCACTGTGGGGGCAGCAGGGGTCAAACCTCAGTCTGTTGATAGCTGACACCACACAGGGAGGACTCTCCACTGTGGGGGCAGCAGGGGTCAAACCTCAGTCTGTTGATAGCTGACACCACAGGGAGGACTCTCCACTCTGGGGGCAGCAGGGGTCAAACCTCAGTCTGTTGATAGCTGACACCACACAGGGAGGACTCTCCACTGTGGGGGCAGCAGGGGTCAAACCTCAGTCTGTTGATAGCTGACACCACACAGGGAGGACTCTCCACTGTGGGGGCAGCAGGGGTCAAACCTCAGTCTGTTGATAGCTGACACCACAGGGAGGACTCTCCACTCTGGGGGCAGCAGGGGTCAAACCTCAGTCTGTTGATAGCTGACACCACACAGGGAGGACTCTCCACTCTGGGGGCAGCAGGGGTCAAACCTCAGTCTGTTGATAGCCGACACCACACAGGGAGGACTCTCCACTATGGGGGCAGCAGGGGTCAAACCTCAGTCTGTTGATAGCTGACACCACACAGGGAGGACTCTCCACTGTGGGGGCAGCAGGGGTCAAACCTCAGTCTGTTGATAGCTGACACCACACAGGGAGGACTCTCCACTGTGGGGGCAGCAGGGGTCAAACCTCAGTCTGTTGATAGCTGACACCACACAGGGAGGACTCTCCACTGTGGGGGCAGCAGGGGTCAAACCTCAGTCTGTTGATAGCTGACACCACAGGGAGGACTCTCCACTGTGGGGGCAGCAGGGGTCAAACCTCAGTCTGTTGATAGCTGACACCACAGGGAGGACTCTCCACTCTGGGGGCAGCAGGGGTCAAACCTCAGTCTGTTGATAGCCGACACCACACAGGGAGGACTCTCCACTGTGGGGGCAGCAGGGGTCAAACCTCAGTCTGTTGATAGCTGACACCACACAGGGAGGACTCTCCACTGTGGGGGCAGCAGGGGTCAAACCTCAGTCTGTTGATAGCTGACACCACACAGGGAGGACTCTCCACTGTGGGGGCAGCAGGGGTCAAACCTCAGTCTGTTGATGGCTGACACCACACAGGGAGGACTCTCCACTGTGGGGGCAGCAGGGGTCAAACCTCAGTCTGTTGATAGCTGACACCACAGGGAGGACTCTCCACTCTGGGGGCAGCAGGGGTCAAACCTCAGTCTGTTGATAGCTGACACCACAGGGAGGACTCTCCACTCTGGGGGCAGCAGGGGTCAAACCTCAGTCTGTTGATAGCTGACACCACAGGGAGGACTCTCCACTCTGGGGGCAGCAGGGGTCAAACCTCAGTCTGTTGATAGCTGACACCACACAGGGAGGACTCTACCCTGTGGGGGCATAGGAGAAGTCATTGATAGCTGATGATGTGATGAACAGAATGAGACATGTGTTGATCAGAATGGAGCTGTGTTGATCGGAATGGAGCTGTGTTGATCAGAATGGAGCTGTGTTGATGAGAATGGAGCTGTGTTGTGGAGCTGTGTTGATCAGAATGAAAGAGGATTTCCTCTCCCTACAGAGCAGATTAGATAGGCTGCTGACATGGTTGTACACAGCCACCATTGAGCCAAGTGATGTTAAGAGACCTAAGGTGACATATGAGCGATCATGAACTCTTACCAAATCTCCATAATGCTCCAAATATTTGGTCAAAATTTCATATTTTTTCAACCCTTCTCTCACTCAGTGATCACAAAAGCTCTTTGTGATCTTTTTTGATGTTTGAAGCCAATCATCCGTGGCCCTGCTTATGGAGGTATCAGGGAATACGACTTTGTGATTGTATGCAGCTTTATCTATTATTCCATGCTACAAGTGCCAGACAGTGCCGACATGTAGTGCCAGCTGATTGGCCATTATGGAACAGCTCCCCAGTTTTGCACAATTCTTTTTCAACTTTTCAAATCATCCAATTCCAGCCATTTTATTAGGTTATCAAACCAATCCTTCCAAGGCTCTTCTCGCATTCTTAAAGGTGTATCCCTCCAAGTATGGTCACTAGGTCATCTCCCAACAATCCTTGTCCTGTGCAAATTTTCATTTCCTCTTCACTTGAATACTAAATTCTCCATTAAATGATAAGGCACAATTTGGATTATAGATTATAAACACAAGGTAAAAAGACCAAATCCAAATAAATAAATAAATAGTGTGTGACGTTTCTGTAACAGCATTGTTACCGGAACGTCACACACTATTTATTTATTTAGATTTGGTCTTTTTACCTTGTGTTTTCTCCATTAAATCTTCAAATTCAAAATGTGAAATCACCATGGCAGTAAATCTGTGAGAGGCAATTTGAGCCAAGAAAAGATAATTGAGCCAAGCACAGAAAAATGAGAAATACATGTAGAGAAAAAGGTAAATGAAGATTTGGAGGATTATATAAAATATATAACTTATTTATCAGAGTTGAGAGTTGATCATGTTCAAATTGAGGGATTTAATGACTAAGCCATGACATTGCCGGCTTCTTGTAGAATATTACCATTAAATGGTAAGGCTCAAATTTTGATGAATGCTGGCTCATATTGTTACACCGGTTTAATGGATTCCTTTCTAATGCTTGTTTCTTCACTCTTGTTGGTTAGCTTCCCCGAGCAAGTTTCCAATATTGGGTACAAATAAGATAATTACCTTGTAGTTGGTCTATTTATTTTCTTGAAGGTTTCAATCTCTCTGGTCCGGAGGTTCCTCCTGCCTTCTCTCCAACAATAAATAAACAATAACAATGTTACTAAAGGAATGATGCTATGGTACATAATCTGTTTATGCTAATTTTAAATAAATATCGGAGAATATTTTGAATAAATGGAGGCACGTATCAAATATGATGCAACAATATCTCCGAAGTCAGGAGAAGCTCTGAACCTCAGCACCAAACATCACTAACAGGATTTAGAACAGGCCATCTCGAGCCATTGAAGATTGAACATAACAACAAAATCTACCCCACTTGCTCAAAATGTAGCTTAAACCTGCAGCTCCAGAACACATTTTGGCTTGTATTAGATTCCCTAAACAGGACCTTTGGTAGAGGCCGCTGCTTATCATAAAAAGCTCGAGGAGCATGGACTCATGGAATTCATGTAATCTTTACACAGAGGATAAGAAACAACAACAACATATCTCCAAATGATAAAGCACAATTTGGATTATGGATTATAGATACAAGAAAATAAGACCTAATCACCTTTGCACCCTATTAAATTATTTTAATTAGGTCTTTTTTTCTTGTATCAAAATATCTCCAAAGTGGTTTGAGCTATAAACCTGAACTTTCTGAGCCTCCCTTCAACTCATAGACTTTAGCTCCAAAAATAAAGTTTAAAAATCAAGGCTTTGAGTTGTATGATGGATGTCATAGTTCTATACCTGTGTGTAAGTCATTATTGCCTCTGAATAAATATTGTTTCTTAGCCATGGGGAGAATTCCTCATTTTTTCCTAAACTTCTTTAATTTGAATTTATTTATATAATACACTCTTTATATAAAACTCACCAATGTTTCTTTGGACAATTACTTGAAATTATCTTAATTGGTTACAAGGGGCAAATGGTAAAATAATTTGACATGATTAAGTTAACCAGAAATTTTAAGTTTTCCTTGTGGATTGGAAGGATTGTACTTCAGATAGAACCTGCAGCAAGTTTATATCTGGGAATTGTAATGTTGGCTGAGACAATGGTCCTTTGACCAAATAAATGGCGAGTTAAAACACACTTGATACATACACACACTTGATAACACTAACTATTTAAAACATGCTGTGGTAAAATTTCTCATTCAGTACTTTTGTCTGAAGATGGTAACAACATTGTTACCGTTATTTATTTGGATTTGGTCTTATTACCTTGTTTAATAATCTATAATCCAAATTGTGCCTTATTAAATGGTGAGTTAAACTCTTGTGACATTTGGTGGGCTTAGAAGGACTCTCCTGGACAGATGTGGTGTGACAAATAAAGAAGTTTGGAGAAAATTTAATGGAACAATTGCTTTCTACATCTTCTTCTTTCTTATCTCAAAGCCATGATAATCATGGTGGGTAATTAGTGACTGCTTTTACTGTAAGCGCACCACATGTCTACACATGTGAAAAGCAGTTTGACTTTGCACTTACAAATGTTCCAGAGCCCCGTTTGGTTACTTGCACTCGCTGGTGGGGTTGGACTTTCTACATGAAGTAATCAAATTGAATCTCAGAAAGTTTGCAAGATCTTGATTATGATGCATCAGACGGCCTTCTGTTATGAATATTCGAAACTATTATAGACGTGTAAGATATTTTGAAAATTAAACAATTTCTACTGCCCTTACTGCGATGGAAAAACTTCACCACTGATGAGCCAGGCCCTCCCGTTAATTTTTCCATCGCAGTAAGGGCAGTAGAAATTGTTTAATTTTCAAAATAATCTTACGTGTCTATAAAAGTTTCGAACAGTATCTTCATTAGATATCATCTATTGACACTACTGGGGAATTGTATCTCTTGAAGAATGATGGGACCAAGGAAGGATTGGTAATCTCAGAGATTGGTATCGAATTAGAAGATACAAAGAGGTGAAGAGATTTGAACAGAACAGGGTAATTCCATTATGGCCGCTATTGGAGATGACGTCACTACTGTGATGATGAACCCAGGGATGATTAAAGTCACTGGATTGTCAATGCTCATCGCAACAATGAATATTTTGGGGTTGAGAGAGGCCTCACATAAATTCTGACATATCAGTCCAAGATATATTAACTCTATCCAAAGCTTCGACTAGAAATCACACCATCCACCATTTTGTGTAGACATCTTCATCGAACAAAAGTATTGTCTGATGATGGTAACAACGCTGCTACTGAAACGTCACATACTATTTATTTGAATTTTGTCTTACTACCTTGTAATATGATGTATTAGTGTACCATCAATTTCATATTACTTTGTGTTTCTAATCTAATACTGAAATTGTACCTAGTAAGTGTAAACATATAAAATACTCTTTTTTAAAAAATATTCTTGACCAGGTGACTTCTCTATCTCGGGCTCTTGAGTTCTTCCTGGATCCAGTCCATCAGTCCAATTCTTCCTTCTCTTTCCATTTATTTTAATCTTCAGCACTTTCTTCTTCAACCTCTTTCCTCTTGGCATACGAGGGTAAGGTGAAAAGTTCTCGACCTGACAATGAAAGACTGATTTTCAGTTTAAAAATTTTATTTTCTACATAATCTCCCTTCAACACACTTGGTCCAGTGTGTCTCCAATTTCAGTATTCCTTCTTGGAAATGAGAATCTGGAAGTCTGTTGAAATATTCATCTACAGCCCTCTCTACTTCTTCATTGGACATGAAGCGCGCTTTCCAGAAACAAATTCCTTTAGGTGTGAGAAGAGATAGAAGTCTGAGGGTAACAAATTAGGAGAATAGGGGCGATAGAGTGCAGTTTTTCCTTCCTCAAGCCAGGCCTCTTCTCCTGAATTTTGACATCCAGCTGGTCAAGAAGGTTAGATTCACTTGTAGTAGTTCTGCCTTTTTCAAGGTAATCAATTAACAGGATCCCTCTGGCATCCCAAACACACTGACCTTGCCAGCAGAAATATAACTTGAGAGATGTGGAAACCTCCCTGGTGTCTGTCCAGCTGCTGATTGAAACTGACCACCACCATCACCACCAGGATCAGTGCGCCCAGGAGTCTCTGATTGAAGTAAGCACACCAGCTCTAGCTAGCTATTGGGAATGTAGTTCATAATCCAATTAAAAGAAAAGAAGAATCTATTTGAATACAAAGTGTTATTTATGCCTTCAATTAGATAGTTAAGTAACAAGGTTATAAACACAAGGTAATAAGACAAAATCCAAATAAATAGTGTGCCATGTTTTGGTAAGAGCATTGTTATCATTGTCAGACAACACTGTTACCGAAACTTCACACACTATTTATTTATTTGGTCTTATTATTACCTTGTGCCAGCAATTATGTTGTGCTCTAGTTTTTCCAACCAGGAACTCAAGGCCCATCTCAGTAGACTGGCCCAATTCTCTATCCTATAACAACTTTGCATAATGTCTCAGCTCCACTTGCTAAGGAAGAAACAAGAAAATAAGACACGGTAATAAGTCCAAATAAATAAATAGTGTATGCATTTTGGCAACAGCATTGCTACCATCATCAGACAAAAGAATAAATTTTTTTTTTGGATTTGCTCTTATTTTCTTGTATCTATAATCTATAATCCAAATTGTCCTTTATCATGCTAAGGAAGAAGTATATGGCACAAAGTGGAATAAGCAATGAGTTGAAATTTGGGGAAATGCTGTATGAAACCTGCTCAGAGTAAAGTGAAGAAATAACCAGGTACTCTGCACATTTGACTTGATGCTTTCTATGGGCATTATGAGTGGAATGTCTTCTCTAGGATTGGATTGGATTAGACTTTATTTACTTGAGTATTATCATACAGTAGAACTCTATCTAAAGGAGACACTGTCATTACCAAAATTACCATTTTTACATATTAGCTACTCTCTGGATGATATAAGAAAGAAGAAGCTGCTCTCCGGTAAGAGGACATCTCTCTCTAAAGTGTTCTCTGGCAGAAGAGCAGTTAAATAGTAAACACAAGGTAATAGGACCAAATCCAAATAAATAAATAGTGTGTGACGTTTCGGTAACAGCGTTGTTACCGAAACATCACACACTATTTATTTATTTGGATTTGGTCCTATTACCTTGTGTTTATAATCTATAATCCAAATTGTGCCTTATCAGCAGTTAAATAGCTAATTTTGGTTATGAAAACTGTACTTTGGATAGAGGTGTCTTCTAGCAGAGTTTCTGTGCATGGAAGTTCTACTTTACCAGCAATCCACAATAAGACTTAAAAGAAGAATTAGTGTAGCTAAATTTCCATAGTCTGTGGAAACTTATCCATACTAATTATTCTTTTATAAATGAACATTACTTCAATAAGCACTATTGCAATGAGAGAGTTTGTCGATCATCAGTGGTAAAACCTCCCAGTAAAAACATCACGGGTCCGCTTCAGCTTGAAATTTGTAAGGAATGCATAGTAGCACTATTTAGGGAACTTTTAGACCTAAGTTGTTTCTCAAGAAACTAACCTGTTTTAAGACCAAGTGATAATGTACGTTCAAACCTTATCTCCAGAATTATGCTGATGTGGTAGACAGTGGTCAATGGTCAGTAGACAGTGGTCAATGGTCTGTGGTCAATGGTCAGTGGGCAATGGTTAGTAGACAGTGGTCAATGGTCAGTGGGCAATGGTTAGTGGGCAATGGTTAGTAGACAGTGGTCAATGGTCAGTGGGCAATGGTTAGTAGGCAATGGTTAGTGGTCAATGGTTAGCAGACAGTAGTCAATGGTCAGTATACAGTGGACAATGGTCAGTATACAGTGGTCAGTTTACAGTGGACAATGGTCAGTATACAGTGGTCAGTTTACAGTGGACAGTGGTCAGCAGACAGTGGACAATGGTCAATAGACAGTGGTCAGTTTACAGTGGACAATGGTCAACAGACAGTGGTCAATGGTCAATAGACAGTGGTCAGTTTACAGTGGACAATGGTCAGCAGACAGTGGTCAATGGTCAGCACAGTAGACAGTGGTTAGTAGACAGTGGACAATTGTCAGTAGACAGTGGTCAATGGTCAGCAACAGTGGTCAATGGTCAGTAGACAGTGGTTAGCAGACAGTAGTCAATGGTCAGTAGATAGTGGTCAATGGTCAGTAGACAGTGGTCAGTATACAGTGGACAATGGTCAGTTCACAGTGGTCAGTTTACAGTGGACAATGGTCAGCAGACAGTGGTCAATGGTCAACAGACAATGGACAGTGGTCAGCAGACAGTGGTCAATGGTCAGCAGACAGTGGTCAATGGTCAGTAGACAGTGGTCAATGGTCAGCAACAGTGGTCAATGGTCAGCAACAGTGGACAATGGTCAGTAGACAGTGGTCAATGGTCAACAACAGTGGTCAATGGTCAGCAACAGTGGTCAATGGTCAGTATAAAGTGGACAGTGGTCATTTCACCACTGAAACAAGTGCTGTTTCCATTGCTTTAATCCACAATCCTAAGTGACTGTTTGTCCACCACAACTAGAGGCAGCAGATACCAAAGTGTGCCTAGTTGTCACATCTTTATTTATATTCAGAGAAATATATTTATCGCTATTTTAAAAAACCTTTGAGTAATTTAATTAGTAGAAATACATTTTTTTTATTGAGCAGAAAAAGGAAAAATATTTTGGAAGCTCCTTACACATTGTGTATAAAATAATAAAAAATCCACTTGTGAAACCAGCTACAATGACTGCTGGGAAGGAGCTGGCCACATCCATCAAGGTTGGGCAAGAAGGGCTTGTGTTACATCACCAGCTTTCTAGCAGCAGCTCTTTATGTAATGCTTCACATCCTGGAACTTGTTATTGTGAGGACCTTTAAAGTTCATTTCTTTGGCGACAGAATCAGCCAGGATGCTTATGATAGATTTGATGATCAGAAGTAAAGTTTTTTAAACAAAGTTACTCTCTACCCAACCATCTGTGAGACTTTGGTTCTATGCTCACACACCACTGGCTTTATTTTGACCGGACGTTATTACTGGCAGCACTTCTTTCTCAACTAGTTCTTCCAGGCCAAGCTGGCCTACTTGTGGGGCCAAGAAACTACGGCCCCAGTTCAATACATTAAAAAAAAAATTGGATAGTTCTTTATATAAAAGCCTTAGAAACTTCAAGCATGTTTACACAGAGCTGTGGACCATTTGGCTTTACAGCAGGTCTCCATATATTCCATATTTATGACAAAATATAAACTTTATTGTTTTCTAAATACTCCTTTTTTTCATAATTATCTCAATTTTTAACATTGAATTCTAAATGTTAAACAATGAATTTACACTCATGGACAAAACCTGAGGAAGTTTCGAAAAAAAAAAAAGTAATAAGACCAAATCCAAAGTAATAGTGTGTGATGTTTCAGTAACAGTATTGTTACCATCATCAGACAAAAGATTGACTAGCAATGCTGTTACATCACACACTTTATTTATTTGGATTTGGTCTTTTTACCTTTATCTCTATTCTATAAACCAAATGATACGCTATCATTAAGGAAGTTTCATATTTTGATGTCAACATCGTCGTAATTTTTTGAAGGAGACAGTTTTGTTCACACTTGGTTATCTTGTGTGTATTCAATAAAGGTCACTGTAATATCTTTCAGAGTTATTGTCTGAATCCCGATATACACACTAAAAGGTACAACTTCCATGATTTCTCCATGAGTGTATCTTTCTGAGTTATTGTCCCGATATACATGCTGAAACTTCCGTAAGTTTTGTCCATGAGTGGTTATTTAATTTTTGCGCTGTGCGGATGGCCACAGAAGTCAAGTGGTCCACCTAACTGTAATGGGAATAAAACTTTGACCACTCTCCTCCTCATTGATTCTCTTCACTGAATCAAACTTATAATCTGTGTGACAATAGAAACTCCATGACAATTGTCCCGTGTGAAATCCCACTATAGACAACATGTAGAATTGAGCAGCCAAGAATCACAGAGGAAGACATTTTTGAACAGTTAACTTAAAACTTGTAAAGCCTACAAGTATTTGCCAATAAAAATTCACTTGTAAATTTGATAGCATTTTGATTATACAATTCCATTTTATAGATATAGGAACACAGAATTTAAGATAATATTAATCTTCTAAATATTCCTTACTGTTGTCCCCCGTAGGATTTATTCCTCCCTAGCTGTTGTCCCCCGTAAGATTTATTCCTCCCTAGCTGTTGTCCCCAATGTTGTTATCGGCCAGATTGGGTATCAGACTTACATTGTTCCGCTGCAGATAGCGCCGCCAGAGTATGACAATGTGAGGAGCCATGTCCTCCTTGCCCCGCGATGTCTACAAGGCTGGCTACCTCAAGAAGATCAAGGTGGGTTGAGATGGCAGCTCTTTCTTTAACAATCCCATTAATACCCTGTTTGTTCTTCAACATTTAGGTACAGCTAAAGCTGCATCACTAGGAGCTCATATGCAATCTGTCCAATATGCAAAGTGGAGGACAGCCTTCAGTTTAAAACACAAACAGTTTGTAGTTAACTACAATAAAACCTTGCTAAGATGAATCTAGGACATAACGAACTTTCCCTTATAATAAACCTGAAAAAATCCCATTTTTATTTTATAATACAGTGAACTATGGCTATAACAAACCATGGCTATAGTGAACCATAGGTTAATTCCCATTGGGGTTCGTTATAGAGGGGTTTTACTGTATTTACTTAATTAGGAATGATTATCATATCTGGCTGATAAGACAATCAGAGCTCCCAAGAATGGCCAGTGTGTTCCAGAAGCCATTGAAGAATCGTGATTTACTCAGCAATTTTTTAGAGCAACTTGGTTTGGTTTCTAATATAAAGCGAATTTCTTTTTTAAAAAGTGTTTGCGCAAAAATTATGGTGGGAATGCTGTGTCAAAGAGATATCAGATTCTGTAGATTTTGACCAATGAGCCTCACTAGCTTCAGCAAATTTGGAAAACCCATCTCAGGGTGACTTCAATTCATTGAGGTCTACACCGGAAGTTTGAGTTCCCCAAATAAAAGTTTTACTGACTTCTTGTCAATTTTATGAGACAAGTCACATTTGAAATTTTGCCAGGAAAAAAAAGATCATATTAAAAAAAAGGCACAATAACCTGTCAACATACAATGTATATTGGCCAGCCTCTTCACCAAAAACAATTTGTCAATTTCCCAGAATTTCAAAGCTGCCCTAGGCCGACCAAGTCAGAAATTGTTTGAGTCAAAAGGCGATCCATTAAATAAGTTTATATAAAAACGGACGTACCTGGATCTGTAAAGAAAAAGAAGGAACAATCTCTCCAAATATTTTGAGAAACAAAATTGTTTTTTTTTTTCTTTACAGATCCAGATACATCCTTCTTTATATAAAGAAGTCAGAAATGTTTTACAGAGGGACATACAGAAGTTGTCCCGAGAATAAGCCACTAATGTTTCCTCTATTTGATTCCAGTTGAGAAATACTTTCATAGAATATATGTGATGTAATTTACAGCTCGAGGAGCATGAACTAATGGAATTCATGTAATATTTACACAAGGGGATAAGAACATATGTAATTATCATTGTTTATACCATTGACAGGATACACAGACCAAATGTTCCTCATTAACCAAGTACTGTCTCCAAGTTCTACTGTCAGCTGTTGTCTGTAGATTGGCCATTTATCCTGTGAGCTTTTCAACTTTTCCATCTCCAGAATTTTCCAGTAGCCTTCCCACTGTGTGCCTCATGTAGCATTAGATTCTCCAGTTGCCTTCAATTCAATTGGTTCTCTTCTGGTAAGGCACAATTTGGATTATAGATTTTTTTTTCTTATCTCTAGTACATGTGGTACAGGCCATTATAATCATGGTGGGTAGAAGTAGGCGACTGCTTTTACTGTAAGTGCACCATATATCTACATATGTGAAAAGCAGGTCGACTTTGCACTTACAAATGTGCCAGAGCCCCGTTTTGTTACACTCGCTGGTGGGGATGGACTTTTACAAGAAATGGGGGTCATTGGAACATTTTTTTTTAATTCAGAAAAAAATGCCCAATGTGGGAATTGAACTCGGGTCGTAGCAGCCAAAAACCAACGGTTTAGACCATCCTTCCATGACCTCCGGATTATAGATTAGAACTACAAGAAAATAAGACCTAATCCAAATAAATTAATAGTGTGTGACATTTCGGTAACAGTGTTGTTACCATCCTTAGACAAAAGAATAAATGACCAATTTATTCTTTTTTTATCTCATTTATTCTTTTGTCTGATGATGCTATCAACGCTGTTATCAAAATGTTACACACTATTAATTTATTTGGATTAGGTCTTATTTTCTTGTGGTTCTAATCTATAATCCAATTTATTCTTTTTTTATCTCATTTATTCTTTTGTCTGATGATGCTATCAACGCTGTTATCAAAATGTTACACACTATTAATTTATTTGGATTAGGTCTTATTTTCTTGTGGTTCTAATCTATAATCCAAATTGTCTTTTATCAGAAGAAAACTGATTGAATTGAAATGGAGAATCCGATGCTACATGGGACACACAGTGGGAAGGTGGTTTCTTAATGGAAAATTTGGATTAGGTCTTATTTCCTTGCAGCTTTCTTCTCTTGAGGAGGAAGACGGCTTGTTTGTGGGGGGAGCTTGTCTCAAGATTTGTCTCAACAATGGAGCTATCTGGTCAGATAAGTTGCATCAATTTCTTTGGGAATGTTGTCTTTGTTCTTCCCTGTTGCCGTGATAAGGTCCATGTCCATTTTGAAAGCCTTCGCAGGAAACGGCACAGTAGTACAATAAATTCATACTCAGCTTGGTCCATTTATGGATATTGATTTTCTTCTATGTGTTGTGGGGTTGCTTCCATCATGTTACTGTTGCTTAAACTTCACCAGCGAGGACTGGACCTCTCACAGATTTCTTCAACCATTCTGTCCGACACCAAACCTTCCCTTGGATCATCTCTCCACAGGAAGGTTGTGGATGCCATAAGTTTTGTGAAGCATCTTGTTGTTAAATCAATTTTATATTGAAAATGTTTTGTATTCCTCTCACCATTCTTTCTCTCTCCTTCCAATTGTTTACCTTCCCTGTAGAAAATAAGTGATGGGAACCTTGGCTAACCCAAATGCGGAATTCTATAGAACCAGATATGTTTTAAAGGTAAGCTACCAATGATATGAGATATATTTGTTATTTAATTAAAGTAAATTAGAAGGATGAATCCGTAACCAATTTAACATTGCATATTATTTATTATTAATACTAATTATATGAAACAAATCTTGGTATATATGTCTAAGTGAAAACAACAAAAACAATACTAAAAACATTATATACATACAAGTTCCTTTTCAAACTCAGTCTCATCTATAGCCATTGTTACTCTGTAATATTCCAACAATAGTTACTCTCTAATTCAACAGCCTCTAATTCACACTTCAAAATTACTATCCCATTGTGAAGTTAGTTATATGAAGTCATGGAGACTGAATTCATGGATCAAATTTACAATCTTGGAATACAGGTCCTGTCTTGAGGCTTCCATGCATTACAAGAGGTGGTCTGGTGAGGCCTCTTTGGTCCTGCTGATGGTGCATTGTGTCTTGACACTACCTTGGAAAAGGTCTCTTGTATCGCTGCCAGTTTTGAGCCTGGAAATACATGTTGCTGCCTGTCGGTTCATCCCACATTCCAGAATAGCTTTTGGCTTAGCTACTTCCTGGTAGCATTTATATCAAAATTCTCTTTACCCATGATAGGTAAATAGCTGCTGTCGTTGGTGGGCTATCCAGGGGGCACCACATGATAGTCATACTTTGTCCCCTTTACTTTACTTTAACTGTTTTTTAATCCTACAACTCCAAAACTTTTCCCATTAATTTATCCACATATATTTCAACAAACCCTCTAATTCAACAGGAAGTACCTATCCCTCAGTGGAATTAAAGTTTGCTGGAATCTCGCACTATACTGATAAGGCACAATTTGAATTATAGATTATAAACACAAGGTAATAAGACCAAATCCAAATAAATAAATAGTGTGTGACGTTTCGGTAACAGTGTTGTTACCGAAATGTCACACACTATATATTTATTTGGATTTGGTCTTATTACCTTGTGCTCACACTATAGTGTACTGCTCTAGTTTGATATTATTGGGTTTTCCCGGACTTATAGTTCACTAGTAGGCTTCTAAACTTGAGACCTCTATGAATTTGTCTTATTGAGGGCTGATTTCATTGACCTTAACATCTATTATATCTTTAAGTAAATCCTTTTGCAATTAGTTTCTTTTATTAACTTAAACTTATATTACAAATAGGTTTACTTTTAGATATAATATTTATTGCAATTTCTTTATATTTAACATTCAAAAGGTAATAAGATCAAATCCAAATAAATTATGTAACGTTTCAGTAACAGCGTTGTTACCATCATCAAGCAAAAGGTTGAATGAGTCTGATGATGATAACAAAGCTGTTACCGAAATGTCACAGACTTTTATTTATTTGGATTTGGTCTTATTACTTTTTATTTCTAATCTATAAACTTTAACATCTATATATCTATTTTAACATCGATAGATTTTGTTTTTCCCAACTTTCAATTTTGTCTAGCTTAGTCCTAAGTCGGTGGATGAGAGGGTAACACGCTCGATTCCCGACAGTCATGAACCGGGATTGAATCCCGCGTTAAAAAGTGTTTAATATGTGAATAAACTTCACATATTATTCATTGTTCAATTATCATGAACTAGGTTGCTCTTGCTGAGCGGTACCTATTTATGTGAATTTGAACCAGTCCTACGCCAACTAACAGAAGAGAACTCAGGTAGCTGTGCTCTGCGCAGACACAGAAGAAGAAGTGGTTTGTCCTGAGAAAGGAAGCCGAGGATGGCCGGCCCGCGCAGCTGGAGTACTACGACTCGGAGAAGAAGTGGCGTAGTGGCGCGCCCCCCAAGAGGGCCATTGTGCTCAAGACTTGTTTCAACATCAACCGCAAGGTGGACGCCAGGTTCAAACATGTCATCGGACTGTACACGCGGGACGACCTGTTTGCTGTGGCGGCGGAGAATGAGCAGGAGCAGCAGCATTGGCTGAACGCACTGCTTGAACTTCAGGGCAACCCCGATGATCACCAGCCCCGGCAGAACTACGGTAAGTCTTGTAAGCTTTCTCTCCATATATAACACATCATCTGGGTGCAAGAATTGAGACCATTACATGTATGATTTTGTCTTTTAAATCAAATACCTCTGCATCTGTTCTCACTGCACTGGGAACCAGCAGTTTCACCTGACTGCTCAGTATAACCATGTTAATTTGACCAATGATAATTCGGCCATTTTTTCCATGTTCCGATCTCCAGCCTATCAAATAACCAATGCTAATTCGACCATTTCTAAATTTAAATTTCGAACAACAACATTATAAGGCATATTTTGGATTATATATTATAAACACAAGGTAATAAGACCAAATCCAAATAAATAAATGGTGTGTGACGTTTAGGTAACAGCGTTGTTACCATCTTCAGACAAAAGTACTGAATTTTGTCTGAAAACTGAATCTATTCAGTACTTTTGTCTGAAGATGGTAACAATGCTGTTACCAAAACGCCACACACTATTTATTTATTTGGATTTGGTCTTATTACCTTGTGTTTATAATCTATAATCCAAATTGTACCTTATCAAGGTAATAAGACCAAATACAAATAAATAAATAAATAATGTGTTAACACACTATTTGTCTTATTACCTTGTGTTTGATACGTTTCTATTAATTGTTAAATATTAATGGTGAAAATTATTTTGTAAGAAATTGCACTTTATATATATATATATATATAGATAAATGAAAGATACACTATTTTTTAAGCTACTATAATTATTTTATTCTTTTTACAATTCGATTATACGTATATTGTTGTTTACAAGATGATGATAAAATAATCCAGAGTAGAGTAATAATATATCACAGATCATTCCTCCTTCCTTATATTGTTCATAGTTGGAGAAAACCGGCAAGGAGGGCATCGAGGTCGGGTAGATCTCCTAGGTGGAGGGGACGTGGAAATTTGAGGGTCTTGTTCCAGTCGGTGAGGTCCTGCTCCAGCGTTGTCCAAGGTCCAATCAGAATCTTCAGCATATTTGGTATCTGAACCTGTCCTCATCTGATTGACATGCACTTTAAATGTGCCTTTTAGGTTCTTTACTAGATAAACATTGTAACCTAGTCGTCGTATCACCTGGGCCTTGAACCATTTGCGCCTATTTTGTATTACTCTTGTAAACAGCACTTTATCTCCAACTTGAAAATGTCGCCTTCCACACTCATTTCTCCCAAAAGTCTTCTGGATAAATTCAGAGTTCAAGCAATTTACAAATGTTCTAGGCACATAACTTAGGAGACGTTCTACAGGAGGCTTATCTAAAGAGGTAGGCGTATTTCTATAATTAAACAGAACATTTTGTAAAATACAGTCCATATTTGAGTTTGGAGATTCTTCCAACGACTTTTCCAGAGATTTTTTAATTATTCTTACCGAAACTTCAGCAATTCCGTTAGACGAGGGATTATATGCTGGCGAGGTTAAGTGGTATACATTATTTTTCCGTAAGAACTCCTTAAATTCAATCGAATTGAAGGGGGGGCCATTGTCAGACACTAAGCATTGCGGTAATCCATACCTGGCGAAACACTCCCGTAGAAGCTTAATATTTTCTTGCGAAGTAGTACCTCTAACTGGAAATACTTCAATCCAATTTGAATTTGCATCTACTACTAATAAATAACAATCACCTCTGAAATAGAAATGGTCAACATGAACTCGCTGCCACGGTTGGTTAGTCCTGGGCCAAGGTGTGTTCTCAGCGGGAGGAGCTGTCTGATGATGCATACAGGGAGAACATTCCTTCACAAACTCTTCAATTTGACTATCCATTTTTGGCCACCAAACCGAAGATCTGGCTAGAGATTTCATGCGATTGATTCCTATATGACTTTGATGAAGTAACTTCAACATTTGATCTTGACAGGTTCTTGGAATCACTGCCCTAGAATCAACAAAAATGCATCCCTGCAGTACAGAAAAATTTTCCAATTTTGAAAGGAATGGTTTCATTGTTTCATCCTTTTTTGCTAACTGAGGGTCTTCTAATAGATATTCCTTGAGCTTATTTAAAACCGGATCTTTATTGGTTTCTTCTTCAATAATGAGGTGGTCCAATGGAGTTACATTTAAAAATGATATATCATGTGTCACCAAATCAATGTTGTCTTCCCTTGAATTTATTTCCTCAAGTGGAAGTCTTGAAAATGCATCCGCACAGAGCATGTTATCTTTATTTGTATATCTAATATCGAAATCGAAATTTGACAACTCTAAAGCCCACCTATGCAAGCGATTTGCAATTAAAGGCGGAAGAAGTCTTTTGTTTCCAAAAACAGTCGTTAAAGCTTTATGATCACTCTTTAACACAAATTTTCTCCCAAACAAGTATTGTCTCAGTTTGGAAGTTGCAAACACAATAGCAAGTGCTTCTTTCTCAGTCTGAGAGTATTTGACTTCTGCACTTGACAATGTTCTGGAAACAAAGGTGATTGGCTTCTCTTCCCCTTCCACAATATGACACAAGACCCCACTTATGCCATAGGCAGATGCATCACAGGTTAAAGTTAATGGAAGCTTCATTGAATAGTGAATAAGCGCCTGGGAATTTAATAGAGTTAACTTCAAATTCAGAAATGCCTTTTCGCATTGGCTAGACCATTTCCAACGATTGTCCTTCTTTAGGAGTTGATAAAGAGGACCAGCCAAGGTTGACATATTAGGTATGTATTTTGAATAGAAGCTCAACATCCCTAGAAAACTCTTCAATGATGTTTTGTCGAAAGGCTTTTTACACCTTTCTAATGCTTCCAATTTCTTTGAATCTGGTCTAACACCATCTTCATTTATAATATGACCTAGAAAACAAATGTCTTTTTTTAAAAATAAGCATTTTTCTTTATTAAGGGTGAAATTTAGCTCTTTCAATTTATCGAAGATCATTTTTAAAATTCTGTAATGTTCTTGTTCATCTTTAGAACCAATGAAAATATCATCTAAGTATATCACCGTGTTGGGAACATCATGAAAAAGGCTGTCCATACACCTCTGGAAAATGGCTGAAGCTGGACTGATGCCAAAAGGCAATCTATTATATCGGTAAAGTCCTCTATGGGTAGATACCACTAGCAGATTTTTTGATGCTTCATCCATTTCAATTTGATGATATGCGGAGGAGAGATCCAATTTGGTAAAAATCTTGTTTCCTCCTAGATTTCCCAACATAGTTTCTATAGTAGGTAATGGATATTTCTCATCTTCAATGCAATTATTCAAAGTATTTTTAAAATCACCACACAAACGTAGTTCTCCATTTGACTTTATTACCGTTACTAAAGGCGTAGACCAATCACTAGCATTAACCTTTTCAATTATTTGACTTTTTTCAAGTCTGTCTAGTTCTTTGTCTATCTTCTCTTTAATGGAAAAGGGTACTGGTCTAAATTTAAAAAATTTGGGCTTAGCATTTGGCCTCAATGATATTGAACCTTTAATGCCCTGAATTGGTAAATCTTTATTTTCAAATACTCTCTTATATACTTCTAAAAACAGTTCTAAATTTGAAATTACATTTATATTATTACAGATATCAAAAACGCAATTGGGCCAATCAGTTTTTAAAATTCTTATCCAATTTCTGCCCAGTAGCGGCGTTTGGTTATTAAACTGGCCTGTCACAATTAGGGGTAGTTTTTCCTGATAGTTTTTGTAACTAACATTTACCAAGCATTTTCCAAAAACTGGTATCATATTTCCTGAAAAACTTTTCAAATGTCCACTGTATTTCTCTAGAGTGACATTTTTGAGATTTGTAAGAAAAAATTTCTTTGAAACTACAGACACGTCTGCACCAGTGTCAACCTCCATTATAGTGTCTGCATCTTCAATTTTAACATTTACCAATATTTTTGGTGCGTTTTCTAATGTGTTGCACTGAATAGTATTCAATTTATTCAGATTGGGTTTATTCATTCCAGAATTTTGGGCCGATTTTTTATTCCAACATACTGGAGCAATGTGCCCTTTCTTATTGCAAATATAACATTGAGCATTTTTAAATTTGCATAACTTCGTATCGTGGTTAGACTTTCCACAAATTTTGCAAGGATTATTGTATTTACATGGGAATTTAAAATTTTTAGATCTGGCTTTCAACTTATCAATATCATGACCAGGATTTTTCATCAAATTTACTTGTGACTTCGCTGCCTCTACAGAATTTGCAATATTTATTGCACTATCAAACGTTAAAAAAGGTTCACTTAGCAGCCTTTTAAGCGTAGCTTCATCGAAGCAACCACTTACAAATTGATCACACAAATTTTCATTTATGTCAGTAAATTTGCACTTGTCTGCCTGAGATTTAAGCCTCAAAACAAATTTTCCCACAGGCTCACTTTCTTTTTGTACAATCTTGTGAAATAAATATCTTTCATAGTGCTTATTTTTTATTGGATATAAATGGTTGGTTAAAACCTCTACTAAATCTTTATATTTAAGGTCACTTGGCCTTCTGGGTACCAACAAATCGCGCAAAGTCTTATAAACATTAACATCAATAGACGTTAATAACACAGATACTTTGTCTGCTTCTAATGTTTTGTTCAATTTAAAACATTCTTCTAATTGTTCCAAATAACAATTTAGATCTTCACCTTCACGAAACCTTGGATAATTTAAATTAGTGGTGGCCATACTTACGTTAATTCTTCGTCGCCATTTGATACGTTTCTATTAATTGTTAAATATTAATGGTGAAAATTATTTTGTAAGAAATTGCACTTTATATATATATATATATATATAGATAAATGAAAGATACACTATTTTTTAAGCTACTATAATTATTTTATTCTTTTTACAATTCGATTATACGTATATTGTTGTTTACAAGATGATGATAAAATAATCCAGAGTAGAGTAATAATATATCACAGATCAGTGTTGACAACAGTTAATTGTTGCTTAAATAGAAATTTATCACTAATTCAGAGGGTCAGTGGGCGTAGTTAGTACATGCACTGTAGCTAAAAGTGCCGCATGAGTTTTCAAATGTCATCTCCAGCCATGTTGTGCACCTTTCTCATTTCTCAAGGACAATTGAGGCATCATTGGTTCAATAACCTTACCTAAGGATCCTCAAGTGACCGATGTAAAAAATCAATTGTTTTGGAGAGTAATGTTGTGATTTTTGTACCCGGCTTCGCCCGAGTTTTACCCAAGTGAATGTTTGCTTAATGAACATTTGTATAAACAACTATTTCATGGCAAACATCCATCCATCCTGAATCCATCCTTGCCATGATCTATTTCTCCACCAAAACTACTGAATAAACCATTGGAAAATTTTACATTTAGGTAGCTGAGTTTGTAGATTAGCATATAAGCTATTCAAAGACTAAAAATTAGGCAAATAATAAACCATTTTGTGCATACAGTTAAACCTGTCTATAGCGCCTCCCTCTCTATAGCGCCTCCCTCTCTATATACGTAGTAGGATGCGATTCACATTAAAAGTGACCTGTCTATAGCACCCCCTCTCTATAGCACCCTATTTTGGTGAGTCCCAAGAGGGGGCGCTATAGAGAGGTTTAACTGTATATTGATTTATAAAATGATATTAATTATTGATAAGGCACAATTTGTATTATAGATTATAAACACAAGGTAATAAGACCAAATCCAAATAAACGTAATAACCGAAATGTCACACACTATTTATTTATTTGGATTTGGTCTTATTACCTTGTGATATTAATTATTATATGCTGACTGAATGGCCCCGCTTCACCAGGCATCCCCTCTAATGAATGTTTGCTAAGTAGATTTTGCCTAAACAAATGTTATATAATTTATCTGATTCTCTTGAGGATTCCAATTACTGTACCATTATTTTGTGTTTCAAATTTTATATTTCAAAATGATTTCACTTTTGAGTTCTAATGAGATACAATCTTCTTCTTTCTTATCTCCACTCATTTTAGGGTATCAAGATTGTAGAGCTTGAGACTTGACAACCATCATGATTGGGTGAAGTAGAATGCATCTGCCTTTGTCATTAAGACTGGGAGTACTACTCAGTGGCAGACCAACTTATCTCCAAAAGAAATGGCCGCCTCTGACATGAGGAACAGACGCCATGGGCAGCTGCTCCTAACATGGAGTACAAACGCTGCTCATCCTGTATCCCTGGATTAGGAGCCCTTACAGGGTACTATCAGCCGGGCCAGCTGAGCCCAGGTTTTTTAGTGAGCTTGTTACTGCTTCCCCTCCTCCTTTTTCATCCGGGCTTGGGACCGGCAAAGGCGGAGATAGATACAATCATAATGGGATTCGAACCCACATCAGTGGCCCAGAACACTCAGCTCCTGCTACAGGATAAGATTTACTCTTGAGTCCTTAGACCATCAGCCATCCTGATATAGAGTGGAGATCCAGAAATATAAAGAAGATGCAATCACAATAAATAATATTAAAGCATTCTGCAAATATTAACTGGAGAGAACCAAGTTGAGCAATAATATATAAGGGATCCAATTCAGAAATCAGCATTTTATTTTATACATACACACTTGGGTGAAATGTACTCAAGTAAATACCCAGCATTGCCATTCAGCTAGCTAAGGATAATAATTCTATAAACAAAAATGATTAACATTTGCTAAAACAGTATTTTTGGGAAACATTATAAACACAAGGTAATAAGACCAAAGCCAAATAAATAAATAGTGTGTGACGTTTCGGTAACAGCGTAGTACTGAAGTCAGTACTTTTGTCTGAAGATGGTAACAACGTTGTTACTGAAACATCACACACTATTTATTTATTTGGATTTGGTCTTAATACCTTGTGTTTATAATCTATAATCCAAATTGTGCCTTATCATTTGGGAAACATTCAATCCAGCAAACCAAGATGTACTTTTTTAAAACTTATTCAGATTTATTCTCTTTGATGATGGTAACAACGCTGTTACAGAAATAAAGCAGTTTGTCAGTACTGGGCTAATTCCTTCGTCATTCAATTCCAAGCAGCAGACTAAACATTACAATAGGTCAACTGACCACCAGTAATGAGTTTTTAATTGCTCTCTATCTTTGTTAATCAAGTCTGATGGATGGCACACACTGAGACTTCCTGCGAAGTTTATAGAAATTGGGGTTCTGTTTTTAATGGATTTGTTTGTTCTGTGTTATACCCACAGTGGTTGGAACATTGGGTCATTGTCTCACAGTCAAATAACTGACTGCTTTTCACATGTGGTGCACTTACAGTAAAAGAAGTTGCTAACTTCTACCCACTATGAATATCATGGCCTGTACCACGTGTACTAGGGATAATTAAAAACTACTCAGTAGCAGGCCGACTTAGCTCTAATATGAAATGGCCGCCTCTGACATGAGAAACAGACACCATGTGCAGCCGCTCCTAACATGGAGTACAAACGCTGCTCATCCTGTATCCCTGGATCTGGAGCCCTTACAGGGTGCTATCAGCCGGGCCAGCTGAACCCAGGTTTTTTAGTGAGCTTGTTACTGCTCCCCCTCCTCCTTTTTCATCCGGGCTTGGGACCGGTAAAGACAAAGTTATGTGGTGTTTTTAAGTGTAGAGCAGTCAGTAACCAATCCACACTTGGTGTATAATCTCCCCCTAGGTGAGTGTGGGATGTAATTAATCCACCTGGGATAGGAAGCTGCCGGCCCTCTGGCCTTGATCCAATTCCCGAGAGGCTATTTATGCAGCTTTCTCCCATTGTCTGCCAGCCGTCATTGTTTGCAAGGCTGGAATAATAACGGAGCATCTGTGGAAGTCCCAAAGTTTTGATTACTTCCGTCAATTTGAAATGTTGTTTGTAGAGTCGTGTGCAGCCTTCACTCTTATTTGAAGCAAATCACTTATACCATTTTGATTAATTCATGTATAACAAGTGTCTATGTTCTATCCTCTCTCAAGACCAAATCCAAATAAATAAAGAGTGTGTGATGTTTCTGTAACAGCATTGTTACCATTTTAGATGGAGACAATGCTGTTACCGAAATGTCACACACTATTTATTTAATTTTTGAATTTGGTTTTATTACCTTGTGTTTATACTCTGTTGTTATTAATGGCAGTGGGGACAGTTGATGGATCAGGAGATGTTCTCATTTTGTAATTATATTGTTGAGGACATCTGGAGTGATCAAAATGTGGGTTTTATTTGAGCCCATTAGGTCCTTGTGTGCAGGTAAGGTCGGGTATATAGGACCATTCAGCTTGACCTGAGGTTCATTCCGGGTCTTAATTCTCTACTGGACATCCTAACTTGTCTCTTCTCTCAAAAAAAAAAAAGGAGTGACCAAGCAGAAATATGGTCCGTGGTCAAAGTACACCCATTCATTTCTGTGGTATACAACAGATTTTAATAGTGAATGGAATATAATAAAATAAAAAATAATTTTAATATAAATAGGTAGACAGTCAAATGATGAGGTCACATTCCTTGTTATACAATACCAATATGTTCTATCACCCTGATCCTTTTCTCTACTTTTATACTTTTTTGCCATGTTTGCTCTCACTAGTGGTGTAAGAAAAACATATTCCATGGGACTTCCACCCACTGGCTTCCATTTAAAGAATGTGTCTGATGTTTTTTTGCTTATCCCTAGTACATGTGGTACAGGCCATGATGGTGGGTTGTGTCTGATGTGCAGACCACATCTGGCAAGTGACCATCAAGAACCGGGGGCTGGGGGTCTCCCGCAACCTGGTGGGTCCGTACCGGCTGTGCCTCACCACCACCTCCCTCAACCTCATGAAGGTGGGCGGTCCGGAGCTCCTGGAGTTCCCCCTCATGACAGTCCGGCGCTGCGGCCACACAGACTCCTTCTTCTTCATGGAGCTCGGCCGCTTCACTGTCACCGGTGCCGGGGAGCTCTGGATGCAGACAGAGGATACTCTCATCGCACAGAACATGCACGAGGCCATTCTCAAGTGAGTTTGGGTTGTGGGCACTGAGACAATTTGTAGGGAGGGACATCTTATAATAGACAACCACAGCTTGCTTAGGAAGGAAAATGAGGAAAAGTGGATGGATTATAAGGATCAGACTTGCTTTGATTTAGGTAGAGGGAGACCTGAGTTTGACTATCGTTGGCTACAAAACTTGTAGAGAGTTTAAAGATAATTTGAAAACAAAGTCTTACATCAAACATTACTTCCATAAAAACTTCACAAATGTCACCGCAACAACCTCTCTATCCATCATCATCATTTAGTGCCACTTCTGATTTGGAGTTTGGTCGCCACAGAATTTCATCCTCAAGTTCAACAAATTTCCAGAATCTGACTTAGATCACACAGAACACAGATCTCTATTTGTAATGTGGTTGTTGGAGGAATGCTTCACTTCCTCAATTATAGACAGCCAGCATTGAACCCTTTTGTTTCTGTCTTATTGGCCCCAGCAAGTGGAAGCAACATGGCCCAGCCCGCACATGGCCTGTATGATATTGTCGCGGTGAAAAAATAGATGCGAGGAGAGGCAAACCCAACTGAACTTTATTCTCTCTAACTGTCTACCTTAGAAGTGTATCTACGCGCATTTATATAGCTATATGACATAATTAAAAACTTATGTAGTAGATCTGGAGTAACATGTGGTAGATCATGGGTAGCTCATCCATTAGCTGGAAGAGGCACGCTGTAGGCGAGGTAGAACAAGGTGATGAGAAGTTCACATAGTCCCAGGATCAAGGCCAGAGCGGTAAAAACTTATGTAAATCAATACAAAATTATGCAAATAAATCAACCACAATATTGCCACTCCATAACTTTAATCTATAATCCAAATGATCATCATCCTTTGATGCTATTTACCATTTTGCTCAAGAACCTTTGCAGCCAATATGATGAAGGTGTGAGGTAATATCTTGTGCATGGTACTGATGAGAAGGAAATAGCCTGCCATGTCAGAGGAATGGCTTTTGTCAGCTCTGAAAGGATGGTGCTCTGTAAACTACAGTTGACCTCTGCATCACTGATTAAAAATATAAATAATATATACTATTGTGAAATCTTTTAAATGTTATTATTATTTTATATTATTTATTTTTGTTTATGATTTCTTAATATATATATGTATATCATAATTTTATTTCAAAGATCATAGTCTTTTGTGAGTTAAATATTTATTTTTGACTCGTGCTTTAGATGTTGTACAAAATTTTGAATATCGCGTGAGAACGCCCTTAGAGCCTTAGAATAATTTTTAACGCCTTGCTAAATTTTTTAATTTTTGTTTGCTCCTGACGAGGACAAAATCTTTTTGTTGAAACGTCGAGGTAATAAAAAGATTTATACTGGCCGAAGTATCTTTTTCAAGGAATAAATAAATGAGTCTTTGACCATAAATTAGTACTCAGCATATGTTGTGTTGGCAGTGCCATGAAGTCCTCCAAAGCTTCCAATGAAGAGTTCCGGCCCCGCAGCAGCTCCACTAGTGACAAGGCCATAGTGTCCCGCAGGCCGGGCGGAGTGGCCCCGGAGCTGCCGGGCCGAGCCTACACCATCCCTGGCTGCCCTCGGATAAGGACAGCCAGCGAGGGCCTGCCCCACGCCTCCTCTCCTCCCACCTACAATCCCCACAGGTACTGTCAGGTGTTCATTGAAAGTTTGAACCTCTCAACTTCTCAAATATATAAAATTATAAATAAAAGTAAATTCGCTGAGGGAAGATTTTTTTTTAAAATCATGATAATACATAAATACATCCATCCATCCTGTCTGGGCTGCACAGTCCCTTCAATCCACCCTGTCTGGGCTGCACAGTCCCTTCAATCCACCCTGTCTGGGCTGCACAGTCCCTTCAATCCATCCTGTCTGGGCTGCACAGTCCCTTCAATCCATCCTGTCTGGGCTGCACAGTCCCTTCAATCCATCCTGTCTGGGCTGCACAGTCCCTTCAATCCATCCTGTCTGGGCTGCACAGTCCCTTCAATCCATCCTGTCTGGGCTGCACAGTCCCTTCAATCCATCCTGTCTGGGCTGCACAGTCCCTTCAATCCATCCTGTCTGGGCTGCACAGTCCCTTCAATCCATCCTGTCTGGGCTGCACAGTCCCTTCAATCCATCCTGTCTGGGCTGCACAGTCCCTTCAATCCATCCTGTCTGGGCTGCACAGTCCCTTCAATCCATCCTCTCTGGGCTGCACAGTCCCTTCCAACCAGTAAGTGCTATCAGTCTGGACATTGCCCCAACAAACATTCTTCAACTGCTGATAAATTTGAGATTTGTTGTTTATATATCCACGCATGGCATAAACATTTCTCACAGCTATTACAACCTTACCTGGAAATTTCTTGCCCAGGGTGATTCCAGACACTTGATAATCAATTAAATATGGGCTAAATCTGAAATTATGAAAATTACTTCAATTCCCTTCTCCAGTGAGCACATCACTTTCAAATAAGAACTCCTCGGCCAGATGGTACCTCCCCAAATCTGTGAGTTCCCCCATTTGTATTGCCTGCTGGCTCAGCACACTGCCAGGAGAGGTGCTCAGTGAAATTAGATTGTTTGTGAAGGTACAGGTGCACTCAGAACATGCAAAATGTTCCTCAGTTTTATGATTTTTTTTATTACTTTCAAAAGAAGGTCTTTGGCTAAATTGTGTTTGTGGTGTGTGTGTGCCTGCCCTTTTATATATTTTCAAAGTGCACAAATTTCAAATATTACCTGGAAATTTCTTGCCCTGGGTGATTCACTTGATATACACTTGTTAATCAATTAAAAAACAGAGCTAAATCTGGAATTATGAAAATATTTCAAATTACTTCCTCTAAAAATAATTGAGCACATCACTTTCAAATAAGAACTCCCTCGACCTGATGGTACCACCTCAAATCTTTATAACAGCAACTTGGCCATAACAACCTCATTTTTTTGTCTCAAGTTTTAAGTTGCAATAGATATTGCACAAATTGGATTATAGAATAGAAACACAAGATAATAAGAACATATCTATATAAATAGTGTGTAACGTTTCACACTATCTATTTATTTGGATTTGGTCTTATTATCTTGTGTTCCTAAGTTTTCATTGTTTCAGCAAAGTTTCTTAGTGTAGTTGGTATAACAAGGTTTGAATGTCATTTTTATATAAATCTGTTTTTCTCAGCCTCTACTTGAAAAAAAAAAAATCTCCAAAGAATTTTTTTGCAAGTTGAAAATTGGCTTATTAAAGGCTTTGTGTGAATATTTGGTCAATATGCAAACACCTCAAAGTTCCACAATTTTGAGTGTTTCATCAAATTTACACTCATGGACAAAATTTAAGGAAGTTGTACCTTTTAGCATTTTTATCAGGATTCAGACAATAACTTTGAAAGATATTACAGTGACACAAGGTAATAAGACCAAATCCAAATAAATAAATAGTGTGTTACGTTTAGGTAACAGTGTTGTTACCATCTTCAGACAAAAGTACTGAATGAGAAATTTTACCACAGCATGTTTTAAATACTCATTCAGTACTTTTGTCTGAAGATGGTAACAATGCTGTTACTGAAACGTCACACTATTTGTTTATTTGGATTTGGTCTTATTACCTTGTGTTTATAATCTACTAGCCGAATGACCCGGGCAACGCCCGTGTTTTACCCGATTGAATGTTTTTATTCAAATACTATTTGTTACAATTATAAATTGGCGCCTTAAATAAATGCATATATTAGTTAATAACTATAGCCTATGTGCTTTATCTGTCTATGTACTGTTGGCTTCCGTAGGCGTCTCTTACTGGGAAAAAGAAAGAGAGGATTCCATTTAGTTATTAACTAATATATGCATTTATTTAAGGAGCGACCTGCTCCAACACAATAGTTACAAAAACCAAAAAGCGAGTGGGGGGGGGGGGGCAAAGTCAAAAACAAAGTGTCTCGCATAGTGGTGGCGTGATCGTAGCCAACCAATAGAAGAGCGCCATTCCAAAAAAAAAGCAAACGGTGACAGAGATGAAGACATGACGCATGACGCTCGTAACTGTATATAGAATAATCCAAATTGTGCCGTATCATATTACAGTGACCTTTATTGAAGACACATGAAATAACCAAGTCTGTACAAAATTGCCTCTGTCTCCTTAAAGAAAATAGATGACCGGCGACATAAAAGAGTTTCCACTTCCACAAGTTTTGTCCATGAGTGCATGTTGTGTACCACACTAGATGCTCTGACAACAGGCCGATGTTTGCAGCGTGGGCTCCACAGACAGCATGGGGAGTGCGGTGTCGGAGGATGAATTCGATGCTCATCACAAGTAGGTCCCAACTTGCTACTCCAAATAAATAAATAGTGTGTGACGTTTCGGTAACAGCGTTGTTACCATCTTCAGACAAAAGTACTGAATGTATTCAGTACTTTTATATCATTCAGTACTTTTGTCTGAAGATGGTAACAACGCTGTTATCGAAACGTCACACATTATTTATTTATTTGGATTTGGTCTTTTTACCTTGTGTTTATAATCTATAATCCAAATTGAGCCTTATTATTGCTACTCTTGTATCTTGTACTGCCACCTACTTGTCTCGCAGAATGCCACACATTATACATTTTATAAGTAATGTATTCTGTGATTGATTGAACTTAAATTATTCTAGGAATACAAAGAAGCTCTTTATCTACAATATTTGTATATAGAATTATATAGCAGCAAACACAAATCTACTTAAACACAAGGTAATTAGAACAAATCTACTTAAATAAATGGTTTATTTATTAGAATTAAGTCACATTACCTTGTGTTTCTATATCTGTTTCTATTTAGTCTTGTTAAAGCACAATTTGGATAATAGATTATAATAAAAGAAAATAAGACCTAATCCAAATAATTTATTAGTGTGTGACGTTTCGGCAACAACATTGTCACCATCATCAGACAAAAGAAATAGAATAAATTCTTTTGTCTGATGATGGTGACAATGTTGTTGCCAAAACGTCACACACTAATAAATTATTTGGATTAGGTCTTATTTTCTTTTATTTAGTCTTGTATAAAAATGTTGGATCACAATTGTCTTCTTCTTTCTTATCTCCACTCAATCATATCAGGGTGTCAAGCTTGTAAAGCTGGAGAATTTTGATGGTGTCTGCTGGGGATGAGTAGATCTCATCAATGGGTGAGTCAATACAGTCAATGATGTGGTTTGGGGTTGCAGGTTGACACTTAGTGATCACAATTGTGACCTTGATGAAGGGAAAACTGATAACCAAAATGGTCTCAGAGGGATTTTACAGTATTTTATAAATTGATGTCATCATCATCCCTCCAAGTTGCCATCAGAGATAGAACATAACAACAAAATCTACCCCACTTGCCCACAATGTAGCTTGGCACCTGCAGCTCCAGAACACATCTTGGCTTGCATTAGATGCAGCACTAAACAGGACCTTTGGGAGAAGCTACTGCTTATTATAAAACAGCTTGAGGAGCATGAACTCATGGAATTCGTGTAATCTTTACACAAGGGGATTATTATTATTATTGCGTATGATATTGTTTTTTACAGCACAATACAACAATGTTGGCAAGTTTCTCTAGAGTGGAATGTCGAGGTGACGAATCCACTCCAGGGCCTCCTCTGTGCACCGGTGGATATCCCCAAGTGTTCCCTGGAAGAATCTTCGAGGACAGTCCCTTAGGATATGGTGCATTGTTTGTATTTGTCCACAGTCACAGTTCTGGTCTGGACTCATGTTCCACTTATTTAGTAGGTAGTTGCATCTACCAGTAGAGGTCCTGATTCTATTGAGGGTTGACCAGGTCCTCCTAGGTAGGTTGTAGCCGGGAGGTTTGGTGTTAGGGTCCTCCACCAGGTCTTTGTTGGCGATGGCAAGATTGCTCCATCGGTTTCTCCACTCTTCTTTAAGATCTACATTTTCATCGGCCACCCATGCAGGATTCCTTGATATTAGTCGAGTTGGGGGAGGAATTTCGAGAACAGTGTTGATTGGAAGCTTAGTGTTAGCTTTAATTTTACTGAGAAGGTTGGAGGTAGATTTCTTTCTTCTGAGGTCAGGAGGTGCTATGTTAGAGAGATATGGGAGCCAGTCTATAGGGGTAGGTCTCATGTTTCCCGTTATTAATCTCATAGTTTGGTTAAGTTGAGCATCTATGCTGTCTGTATGGGAGCTTCTTTCCCACACAGGGGCGCAGTACTCCGCAACTGAGTATACTAAGGCGAGGGCAGTCGTGCGTAGAGTGTCAGCACCACAGCCCCACGTGGTGCCTGCCAACCTAGTCATGATATTATTCCTTGTTTTTAATTTATCTCTCGTTTTTTCAAGGTGTTGGCGAAAAGTGAGAGATCTATCAAGGGTTACTCCCAGATATTTGGGGCATGGATCATGGCTGAGTGGTTTGTTGCAGAATGTGAGTTTCAAGGGTCTATTGGCTTTATGGTTATTCAGATGGAATACTGATGAGACAAGGGGATAAGAAACAACAAGGGGGTCGGTGGTGGAAGGATGGTCTAAACCGTTGGTTTTCGACCACTACGACCCGGGTTCGATTCCCGCATTAGGCACCTTTTTCTGATTTAAAAAAAAAAAAATGCTCCAATGGCCTCTGATTCTTGCAAAAGTCCAACCCCACCAGCGAGTGCAATTAACCAAACGGGGCTCTGGCACATTTGTGGTACTGCTTTTCACATGTGTAGACATGTGGTGCACTTACAGTAAAGGCAGTTGCCTTCTTCTACCCACCATGATTATCATGGCCTGTACTACGTGTACTAGGGATAAGCAAAAAAAAAAAGAAACAACAACAACAAGCTAGTGTGTTGTCCCAGCACTGACGCCCTGCCCTCGGAGCCCACCATCACTGAGGAACCTCCCGACACTGCCACCTCACTGCCCGGTATGTCTACTTGTGTAGAGGAGACACATTAATTGAAATAGTGTCTCCCCGAAACCACAGGTTGGCATTTTACTGAATTTGCCAAAATAAACATTCTTTCCCTGACTTTTAATTTAATAAAATCAATAAAGCTTCCAGGGTTTCTGGGGCTTAGTCCTGGTAGCTTTATTGATTTTATTGAATTTGCCAAGTGCTGTACCACATAAACACACACAAGCACACAGAGACACATGCACACAGAGACACACAAAAGCACATACACACGCATGCACACCTATACACACACACGCACATACATGCACAGACACACACATATGCACACATATACATTCTCTGTACAAGATCCAAAATCAGGAAAAATAATATTACAGAAAACAAGTAATTAGATCTATAAATAAATTCAACCTCTATATTTAGAGATTTAATTAGGAGGGGAATGAATTACAGTGGAGAAGAGCAATAACATCTTCCAAGCACTTCAAAAGTAGAGGGAAGTGTGCAACATAAACAAAATGTTTCATTTAATGTATTTTTAAAGGAAGACTTTGGTACTTAACTATCACCCTCTCTCAATTTGGCATTCTACCAGAACTACTGTACAGGATGTTTGTAACTTGAATAGAGATGGGTCTTCCTAATCCCAGGGCCTGAGATCACAACGACAGGGTATCAAGTTGGGTTTATTAGTCTTCTTCTTTCTTATCTCCACTCAATCACACTAAGGTATCAAGCTTGTAAAGCTTAGACTTTTGATGGTGTCTGCCGGGGAAGAGTAGAGCTCATCAATGGATGAGTCAATACATTCAATAATATGTCTTGGGATTTATTAGTGAAGGTCAGGTGAGGGAACATTTTTCTACGCGAACTTCTTACAATCATGTTGTTGGCTGCCTTCCTTGGAATCTTTAGGATGGCACTCTGATCTCTCATGAGCAGCCAGGGTATCACAGGACTGGATCATCTCCCAAGGCTATGTAGCTGCTGTGGTCGTTGACTTATTCCCATTTATTTCTATGTGTTGTGATACAAAACTGGGAAGGGGGTTGTATACAACGTCATCTTGTAGTGCCAACTCTAATGAAGGTCAGCCAACGACATTTCTCTCTGTCTTATGAGTAAGGTAACTTCCCACAATGTGACTTGGGAGATGCAAATACAGGTTGGTGTGTAATTGCCAAACCAAGGCTATGGAGAGTCTTGGTCTGAAATTAATTTCCTAGGTGAAATTTCACATCTAATGGCATCCTACCTTGTTTGACACTTCACATGTAGACTATCTCCCTAGCTGGGTTTATCCTTAATCTGAAATGTTGTGCACAGAAACCAATGTGTACCTCAATCTCAACTTCCAGGAGCCTGTCTGCAACACTGTGAGCGAGTACATTGAGATGGCCTCCCCCGTCCAGCACTCAGCAGGTACCTGTGTTTGATTGCCATTGGGTGATTTTAAATGTTGATTATTAACTCTTTATAGGAGCCTTCGATAAATTCCTAAATCTTCTTCCAACTAAACCATGAAGCCATTGTTCAGAGACTTGTCTTCAGAGCCATTGTTGAGAGACTTGTCTTCAGAGCCATTGTTCAGAAACTTGTCTTCAGAGCCATTGCTGAGAGACTTGTCTTCAGAGCCATTGTTGAGAGACTTGTCTTCAGAGCCATTGCCGAGAGACTTGTCTTCAGAGCCATTGTTGAGAGACTTGTCTTCAGAGCCATTGCTGAGAGACTTGTCTTCAGAGCCATTGCCGAGAGACTTGTCTTCAGAGCCATTGTTGAGAGACTTGTCTTCAGAGCCATTGTTGAGAGACTTGTCTTCAGAGCCATTGTTGAGAGACTTTTCTTCAGAGCCATTGCTGAGAGACTTGTCTTCAGAGCCATTGTTGAGAGACTTGTCTTCAGAGCCATTGCTGAGAGACTTGTCTTCAGAGCCATTGCTGAGAGACTTGTCTTCAGAGCCATTGCTGAGAGACTTGTCTTCAGAGCCATTGCTGAGAGACTTGTCTTCAGAGCCATTGCAAAGAGACTTTTCTTCAGAGCCATTGCTGAGAGAACTGTGTGTGTCAGGAGGAGGAGACTATTTCTCCATGGGAGTGGCTCCAGACAATGGCAACCAGACTGCCGCCAGCAGCTATGTGCCAATGGCCCCCGTGGGCTCCACCCCCCAGGAGGAGGGCTACCTCAACATGACCCCCCTCTCCTCATCTCTGCCCAAGTCTTCCTCCTCCTTCAGTGAGTCTCACAGCTGTTGTCTCACACAACGACTGTCTAACACAGCAACTACGAGGGTTGTCCGTTAAATAAGTTCCACGGGGCACCACTGTCATGAGGATCGCTTTTAGGCTCGAGCTGAATGCACGGGCTCGTAGCTTGTTCTCCCCACTCCAATTTCCCACCAAGGACACGTCGCTGCTAAGCTTAGTTTAGGCTGAGCAGCCGTTAGTGATGGAGCTTCCCCTCGTGTCTCCCGCCAGCTGTGAATTAGGTCAGTAATTCGCTTTTTGGCGGCAAAGAAGAATTCGGCGAAGGACATTCATACTGAACTCTGTCAAGTGTATGGAGAAGGGTGTATGAGTTCCGGGATGGTGCGCAGATGGGTCAGAGAATTTAAAAACGGCCGAACAGACGTCCACGATGAACCGCGTGCTGGACGGCCATCGCGCGGTTCATCGTGGACGTCTGTTCGGCCGTTTTTAAATTCTCTGACCCATCTGCGCACCATCCCGGAACTCATACACCCTTCTCCATACACTTGACAGAGTTCAGTATGAATGTCCTTCGCCGAATTCTTCTTTGCCGCCAAAAAGCGAATTACTGACCTAATTCACAGCTGGCGGGAGACACGAGGGGAAGCTCCATCACTAACGGCTGCTCAGCCTAAACTAAGCTTAGCAGCGACGTGTCCTTGGTGGGAAATTGGAGTGGGGAGAACAAGCTACGAGCCCGTGCATTCAGCTCGAGCCTAAAAGCGATCCTCATGACAGTGGTGCCCCGTGGAACTTATTTAACGGACAACCCTCGTATGTAAAACAAACTGTATAACACAAATGTTAAGAAATATTAACATGGACACATTTTTTTTTTTTATTTTGGGGAAATATATATACAGTAAAACCCCTCTATAGTGAACCCCAATGGGACAGAGCTTTTGGTTCACTATAGCCATGGTTTGGCTATTTTTTTTACTTTCCAAAATTTTTAGACCGTTTAATTTAAGGACAGCCATACACACAGCAAGAGGCTTCCTCTTAATAGTGGTCACTTTGTTTTAATTCCCTTAATTGACCAATTTCCTTACATTAATACTGAATAACAATAGAAATCATTAGATGATAGGTTCTTCTTATCATTAACATACATGTACCTCTATGTCTAAATTAAAAATCAAGACAAATCCTAGGCTAAGTTTTATTAAATATATATTCAAAGATATGAAATGATTTTAAAACATCTTTATCACATTATATAATACAATGTTTAATTGGAAAAATGACTCTAATACCTTGTTGCTTCAAGGCACTCTTCAAGCATTGCACCATTCAAATAAAGTTAGTGTTTTTCTTCCATTTCATGTTTCCACATATTCTTCTAGGTATAGATTTCGTTTTTTAACCTGTCATGCAAAACATTGCTGACTTTAAAATCACCATAGTTAATGGCATAAAAATAATTTTTGTTTCATCACGGGACCGTTTATTTGGACTTTTTTTTTTGCCCTAAAACGTACGATCGCGATCGCGGCAAAAGTTGAGGTTGATTCCTCTTGGTAACAATTTTTAATAGCTTTATATTTTATCTCTTATAATAGAAAAGTTATATTTTCTTATTTTAATAAGTTCTAAACATTTTGCCTGTGTTGTTTCACTTTGAAAAGTTCTGAAAATGGCCTTTTTTTTTAGAGAAATAACGTTTTTGTTTTTAAAATGCCTTTGTTTTCTTCATTTTGGAAGCCATTTGCATTTTTTATATTTCAAATTTAATGGATGCAAAGATATTCTATTTAATAAAAAGTATAATGTGTAAAATATTATACAACATACAGCAAAAATAAAGTGCAAAATTCAAAACAAACAATGCCGCTAAATTTATTGTTTTGAAATCGCGATCCGCGAGCTGAAACATGCTTAAAATTTTGTTGTTTTAATTTTTTTTTAATAACAATTCTAAGTTCGTTATAAGCATAGTATTTTAAATATATTTTATCATTTTGGGACCGAAAATAGGTTCGTTATAGGGGTAGTTCGTTATTCTAAAAATCGCAAAGTTCGTTATAACGATGGTATTTTTAATGGAATGGAATTGGGAATTGGCGTGGGTTCGTTATAAGGGAAGGTTCGTTATATCCAGGGTTCGTATTAGCGGGGTTTTACTGTATATACCATATGTAGTTACTTAGAAAAGCAAAAGAGACAAAAATGACAATTTATTTTGATAAAAACATAAGTGAACATATAAAAAAAAGTTAATAAGGAAATTTTGATGAGTAGCAAAATTAATAATATGTTTTGATTAAACAATATGTTACATTATACAGTAGACCTACCTGTCCTTAAAAGAAACCACCTCGTTACAGAGCCAAGTGTTATTTAGAGAGACATGTCCTCTTACCAGAGAACTGCTAATTAATTAAAATGGTCATACAGGCGATGAAAGCTGTCCTTTGTTGAGAGATGTCTTCTAGTGGGAGTGTCTTCACATAGAGGTTTTACTGTAAAAACTGCAACCCACACCTCATCCATGAGATACGTTCGAGGAGCATGGATTCATGGAATTTGTGTAATCTTTGCACAAAGGGGGTGAGAAACAACAACAACACTGTAATACACAGCAGAGAACCTCCTTGAGAGGTCATTCTCACAAGAGGACAGTTTTCGTCACCAAATTGTCATTTACTAATTTGCTGCTCTCTGGTAAGAGGACACCTCGCTCTAAAGGACATTCTGGCTCTGCAAATAGGGGTCCTTTAGAGACAGATTCTACTGTTGTTTCTTATTCCCTTGTGTAAAGATTACACAAATTCCATGAGTCCATGCTCCTCAAGCTGTTTGATAATAAGCAGCGACCTCTCCCAGATGTCCTAGGTCTCTTCTTCTTTCTTATCTCCACTCAATCATATTAGGATATCAAGTTGTGACCATAGATGGTGTCTGTTTGGCAACCATCATGACTGGGTGAAGTAGAATGCGTCTGCCTTTGTCATTAAGACTGGGAGCACTACTCAGTGGCAGGCCGACTTAGCTCCAAAAGAAATGGCCGCCTCTGACATGAGGAACAGACGCCATGTGTAGCTGCTTCTAACATGGAGTACAAACGCTGCTCATCCTGTATCCCTGGATTAGGAGCCCTTACAGGGTACTATCAGCCGGGCCAGCTGAGCCCAGGTTTTTTAGTGAGCTTGTTACTGTTCCCCCTCCTCCTTTTTCATCCAGGCTTGGGACCGGCAAAGGTGGATGTGTCCTAGGTTCTACTGTAGATACATAGACCTTTTAAATGATATATTCTCAGCAAGTACAATCTGGTGTGTGTCAGGTTCCTCCCACTACATGGACATGGCCAGCAGTCCTCAGCACAGCCTGGCCAGCTCCCTGGCCTCCAGTTTCACCCAGGAGGAGCCCGTCCACCTTGACAAGGTCATTCTCTCCCTCTCTTTCCTTGCACTTTTCTGGCCGTGTCATGGAGAGTTACAGCTTTCCACTGGAATTCTTGCTGCTCTGGCTAGCTTAGCTCTTTTGTCTGAGATCACTTGAAGTTAACACCAACCAACAGCAATCACATATTTACAACACTTCTACATCAGGTATAATAGGTAATAAGACTAAATTCAAATAAATAAATAATGTGGGACATTTCAGTAACAGCATTGTTACCATCATCAGACAAAAGTACTGAATGACATCGGAGTCTGACCTCATTTGTCTGATGATGGTAACAACGTTGTTGCCGAAATGTCGCACACTTTATTTATTTAGATTTGGTCTTATTACCTTGTAGTTCTAATCTATAATCCAAATTGTACCTTGTCATACATCAGCTATGATTGGCCTGGTTGCTTTCTTGGTGGTTTTATATTATACTAGCCGAATGACCCGGGCAGTGCCTGGGTTTTACCCGATTAAATCTTTTTATTCAAATACTATTCGTTACAATTATAAATTGGCGCCGTGGATGTCATTCTTGTGAAACGTCCCGCTCCAAACTTTGTGTCAGAGAAGCGATATTTTTATAAAGAGATGATCTGGCTTTGTGTCTTCTGCTCGAATGAATGTTTTTCTGTTAGAATTTTGTTCCTGCACACTAAAAATGAACTGGCTTCACCCGTGGTCTCAGCTTTTTGGAATTTTTCTCGATATAATTTTGTATCTGATAATCAAACATGATACAGCAATATTGTCATCATCATTTTCTGACTAAAAAAACAACTATTTTGCCCAGAACCTGTCAGTTTTATTTTTTACTAGCCGAATGACCCGGGCAATGCCCAGGTTTTACCCCGATGTTATTATTCAAATACTATTCGTTACAATTATAAATGGGGGTCGGTGGAAGGCTGGTTACACCGTTTGGTTTTCGACCACTACGACCCGGGTTCGATTCCCGCATTGGACACTTTTTTTCTGTTAACAAAAAAAATGCTCCAATGGCCCCCCCGATTCTTACAAAAGTCCAACCCCACCAGCGAGTGCAAGTAACCAAACGGGGCTCTGGCACATTTGTAAGCGCAAAGTCGAACTGCTCTCACATGTGTAGACATGTGGTGCGCTTACAGTAAAAAGCAGTCGCTAACTACCCTCCATCATTATCATGGCCTGTACCACGTGTACTAGGGATAAGCAAAAAAAAAAAAAACAATTATAAATTGGCGCCGTGGATGTCACTCTTGTGAAACGTCCCGCTCCAAACTTTGTGTCAGAGAAGCAATATTTTTATAAAGAGATGATCTGGCTTTGTGTCTTCTGCTCGAATGAATATTTTTCTGTTAGAATTTTGTTCCTGCACACTAAAAATGAACTGGCTTCACCCATGGTCTCAGCTTTTTGGAACTTTTCCCGATATAATTTTGTATCTGATAATCAAACTTGATACAGCAATATTGTCATCATCATTTTCTGACTAAAAAAACAACTATTTTTGCCCAGAACCTGTCAATTTTATTTTTTATTGGCTAAAAATCCGATAAATATCTTTTCCAGATTTTTCTCTATGTCCTGTCAAAACACGTTTTACATGTACATTAGGTCAGCTGATATTACCTCCCATCTTCACCGCTAGAGGCGCTGCTTGCGAGCGAAAAGGCAAATTTGCAACGCAATTTGCAAATAACTCGAAGAATATTCGGGATAGAGACCTGAAATTTTCACTATAAGTTTTTCCAGATTCTACTCTATATACTGTTAAAATTTCAGTCAGAATAGTTACGTATTGTGGATGTGTATAGCCGACATAGGAAAAAACACGCATACATACATACACTGACTTATATATATAGGGATTCAAATTGAGACATATTTGCATCTCATTTTTTCAAATTCTCATGAATTTTTTTTTTTTGTGTGACAAAAAGAAAACCTTATCAAAATGGTCAAAAAATCTAATAGAAAATTTAAAAAAACTTTCAAAACTTCAATTCTTTATAGATTGCAGTTTTATCTCAAAGGGAGAGTTAGAAAGAAAGGCTTAAACAAATGGGAATATATTATCAAATGAAAAACAAAACTCACAATTCAACTTATGAAATGGTAAGGTACAATTTGGAATATAGATAAGAACTTCAAGGTAATGAGACCAAATCCTACTCAATATATATAATGAATTAAATTAATAATAATAATAAATACTAAAACATCACGCACAATTAATTTATTTGGATTTGGTCATATTACCCTATTTATGATTTCTCTGTAGTAACTTATGAAATGGCAATGAGCTTCCTGTGTCATTTAATTAAGAACGTTAGCTTCAGTAGAAGGATGAGCTGTGACTTGAAGCTCACATTCTTCAATTAATTAAGTAAAAGTATGATAAGGTACAATTTGGATTATAGATACAAGAAAATAAGACCTAATCCAAATAATTTAAGAATTAGATTAGGTCTTATTTTCTTGTATCTAAGTAAGAAATACTTGGCTGTTTACTTATCCTTTCTTTCTGATATTTCCTGAAATTATTTCAATGAAGATGAGATGATAAGGTACAATTTGGATTATAGATTATAAACACAAGTTAATAAGACCAAATCCAAATACAGTGTGTGATGTTTCGGTAACAACGTTGTCACTGAAACATCACACACTATTTATTTATTTGGATTTGGTCTTATTACCTTGTGTTTAATGATATTGAGAGTAGTGAGGCATTTCTACAAGATGGGGATCTGAAGATTCTCTCAGCAAGGATTAACCCAGGCCTTCTGAAGTCTGCTTGGCTAGAGTTGTCATCAACCTGACAAATCTCTCCACCAACAAAGAACGGCCGTGACAAGGCTGTTTGGTGTTGAGTGGAGTTTGAGAACTCTCTCAGAATGTTGAAGTCTGAAGAAATATAAAATTGATGAAGTTTTTATACTTTGGATGCCAATTGTAATCAAACCTAATTCAAATCATAAACTAACAATAATAAATCCAAATAAATAGTGTGTGATGTTTCAGTAACAGCGTTGAGGCACAATTTGGATTATAGATTATAAACAGAAGGTAATAAGACCAAGTGCAAATAAATAAATAGTGTGTGACGTTTTGGTAACAGCGTTGAGCGTGAGGATGGTAACAACGCTGTTACCGAAACGTCACACACTATTTATTTATTTGGATTTGGTCTTATTACCATATGTAGTACTCATTGTTGCCCTTTGCTGAATGCTTTCTCCCACAAGTTTATTCACAATCTTGCTACATAACAGACCTGTATTCTCCAAATATAACATCTGTCTGTGTTAGTTAGTGGAAGTTAGCTATTTCTATAGCTAGTGAAACATAACTATGTCAGAATCCATCCCAGACATGTTTCTAGCACCTAGTTTTTTCAATAACGGACCATTTGATTTTATCTTGAATCTTACCACAAGTTGGTTTTAAGAAATATTTGAAATACACAAAGTCAAACTCCCTCTTCTAAGGCTTCTTCAATTTTGATTGAGAACTATCTGTTTTTCTGTCAAATCCGCTGTCTGTCAAACTTTGTGGTAAGTTTACCCAATTCACACAGATGTATTTGAAACTGGTTATAACACCATCCCTGTGGTGCCAACCATGGTTGACAAAACAATTGACAACTTGTTGCTGCTATAACCCACTGTATGAACACTACAATTTCTAGAAATCAAAATTGAGGAAGTCTTAAATATCTTGACAGGTTGTTACCTGCCACGTGATTGGTTGGTTCTCTATCACTCCCCTAGAAGTTGTGTGTGGAGTGTGTACTATATTGTAATAGATACCAGGAGTGGAGTGTTCACTATATTGTAATAAATACCAGGAGTGGAGTGTTCACTATATTGTAATAGATACCAGGAGTGGAGTGTTCACCATATTGTAATAGATACCAGGAGTGGAGTGTTCACCATATTGTAATAGATACCAGGAGTGGAGTGTTCACCATATTGTAATAGATACCAGGAGTGGAGTGTTCACCATATTGTAATAGATACCAGGAGTGGAGTGTTCACCATATTGTAATAGATACCAGGAGTGGAGTGTTCACTATATTGTAATAGATACCAGGAGTGGAGTGTTCACTATATTGTAATAGATACCAGGAGTGGAGTGTTCCCTATATTGTAATAGATACCAGGAGTGGAGTGTTCCCTATATTGTAATAGATACCAAGAGTGGAGTGTTCACCATATTGTAATAGATACCAGGAGTGGAGTGTTCACCATATTGTAATAGATACCAGGAGTGGAGTGTTCACTATATTGTAATAGATACCAGGAGTGGAGTGTTCACCATATTGTAATAGATACCAGGAGTGGAGTGTTCACTATATTGTAATAGATACCAGGAGTGGAGTGTTCACTATATTGTAATAGATACCAGGAGTGGAGTGTTCACCATATTGTAATAGATACCAGGAGTGGAGTGTTCACTATATTGTAATAGATACCAGGAGTGGAGTGTTCACCATATTGTAATAGATACCAGGAGTGGAGTGTTCCCTATATTGTAATAGATACCAGGAGTGGAGTGTTCACCATATTGTAATAGATACCAGGAGTGGAGTGTTCACCATATTGTAATAGATACCAGGAGTGGAGTGTTCACTATATTGTAATAGATACCAGGAGTGGAGTGTTCACTATATTGTAATAGATACCAGGAGTGGAGTGTTCACTATATTGTAATAGATACCAGGAGTGGAGTGTTCACTATATTGTAATAGATACCAGGAGTGGAGTGTTCACTATATTGTAATAGATACCAGGAGTGGAGTGTTCACTATATTGTAATAGATACCAGGAGTGGAGTGTTCACTATATTGTAATAGATACCAGGAGTGGAGTGTTCACCATATTGTAATAGATACCAGGAGTGGAGTGTTCACTATATTGTAATAGATACCAGGAGTGGAGTGTTCACTATATTGTAATAGATACCAGGAGTGGAGTGTTCACTATATTGTAATAGATACCAGGAGTGGAGTGTTCACCATATTGTAATAGATACCAGGAGTGGAGTGTTCACTATATTGTAATAGATACCAGGAGTGGAGTGTTCACTATATTGTAATAGATACCAGTGCCATCGCCACGGACCACCAAACAACCGGTAGTGTTTTACCAAGAAGAAGAAGATGAAGAAGAGAATTCCGCAAGGTCAAGTCGGATGGTCCCACTGAGACTCGCCCTGCGGCCAACACTGTCCCTTGGCATCAGCCGCTCCAGCTCCTTCACTCCCCACAGCGACAGGTTGCAGCACCGCTGGAGGCAGATGTCAGAGCCCAGCCTCCAGACCCTGGCAGGGGCCAAGAACCTTGTCTCCAGCCCCACCCCTGAGGAAGAAGAACCGCCCTTGTCCTACGCTGTTCTGGATCTCACGCCGGCGGAGGAGGTGCCGCGTGCGCTGGGCGCGGCCAGCGACTACTCTGAGATAGACTTTGTCAAGTCCCAAGGCATCAAGAACATCCGTGCGGAGGAATCCAAGCTGTGAGCCAGCTCCAATAATAACACTTTGTTTCACTTGCTGTCTCCCTCCTCTATTGCTGCTCCAACAGGACAACCCTCTCCTAGCTAGTGGTCTAGCCTCTGCTCTCCAATTAGAAGGAAAGGCCAGTTGATATCTCCATGTAGAGTTGGTTGAAGCTAGCTATCTACTTCTGATGTTGGTGTTTTACATCAAGGGGAGCTTCACATGTTTTATTCAGTCACAGAAGTGGCACTACATCTCACAGATTTAAGGTTTCCTCCAGCACAGCAGGGAAGTCACAGCAGCGAAGTATTGGACAAGATCTGGAGATCTATCTGGTTGTTCTTCAGCCCTATTGGACCCCATTGTGATGACATTCTCTAGGCCACAATGACATAACCCACACTTGTAGGAAATATGCAGCTGTCCTCAGAGCAATGATTTAAAATGCTCATCTTGAAGATTGCCTGACCGGCATTCATAGTTCTTAAAAGTCACTTTGGCCAGTTTTTTTTTGATGTTTCAACAAAAATCTTTTGTCCACATCAGGAAAAATATGTCGTTAATTTTTAGTGCTTTCTCCATATTTATTTTTGCTGATGAGGACAAAATAAATTTGTCAAACTGTCAAAACTCTTCTGGCCCAAGTTGGTCTGTTATTTTTTTTTAACTCTTAGTTGGAAACAAATCAATTCATTGAGAGACATTGTGTGTTTGAGAATACTTATTTGAGGAAATCCTTTTTTTCCACTCCTAGCTTTACCTATTGGGTTAAAGTTGATGAAGATTGTGTGGCCGATACATCATTGAAGTATTCATCTCTAGGTATAATCCAATTGGATAAGTTGAAACTTTCTAAAGGACAGCTGTGGTACAAGTGTAGGTGATACAAGGAAGACAGAGTTAGCTGGAAATAATAATCACATGTACTTATATGGTTTCATATGGACAAGACAGTTGTGTGGGCTGGTATAAAGAGGACTCAGTAAGTGGCACCATAGAAATCAAGACTTCTTAGGACTAGGGATTGAAGATGTTTATTGAAAATGGTCAAGAATGCGCGATGTGACAATTTCACAAATCTTACAAGATCATTGAAGAAAATTTCAGAGAAAGAAGAAACCTGGCCACTTGATTGATGGAGGGTGACAGAGGAAGCTTGGCAAGTGTTTGAAATACTAGCAGTACTCACTGTTGACAACAGTTATGTTTAAATACAAATTTTGTTTTCTTAGAGTAATACTTTAAATACAATTATTAAAGATAAATTTTCATATAATAAAATAGAGAGCAATATATCAAATATATAAGTGATGAATTAATTAATGATTGTCCAAACCAGTGCACTGAGCTTGGAGAGGTTCAACTCCCTGTTGTTGGATTCTTCATCTTTGTTTTTCCCTTCAATAACAAAGCAAGGCTGTATCAAGGTGAATATTTCTTTCTTTCAAGTTCTTTAGAGTTAAGTATGGACAACCTGTCCTGGCCTTCAGTGCTGATTGAAGTTTATTACATTCAGATGTGGTCAGAGCTGATTGAAGTTGATCAGAGTCAAGTGTGGTCAGAGCTGATTGAAGTTGATCAGAGTCAGGTGTGGTCAGAGCTGATTGAAGTTGATCAGAGTCAAGTGTGATCAGCCTTCAGAGCTGATTGAAGTTGATCAGAGTCAAGTGTGATCAGCCTTCAGAGCTGATTGAAGTTGATCAGAGTCAAGTGTGATCAGCCTTCAGAGCTGATTGAAGTTGATCAGAGTCAAGTATGGTCAGTCTTCAGAGCTGATTGAAGTTGATCAGAGTCAAGTGTGGTCAGTCTTCAGAGCTGATTGAAGTTGATCAGAGTCAAGTGTGATCAGCCTTCAGAGCTGATTGAAGTTGATCAGAGTCAAGTATGGTCAGTCTTCAGAGCTGATTGAAGTTGATCAGAGTCAAGTGTGGTCAGTCTTCAGAGCTGATTGAAGTTGATCAGAGTCAAGTGTGGTCAGTCTTCAGTGCTGAATCAAGTTGATCAGAGTCAAGTGTGGTCAGTCTTCAGAGCTGATTCAAGTTGATCAGAGTCAAGTATGGTCCGTCTTCAGAGCTGGTTGAAGTTGATCAGAGTCAAGTGTGGTCAGTCTTCAGAGCTGGTTGAAGTTGATCAGAGTCAAGTGTGGTCAGTTTTCAGAGCTGATTGAAGTTTATCAGAGTCAAGTGTGGTCAGTCTTCAGAGCTGATTGAAGTTTATCAGAGTCAAGTGTGGTCAGTCTTCAGAGCTGGTTGAAGTTGATCAGTCAAGTGTGGTCAGTCTTCAGAGCTGATTGAAGTTGATCAGAGTCAAGTGGGGTCAGTCTTCAGTGCTGATTCAAGTTGATCAGAGTCAAGTGTGGTCAGTCTTCAGAGCTGATTGAAGTTGATCAGAGTCAAGTGTGGTCAGTCTTCAGAGCTGGTTGAAGTTGATCAGAGTCAAGTGTGGTCATTCTTCAGAGTTGTTTGAAGTTGATCAGAGTCAAGTATGGTCAGTCTTCAGAGCTGATTGAAGTTGATCAGAGTCAAGTGTGGTCAGTCTTCAGAGCTGATTGAAGTTGATCAGAGTCAAGTGTGGTCAGTCTTCAGTTCTGATCAAAATGTGGATAGACATTCAGAATATTAATGGCCTTCACCCAACTAAAGAACTTGACCAAATAGAGAATACCTTGACCTTACTACAGAATGAAGGAAGCAGCACACATATTCAAATAAAGCCGCAATAAAATTTAATCCAAATTGAGAGAACAAAGAGACGGTATTTTAGAAAGATTTGATTGAAGAATATAGAGTTCCTCTCTGTAGGATGTCAGCAAGAGCTGCGCTGGGGGATCTCCCAATATAAGGAATAAATCAGCATCTGGTGTTATCTCTCAACCTGTAGAACTATCATTTAACATAATTGCACAATTTCTAATAACCATATCGTCATATATTTCAAAACAAAATCAGTTGAAAACTCTCATGGAGAGAATTCTATAAAGCACAAAACTATCTTGGCCAAAAATTGAAACACTTCATTTATCTTATCAAAAATCTTCCAGAGAGTCCTACTTGTGTAACCCAACAATTGGAGAGTTTTCTGTTGAAACAAATTAGGTGTTGAGTCTTTGTCTCTATACTCTTGGATGTTTTTCAAACGATCTTGGACATTTAATTGTTAAACTTTGGCATATAGTTGTTTAAATTAGGGTAAAAGGTTGGATGGGATTTTTGAAATTGTCGGGTGAATTAAAGATTTTGATTTGGAAAGGATTTGGTTGATATTTGCAAATAGGTTGAATTGTAGTAAGTTTTGAGTACAGTTCTCTATCTTCACTCTGATTGGTAGATTTCCCCTCTAGCGAGTGTGTAACTGAGGATCCACATATTGAAGCTGATGCTAGGACCAAGGTCTGCGGTGAAAGATAGAGCTGTCCAGCAATGAAACTGAGGTCTCCTCCTGAGTTTGTGTTCATTCTGCTCCGAGTTTCAATCAGAATCTCATTGGAAGTCCAAATGCCCCAAGTCAACGCAGAAATCTATCCAGGCTTCTTCTTTTCACAAATGTCTGTCAATAAAACCTCACATTCACTTTGCCAATCTTTCACATTGTTTTGAGATGTCTGCCAAGTATGATTTTTCCTGGCCAGTCAATCCATCAGGGTGAGGATTGAGTTATTTTTGTAAGTTCTTGTGCTGTGCTAGTTCAGTAGGCTCATCTTTACTGTACACACATGTGCTAGGTATACCAGATACTTACCCGGGTTGTAATGTTGCCAGAAGATATGTGAGAAATTTGTGGCACCATGTGCAGCCCTATAACAAACCATGGTCATGTTATGTGTGGCTTCACACCAACAATATCCTTATTATTCCACGTCGTGTATTGTTCTGTGTGGCTCCTCAATCAGGATCCATAGTCCTAGTTTTCAACTAATGCTACGACTTGATTGTCATACTTTCATTTGGCTCATAAAGATCCACTCTTGGACAAGACTCAAGGAATTTATATCTTTTAACAAAAACAAAGCCTTTATTTAGGGTCACTGACCCTATACAGGATTCACCAGAGGTATGCATAAGAACAAAGCAGTGAGACAAAGGAAATAACGATATAGACAGAAGAAAAAGAAAAAAAAAAAGAGAAAAATAAGAAAGAGAAAGAGGGAAGCAAGAAAAACAACACAAAAAGAGTAGCAGTAAGAAAGTGAGGAGTGAGTGTCACTTGGCCTTCTTCTGAGATATGGACTTGTGGAAACTATAAAACGCCGTAGCAATATACTTATTCTGGGTCATATTGTCAATTATTGATGGGAGTGAAGCACAGAGTTGCCCAGTTTTGAGCATAAGGGTTCTTCTTTCAGAGCAGAGCAATCAAAAATATAGTGAGTGATTTCATTTTTTAGTTTTGAATTACAGAAGGTACAAATCGGGTCCTCACCGCAGAGCATTTTGGTGTGGTTTTCTCTAAAAAAACTTGAAAGTATTCTAACTTGTGTGAGTAGTCTTACAACCGGGAAAGGAAAATCCCCTAAAAGGTATCCCTCCGTCATGAAAGATATGTGAATGTCTTTGTAGTGAGAGTATAGCTTAGATTTATCCATTCTTGTAAGGTCGTTTTGTATAGATTGGTCTGCCGCTGTTTTTAAGAGCCCTGTAATCGCGCTCCTCAGCGTTATCTTTTTACATGTATATCAGGATTCAGACAATAACTCTGAAAGATATTACAGTGACCTTTATTGAAGACACAAGATAACCAAATGTAAACAAAATTACCTCTGTCTCCTCTAAAATGATAGATGACTGGTGACATCAAAGACTTCCACTTCCTCAAGTTTTGTTCATGAGTATAGTTTGAGGGCTTCTTCTTGATCGGGTGCTTTCAATTCAGCTGTCAGTCATGTCTTGGCCTATCCAATAGTGATGTAACACAGGATTTCCAACAGTCTCCAGCAATCCTTGGCTTTCTTGTTGCTCCACACCATAGGTGTTTTGAGTCAATAGCTTATATTTCTAAAGGCAGTTTTTACCATTGCAACTTGTTTCAGAAGAACCGTTCAGTTTAATATCTACTTAGTACTTTGGATTAAATTCAGAATTGTTTGCATTCTGGATTTTTCACATTTATCTGTGGAGCATGCAATCCCAATAACAAAGCTGCCTTCATGACATTCACCACTAGTCCTTGATTCCATGTCCCAGCCGCCCAGTTTGGGCCTAGAATGCGCATTCAGCCAAAAACTTTTATGTTGAAAAATGTATTTTAATAAGAAAAATTCTCCAATACAAAAGATTGTGGTTGAATGAATCTTGTTGTTGTTGTTTCTTATCCCCTTGTGTAAAGATTACACAAATTCCATGAGTTCATGCTCTTCGAGCTGTTTTATGATAAGCAGCGGCCTCTCCCAAAGGTCCTGTTTAGTGCATCTAATGCAAGCCAAAATGTGTTCTGGAGCTGCAGGTGCCAAGCTACATTTTGGGCAAGTGGGGTAGATTTTGTTATTGTTTTCTATCTTCAATGGCTTGAGATGGCCTGTTCTTTTTTTTTTTTGCTTATCCCTAGTACACGTGGTACAGGCCATGATAATCATGGTGGGTAGTTAGCGACTGCTTTTTTTTTTTTTACTGTAAGCGCACCACATGTCAACACATGTGAAAGCAGTTCGACTTTGCACTTACAAATGTGCCAGAGCCCCGTTTGGTTACTTGCACTCGCTGGTGGGGTTGGAATTTTGCAAGAATCGGGGGGCCATTGGAGCATTTTTTATATATTTTTTATATATTATATATATATATATTTTTTTTAAACAGAAAAAGTGTCCAATGCGGGGATCGAACCCGGGTCGTAGTGGTCGAAAACCAAACGTTTTACCAGCCTTCCACCGACCCCCCTGATGGCCTGTTCTAAATCTTGTTAGTGTTGTTTGAATGAATCTTAGACCCCTTAACTGGGACATCCAGCCATGGAAACACCATTCTTTCGAATAGATTCAAATTGTAGAGACTCTTCCATCAGAGATTGGAATATTGTAGGAATTAAAATGCATTAAAAAGGAGAAAATATTTCAGTTTCCGCCATCGAACAATTAGATCTATTTGAGTCAAAATAAAAGCGGCCGGGGATGTTCATCATGTATTGAGTGAAGAGTAATAAAGCACAATTTGGATTATAGATTATAATAAAAGAAAATAATCCAAATAATTTATTAGTGTGTGATGGTTTGGCAACATTGTCACCATCATTTTTTCTCATTTACTCTTTTGTCTGATGATGGTGACAATGTTGTTACCGAAACGTCACACACACATCTCACGAGGAATCCCGAGCTTATGTGCTGACTACATATTTTAACCTGTCAATGCATTTTATTTTTATTTCTGTGTACACCTATACCCCGATTTACACATTTTTCTCAGGAACGTATCTACCGTGTAAATCGGGAGATAGGTGTATAGAAAATCTCTAGTCTATCACAGCCACCTAGAAGTCTGGAATTTTGTAAACTTGGAATGTTAGTTGGATTGAACTATTCTATTAAGTATCAGACTTCTACATGGTCAGTAAGTTTATTAAAAAGTGATCACAAAATTTGAAAAGAAAAATAGAAACTAGTCCATTCCTGACTTCTCCGAAGTTAGCAATTTTGTCAACTTGCATCATCACAGGTTTGAACAAGTGTACAGAACTTGCTCTATAGATATATTGATCTTAGGATTTAAGAACAGACATGGAAGCAAGTTAAATCAAAGTTTTAAAATATCCCCATGGGAGATTGGGGGCTTAATGTAACTGTACGCAAAACATGTTGGAGATGTTGAGAACTAGGTTAGAGAAGGTCATTGATGCTTCAGTTGTGTAGATCAGAGCAGCCATTACCTTAGGTCAGGATTGTGTTGACTGTCACTTCCATCAGCTGTTTGTAAATTATTAATATTGATTATTATTAGATTATCCCATTGTATAATTATACAAGGTCATGTAGTCCATAAGTCTCCATGAAGGGTAAAAAGAGCTGCTGTTGTTGGTTGGCTAACCAGGGGGCATCACATAACAGTCAGACTTTGTCCCCCATTTGATTATATAATTGAGAAACAAGTCAATGAGTCATCATCATCATTATATGATTTTTGTGGGAAAAAAATTTGCTCTAACCATTTTAAAACCCAACAGAAGGCTAAGTATCTAGGATGCAACTTTTGCTTTAGATTTAAAAGGTTATCCATTGAATATAATTTTATAAAAAGGTGTGTGCGCCTGGCTATAGGAAATGAAAAATAATTTCTATTTTATATACATATCACAGATCCAGTTACTTCCTTTTTAAAAAATAAAATCCTAAATCTTAATTTTCTATCAATTTTAGAAATTTCTTCCTGAACTCACACACACAACAGGCACACAGGTTGCTGAGAGAACTGGCTTGAAGACATGTTTTCTTAAAACTCAATTTGGCTTTTTGCAAAATTTTCACCTTTCAAAGATAAATTGTTCTTTAAAGACATTTAGAATCAATTTATTTTTTCTTGGAAAAACAAAATTCACTCTTTATCTTGAATCAATCAAAGTACTCCTGTTGACCCATCCCTAGATTGCTACAAGAGTAAATAATGATTCAAAAATATTTTTGATGAATTATTGATGAAACTTACCATCATCACATGGAGTGACTGAAATGGAGCAATTTTGTCGCATCACTTCTTGTCATATTGGCCCCAACACCTGTTACATAACAAACAACATGACTAAGTGATGTTTTATAGCAGCTTCTTTGGTCATTGAGAATGTCCGGCATGTCAGAGTGACCTTTATTGAAGACACCGGACATAACCAAGTGTGAACAAAATTGTTTCTGTCTCCTTAAAAATGAGATGATTGGTGACATCAAAGACTTTCCACTTCCTCAAGTTTTGTCCATGAGTAGTTAAAAAATAAAATGGAGTTGAACAATAAAAGGCCAAAATCTTAATTACCAATTTGTGCCGTGGTTTTTACCACTCCATTGTTACAGCATTGTGGTTTTTACCACTTCATTGTTACAGCATTGTGGTTTTACCACTTCATTGTTAAAGCATTGTGGTTTTACCACTTCATTGTTAAAGCATTGTGGTTTTACCACTTCATTGTTACAGCATTGTGGTTTTTACCACTCCATTGTTACAGCATTGTGGTTTTATCACTTCACAGCTTGGACCCTTGTCATGGACACCACACCAATTTCTATATACATATTTCCTCTTTTTGTAATTTAAATATACTTGAAAAATATGTAAGAAAATTTTGCAAGTTGTTTCCTTATATTCTAAAAGTCGGCTAGCTTTCATGTGTTAGTTCCTGAATCCGTAAATCACAGATCTTTACAACATGATCTGTAAATCCTGGTTCTTCTCTATAGCATGATCTGTAAATCACAGATCTTCACAACATGATCTGTAAATCCTGGTTCTTCTCTATAGCATGATCTGTAAATCACAGATCTTTACAACATGATCTGTAAATCCTGGTTCTCCTCTATAGCATGATCTGTAAATCACAGATCTTCACAACATGATCTGTAAATCCTGGTTCTTCTCTATAGCATGATCTGTAAATCACAGATCTTCACAACATGATCTGTAAATCCTGGTTCTCCTCTATAGCATAATCTGTAAATCACAGATCTTCACAACATGATCTGTAAATCCTGGTTCTTCTCTATAGCATGATCTGTAAATCACAGATCTTTACAACATGATCTGTAAATCCTGGTTCTTCTCTATAGCATGATCTGTAAATCACAGATCTTCACAACATGATCTGTAAATCCTGGTTCTCCTCTATAGCATGATCTGTAAATCACAGATCTTCACAACATGATCTGTAAATCCTGGTTCTTCTCTATAGCATGATCTGTAAATCACAGATCTTCACAACATGATCTGTAAATCCTGGTTCTTCTCTATAGCATGATCTGTAAATCACAGATCTTTACAACATGATCTGTAAATCCTGGTTCTTCTCTATAGCATGATCTGTAAATCACAGATCTTCACAACATGATCTGTAAATCCTGGTTCTCCTCTATAGCATGATCTGTAAATCACAGATCTTCACAACATGATCTGTAAATCCTGGTTCTTCTCTATAGCATGATCTGTAAATCACAGATCTTCACAACATGATCTGTAAATCCTGGTTCTCCTCTATAGCATGATCTATGAAATCTGTTGTTGTTGTTTCTTATCCCCTTGTGTAAAGATTACACGAATTCCATGAGTTCATGCTCCTCAAGCTGTTTTATGATTAGCAGTGGCCTCTCCCAAAGGTCCTGTTTAGTTTTCTGTGAAACCTGATTCAGGGATTCAGTAGGCTAAGGAAGGACAAACACTCGAAGACTAGCCAACTTTTAGAGTAAAAAAAAACTTGCAATATTTATTTCAATGATAAGAAATAAAATACAGTAGAACCTCCCTGTAAAGGACAACACCTAATCGCAGAGCCAAAGTGTTCTTTAGGGAGAGGTGTCCTCTTACCTGAAAGTTGCTAAATTGTAAAAATGGTAATTTTGCAAATGAAAACTGCTCTTTGTAGAAGGGTGTCTGCTAAAGGGTGGTTCTACTGTACTTGTATATGGAAATTGACAATAAATTTCTCTTTGCAAAAATAAAAATTTTGTTAATCTATATATATAAAAATGAATGTTTGTATGTTTGTTTGTATGTATGTCCGGTATACAAATTCGCAGTAGTTCACTAATTCAAACCAAAATTTCCATACATAGGTAAAAAAATACGGGGAAGACGATAGGCTTTTTAAAAAAATATATAAATCAATTATTAAAACTATATATTCAAATTATTCTACTTAGCTCACGAACAGCGCCCTCTATCAAAGATTAGATTAAATTATGCTGATGCAAACAAATAGATAATGCTAATAACAAACAATTATAAAAAAAAAAAATCTTATCTAAATATATATCACTCGGGTAGATATGCACACGGGTCAATCCCGGGGCGAAGCCCGGGTCACCCGTCTAGTTTCCTATATAAGTTTATAAATACTTTTGAAACCTTTTTATCAAGTATAATAAAAAGTATATATAATGAAAATAATTGGCAAATATTTTAAGCAGTTAGCTGTTGCGAATGTGTACCAGTAATGAGGTGAGAAGTGCCAAGTTTACAAACATACTGCCAGCTTGTTTAATGCCCTTCGTCAAGTTGGGTGAATTCATCCACAGCCTGTCAACGGGTGTCATGCTCAAAACTCTCTTATTTCTGTTGTAAAATAAAATTTCCTCCGCTGATTGTTCTTCAGTTAGTTTGTGTGTGAGTGTTCTCACAACAATTGCTGCTCCACATTACGATGATAAACTTTAGAGATCTTAAACACAAAAAAGGTAATAAGACAAAATCTAAATAAATAGTGTGTGATGTTTCTTTAAAACATGCTGTGGTAAAATTTCTCATTCAGTACTTTTGTCTGAAGATGGTAACAACACTTACCGAGATGCCACACACTATTTATTTATTTGGATTTGGTCTTATTATAATCCAAATTGTACCTTATCATTTAAAAGATCTTTTTATGATGTGATGATGATATATATTGTTTATCTAATATTCACAGAGGTTTTCATGTGCTGAGTAGAATGGCGGTGTACATGTTGTGCCTGGTGGCCATTCTAAGAACTCAATGACACACAATCATGTAGTCATCATGGCTTGCCCAGCTTCCAAGCCTTATCCTATAATAACCCCAAACCACATCATTGACTGTATTGACTCATCCATTGATGAGCTCTACTCATTCCCGGCAGACACCATCAAAAGTCTCAAGTTTTACAAGCTTGATACCCTGATATGATTGAGTGGAGATAAGAAAGAAGAAGAAGAATAAATTGTGTTTCAGACCAGTCTCTATTGTTTTCTTGGCCTAGTTTTGTCATGTATCTATGTGACTCTCTCGCTGCACGTATATCTATGTGCACATTTGGAGAATTACAAGCTCCACAGCCTTGTTTGAGAGAGACACCTGGGCTATCTAACCTGTGGAGTGCTGCAGGTCAAGTCCTACTTCTCCCCATCTGAAGATGACTCGGACGAGTACTTCAAGCCCATCCGCACCTACTCCATGGGCAGCCACCCCCAGGTAGGCAGTCCCCCCTCCCCCTCCGCCCCCTGTGCTGACTCCTGTGTCCCCAGCAAATGAGGAAGTCCCATCTGGCCGCCCACTTGGAGCCCTCCAGGACCCGGGCCTACTCCGTCGGGAGCCAAGCCAGCAAGAAGCGTTCCTTACATCCCATCGACCAGGAGCTCGGGTCCTTCAAGACCATTGACAGCAAGGCTTCTCACAAGTCCTCAAGTGCTCCCCTCCTGCCCCCATCTCGCCGGTACGACCGCAGCGAGGACCTCATGGAGCTCAACTATGGCACCAGCAGCACCTACACCCCCATGGGCCCTCCCCGCCCCCGCAAGATATCTCTGGGGAGCCAGCCCAAGTCTTCAGACTACATGGACATGACACGGGGGGACATCAACAAGATTCCCTCCATACCTGACAAGCTCTCGTCGCTCACTGAGAAGAGGCTCTCGCTAGTGTCGGACAAACTGTCCATAGACAGGAAGTGTGACAAGTTTCCTCTACTGCCAGACAAGCTGCCCTCAGGTGCTCTGCTCTCCCCTGCCCTGCCTCCCCGGAGGGTCCCACTGCCGGACCTGGCAGGGGACTACGTCAACCTGGACGTCTCCGCCAAGCCTGCCGTCACAACGCCCAGCCCGGACTATGCCAACCTCCATGTGGGGGGCCACAGAGAGGAGCTGCACTACGCCTCCCTGGACCTGGGCCCGCTGTGCGAAGACTCCCTCCACTTCGAGCCCAGCACCCTGGTGTACGCAGAGATTGACTTTGACTGCCACAGAGACTGACCTAGTCTTCCACCCATGACTGTACATAGAACTGCTGTAGTCTTCTTGTTTAATTAAACCTTGCAGGCTTCTTGTCCTTCCTGCCTGCTCCTGCCTTCATTTACATCACAAAGAGGGCACCTCTCCCTTTAAAAGTGAATAGTACACTTGTTTATCACTCCAGTACAGAATGCAGATATGGGGATGTGTCACAACACCAGCTTTGGAAAATTCAGACATACCTGTTACATATGAAAATACATTATTACAACGGCATCACTGTCTTTCCAAGGCAAAGCACAAAACATTCCATTTTATATTGTCAGAATTTTGGTATTAAAAAGAAAGAGGATATTTGAGTTGACCCATAGATTTGAATGTGTTTGACCAGGTCATTATTTGAGAAAAAAGTAACATTCAAAATTGGCATCAATTTTCAGAGAGAGGTTATACTATGGGTATTTTAATTTTTAAAATATTTATTGAAGGTGTGGTTGTCCCAGTTGTTACCATTCTATTTGACCACTGACCCACTAGAGCTTCCATCCAATATCATAGCCCTAGTAGCTGCCATAACAACAGAACACAGGGGCGCCTTGGTGCACTTACACTACAAGCATGGTACAGGATGCTTACCAAAGTTGGAAAAGTTTTCCTTAGAACAATTATTTTAAAATAAGAGCAAGAATTTTATAGAGAACTTATTCCGTAGCTTGGCAAACTTCTGTGGAAGGTGATAAGGCACAATTTGGATTATAAACACAAGGTAATAAGTCTAAATACATATAAATAGTGTGTGACGTTTTGGCAACATCATTGTTACCATCTTCAGACAAAAGTGATGAATCAGCACTTTGATTCAACAATTTTTTCTGAAGATAGTAACAACGCTGTTACTGAAATGTCACACACTATTTAGATTTGGTGTCATTACCTTGTGTTGTCCCATGTTTGTGCACACATGTGTTTTGTACAGTAGCTCCTCCATGGCCTCTAGATAATGGATCCATGGTAGAGTGTCCTATGGAGACTTTGTTCCCATCCATCCACACTGACTGCTGTAGCCCAACATGGGGCTGGTGTGGTCTAGCCCCCTCCTTGCAATATAATCTCTGGTGGCACTTTGCTGTGAAACTTACTCTGAGACAAAATATGTGAAACTTGGTGAAATATACTCTGAGAGAAAGGATGTGAAACTTGGTGAAATATACTATGAGACAAAGGATGTGAAACTTACTCTGAGATAAAATATGTGAAACTTGGTGAAATATACTCTGAGACAAAGGATGTGAAACTTGGTGAAATATACTATGAGACAAAGGATGTGAAACTTACTCTGAGATAAAATATGTGAAACTTGGTGAAATATACTATGAGACAAAGGATGTGAAACTTGGTGAAATATACTATGAGACAAAGGATGTGAAACTTGGTGAAATATACTCTGAGACAAAGGATGTGAAACTTGGTGAAATATACTATGAGACAAAGGATCTGAAACTTGGTGAAATATACTCTGAGACAAAGGATGTGAAACTTGGAGAAATATACTCTGAGATAAAATATGTGAAACTTGGTGAAATATACTCTGAGACAAAGGATGTGAAACTTGGTGAAATATACTCTGAGACAAAGGATGTGAAACTTGGTGAAATATACTATGAGACAAAGGATGTGAAACTTGGTGAAATATACTATGAGACAAAGGATATGAAACCTGGTGAAATATACTATGAGACAAAGGATGTGAAACTTTGTGAAATATACTATGAGACAAAGGATGTGAAACTTGGTGAAATATACTATGAGACAAAGGATGTGAAACTTACTCTGAGATAAAATATGTGAAACTTGGTGAATATACTATGAGACAAAGGATGTGAAACTTGGTGAAATATACTATGAGACAAAGGATGTGAAACTTACTCTGAGATAAAATATGTGAAACTTGGTGAAATATACTCTGAGACAAAGGATGTGAAACTTGTTGGCGAAACCTACTGTGTGACAAAGGATGTGAAACTTGTTGGCGAAACCTACTGTGAGACAAAGGATGTGAAACCCACTGTGAGAGACAAAATATGTGAGACAAAGGATGTGAAACTTGTTGGCGAAACCTACTGTGAGACAAAGGATGTGAAACTTGTTGGCGAAACCTACTGTGAGACAAAGGATGTGAAACCCACTGTGAGAGACAAAATATGTGAGACAAAGGATGTGAAACTTGTTGGCGAAATCTACTGTGAGACAAAGGATGTGAAACTTGTTGGCGAAACCTACTGTGAGACAAAGGATGTGAAACTTGTTGGCGAAACCTACTGTGAGACAAAGGATGTATAACCTACTGTGAGAGACAAAATATGTGAGACAAAAAATGTGAAACTTGTTGGCGAAACCTACTGTGAGACAAAGGATGTGAAACTTGTTGGCGAAACCTACTGTGAGACAAAGGATGTGAAACCCACTGTGAAAGACAAAATATGTGAGACAAAGGATGTGAAACTTGTTGGCGAAATCTACTGTGAGACAAAGGATGTGAAACTTGTTGGCGAAACCTACTGTGAGACAAAGGATGTGAAACCTACTGTGAGACAAAGGATGTGAAACCTACTCTGAGACAAAGGATGTGAAACTTGTTGGCGAAACCTACTGTGAGACAAAGGATGTGAAACTTACTGTGAGAGACAAAATATGTGAGACAAAGAATGTGAAACTTGTTGGCGAAACCTACTGTGAGACAAAGGATGTGAAACTTGTTGGCGAAACCTACTGTGAGACAAAGGATGTGAAACCTACTGTGAGAGACAAAATATGTGAAACCTACATTGAGAGACAAAAGATGTGAGACAAAGGATGTGAAACCTACAGCGAAATACAAAAGATGTAATACAAAGCATTTGAAACTTACAGTGAGAGACAAAGGATGTGAAACTTGTTGGCGAAACCTACTGTGAGACAAAGGATGTGAAACTTGTTGGCGAAACCTACTGTGAGACAAAAGATGTGAAACCTACTGTGAGAGACAAAATATGTGAGACAAAGGATGTGAAACTTGTTGGCGAAACCTACTGTGAGAGACAAAATATGTGAGACAAAGGATGTGAAACCTGTTGGCGAAACCTACTGTGAGAGAAAAAATATGTGAGACAAAGTATGTGAAACTTGTTGGCGAAACCTACTGTGAGCTAAAGGATGTGAAACCTACTGTGAGAGACAAAATATGTGAAACCTACAGTGAGAGACAAAATATGTGAGACAAAGGATGTGAAACCTACAGTGAGAGACAAAAGATGTGAAACAAAGGATGTGAAACCTACAGTGAGAGACAAAAGATGTGAAACAAAGGATGTGAAACCTACAGTGAGAGACAAAAGATGTGGAACAAAGAATGTCAACTCCTACAGTGAGAGACAAAAGATGTGAAACAAAGAATGTGAAACCTACAGTGAGAGACAAAAGATATGAAACAAAGAATGTCAACTCCTACAGTGAGAGACAAAAGATGTGAGACAAAGGATGTGAAACCTACAGTGAGAGACAAAAGATGTGAAACAAAGAATGTCAACTCCTACATTGCTGACTTCTAGGTAGGATCTCACAGTCAAGTTGTCAACTCCTACATTGCTGACTTCTAGGTAGGATCTCACAGTCAAGTTGACAACTCCACAATGAAATGTTGGCCATTCCTGACCAATCACTGTTTCAACTCTCATCAACAACCTGACGCTGCACATTTTTACAAACGGATAATTTCACAATTACTGAGAGATGGGTTACTCCATCAAACTCTTGCTAAATGTGCATTTTTCTCATGAGAAGAATCTGTCACTTTTAACATTTGGGTTTGTGTTAACTCACAGCCTCTATGCAAATAAAAATTTCAGTGTGTGCAGCTAGGTTAGGTCCCAGGACTGGGGTGAACTAAACAAACAAACAACCTGGCAGATAGGGGAAACAATTAGGCTTATCTACTCTGATAGGCATCTCTTTGGTCTCCTGTACTTGATGGGCGTTTCAAGTTTCTCATCCATTGTTTCACCGCAGGTTTCACATCCTTTGTTTCACAGTAGGTTTCACCAACAAGTTTCACAGATTTCGCCAGAAAGTTTTCACAACCAAATTGTATTCCCATTCATCAGTTATGAATCTGGGGAAAAGCAGATTTAAACAGGAAAATTTCTAACAGTTTTTACTTCCCTAGAGAAATCCTTATAACATCAGGGCGGCAATAAGTACATCTACTGAACACCCTGCCTCTAGGTGTGGAGATTCTCTCGAAACAAACTTTATAATTACAGAAAATGGAGACAGACGCCACCATCAGTAAGCCACATCAGCCGGCAGGTCATCATAATTATACCTCAGAAGATACTCCTCAGATCGCCATTGGAAGATTACCTACAGTAGTGACTGTGCACAAGTAGGCTCTAAGCCCACGAAGTGAAGAATTGATGAAGACTGCCCCAGTTTCCAGGTAGAAGCCCCAGCGATAGTAGAGGCGTTCAAGATTGCCACGGAAACAAATGAAACCACAATCATTCACAGCGAAAGTAATTAACTGATTTATCGAGGCCGAACTGCCTTATAAACGACGTTTTTATACAAGTGCCCAGTCGCTGCAGCCAAAGTCGCCTCATCAAGTAAAAGCTTCCCTGTTTACTACGATAAAACTCTAACTAACAGCATAAAAGGGAAATAAAACTTTGATGTGACTGGAAAACAAGGTATTAACTTCCAAACAGTTTTCCTCAACTCTTGAAGAGTTAGAAACAAAGTTGTATGATACATTTTATAGATTTTGAAAATAGAGCAATTAAAAATTTTATAGATTCCGCCTCTGTCGACGCTACATTCTTAGACAACACCTCAAAGAAGAAGATCAAAGCTTCAGACTCTATTTATAACCAGAATAAAGTTTCACTATCATGCCTGTGATTGTCCTGTACTGACAGCCCAATCTTACTCTTTTCTTATTTCTGGTCATTATGGGAGGTTACCGGCTTCATGAAAGATTTCGGCATTTGACCAGGAGCCTGGAAGACGCTACCACCAACCAACATGGCTGCTATGACACCGCAGTCCTCAAAGTTTTGTACCTCTCACTCCCTCAAAACTATTGTCCAATCTCTTTCTCACCTATTTACCAGTCAGAAATGTTCCTTTCTTTTCCTACTTTCCTTGAATCCAATGCGAGAAACATCCCGCCCTTCCAAGTATTCCACACACCAGGTCCGATAGTACATCTGTGGGCGCTTGCTTATCTGTGGCTTATATAACGATTACCGATGGGGTCAGTGCACTGGTTCGCTGACTTGACCCTATAAGAACCGGTTATATAAGATAAGCATCCCCGAGGCAAACAGCTTCTGATCTAAAACATTCCAAGATGACCTTAACATCAAGACTGAGGAGTTTCAATCCGGGGTCAAACAATAGTTAGTTCGTGGTACAGCTTGGGGGAAAGGACTCCGTCACATTACCTCGAGTGACCAATCCTGAGAATATCTAGAGGACTGAACCGGCTATTTTGTTTCCAGGGGTTTTAGACCTGTTTCTCTGTGATGCGGAGAAATGTCCGTTTTGCCCGCTCAGCTTAGAGAAATATACTCATGGACAAAACTTGAGGAAGTGGAAAGTCTGTGAAGTGGGTGTCTCTTTTTTTTTTAAGGAGGCAGAGGCAATTTATCTCCCACTTGGTTATATCGAGTGTCTTCAATAAAGGTCACTGTAATATCTTTCCGAGTTATTGTCTGAATCCCGATATACATGGTAAAAGATACAACTTCCTCAAGTTTTGTCCATGAGTGTGCTGTGTGTATAAAGCGTATTCTAAGTTCGACAACCACATTCCATGAGGTCAGATAAAGAATCCCTGTGGACTGAGCCAGAGGACTTTTGTCGACTTGTGTCGGGCAGTGACGTGACGTGGGATGTTCGGTGTTGAAGAGAATGTTTTACGACTTAGTTGCATACACGATGCTATAGTGTAGGTAGGTTCCAGACAAGTTTGTGGCCGTCAAAAACTTGCTATAGAAGCGATCAGTTCAATGCAATATCAGATCGGTCTGTTAAATTAAACTGGCGAAACCGCAGCGAGGGTTCACCACTGATGAGCCAGGCCCTCCCTCACACAATATTACATCGCAGTAGGAACTATGGGAAATGTTTTATATATAGGCAGGACAGAAGTGTTGCTGAGCATGTCAGGATGATTAAACCAATTTTGGAAGTCACGTTTATTTTTTAACGCGAATGGATTACATAAATGTCTAAGAAAATTCCTATTTATTGTTTGCCAGTCTTGAAGGCACACGTTGTGTACAATCCCCCTTATTTCGCTGGATGAGAAAAGCAAAGGTACTTTGTTGACTTGTCGAAATAAATTCGACATTTCTTGGTTCACAGTTTCCTCTCCACTCCACGAATTAACTCTCGGAAAAAGCTGTGAACCCACGTCTCAGGTTCCTGTTCTGTTTGAACATCCCAAGCATGTTTTGGAACCATCCGTACGCCCTTTTGTTGCTGTTGGGCTGTGAGCATTTTAGGAATAAACAATGAAGGCGTCTTTCAAAACGGCGCAAGTATATTTTAACACTCATTCCAATTATGGGTTTTAACATTTCTTCCTCTAAGTCTCGTCACCTTTCCTGATTCAAATGTGTTTTGGACGTCCCACACCGCTCTTGTACCAGAGGATTGGACGTCCCACACCGCTCTTGTACCGGAGGATTGGACGTCCCACACCGCTCTTGTACCGGAGGATTGGACGTCCGCTCTTGTACCGGCAGCTAAACCATTACAATCTTCATACGATGCATCAGCGCGCCATCTGTTGAAAGAAATCTAAACTATTCTCGACGCGTTTGATTATTTTTGAAAAAAGTAATTTTCTACTGCCCTTACTGCAATGATAAAATAATGGGAGGGCCTGGCTAATCAGTGGTGAACCTTCCAAGAGGTTTTGTGTGGCAGTTTAAACGTTTATATTTTTTAGTTTCAAATTTTCTGATTTCGTAACAACATTTGATACAAATTCGCTCTTCAGTATTTAGATCCACAACAGAAAACATTAAACAAAAAGTGTAAAAAAACATTCTACCTACGCTGTGGAGACATTTGAAGTGTTATATTCCGCCGTCTCGCGCCCAAGTTTTCAGATTGACTCTATTAGAATGTATTGATTGTGCGTGGGTTTTTTCCATTTCGCGAATTGATTGGACACACTTGCATATACTTCAACCACCCTTGCCGATCTATCTGAATTCATCAAGAGCTGGTGTTGTGACCCCAAACTAGGCGACTTGCCCAAATATATGCGTTGAATTCTTTTTAAAAGGTAAAAGTGCACACAAATGCATTCTTCCAGCAAAATTAAGTAAATTGTATCCTCAATGACTTAGCAAATTTCTATATTTTAGCGAAAATATTTCCAGTTGAAGGCGATGCCGAGAGCATTCTATTTATGCTATATATGATTGATTCCCTGGCGTTGAGTCGAAGCGGAGATTGAAGCATCACGACACAGAGTTGACAAGAGCTGAACTCACCTCCGCAGACGATATCTCGACTCCGATAACATCGGCTGATAGCCGCGGCGCCGTCGTCCTGGTCTCTCGTAGCTCCTCGCCCCTGGACTCCCGTGTAGCTCCTCACTTCTGGACTCCCGTGTAGCTCCTCACTTCTGGACTCCCGTGTAGACCCTCACTTCTGGACTCCCGTGTAGCTCCTCACTTCTGGACTCCCGTGTAGGTCCTCACTTCTGGACTCCCGTGTAGCTCCTCACTTCTGGACTCCCGTGTAGCTCCTCACTTCTGGACTCCCGTGTAGCTCCTCACTTCTGGACTCCCGTGTAGCTCCTCACTTCTGGACTCCCGTGTAGGTCCTCACTTCTGGACTCCCGTGTAGCTCCTCACTTCTGGACTCCCGTGTAGGTCCTCACTTCTGGACTCCCGTGTAGGTCCTCACTTCTGGACTCCCGTGTAGGTCCTCACTTCTGGACTCCCGTGTAGGTCCTCACTTCTGGACTCCCGTGTAGCTCCTCACTTCTGGACTCCCGTGTAGGTCCTCACTTCTGGACTCCCGTGTAGGTCCTCACTTCTGGACTCCCGTGTAGCTCCTCACTTCTGGACTCCCGTGTAGCTCCTCACTTCTGGACTCCCGTGTAGGTCCTCACTTCTGGACTCCCGTGTAGCTCCTCACTTCTGGACTCCCGTGTAGCTCCTCACTTCTGGACTCCCGTGTAGCTCCTCACTTCTGGACTCCCGTGTAGCTCCTCACTTCTGGACTCCCGTGTAGGTCCTCACTTCTGGACTCCCGTGTAGGTCCTCACTTCTGGACTCCCGTGTAGCTCCTCGCCCCTGGACTCCCGTGTAGGCCCTCACTTCTGGACTCCCGTGTAGCTCCTCACTTCTGGACTCCCGTGTAGCTCCTCACTTCTGGACTCCCGTGTAGGTCCTCACTTCTGGACTCCCGTGTAGCTCCTCACTTCTGGACTCCCGTGTAGCTCCTCACTTCTGGACTCCCGTGTAGCTCCTCACTTCTGGACTCCCGTGTAGCTCCTCACTTCTGGACTCCCGTGTAGGTCCTCACTTCTGGACTCCCGTGTAGCTCCTCACTTCTGGACTCCCGTGTAGGCCCTCACTTCTGGACTCCCGTGTAGGTCCTCACTTCTGGACTCCCGTGTAGGTCCTCACTTCTGGACTCCCGTGTAGCTCCTCACTTCTGGACTCCCGTGTAGCTCCTCACTTCTGGACTCCCGTGTAGCTCCTCACTTCTGGACTCCCGTGTAGGTCCTCACTTCTGGACTCCCGTGTAGGCCCTCACTTCTGGACTCCCGTGTAGCTCCTCACTTCTGGACTCCCGTGTAGGCCCTCACTTCTGGACTCCCGTGTAGCTCCTCACTTCTGGACTCCCGTGTAGCTCCTCACTTCTGGACTCCCGTGTAGGCCCTCACTTCTGGACTCCCGTGTAGGTCCTCACTTCTGGACTCCCGTGTAGGTCCTCACTTCTGGACTCCCGTGTAGCTCCTCACTTCTGGACTCCCGTGTAGCTCCTCACTTCTGGACTCCCGTGTAGGTCCTCACTTCTGGACTCCCGTGTAGCTCCTCACTTCTGGACTCCCGTGTAGCTCCTCACTTCTGGACTCCCGTGTAGGCCCTCACTTCTGGACTCCCGTGTAGCTCCTCACTTCTGGACTCCCGTGTAGCTCCTCACTTCTGGACTCCCGTGTAGGTCCTCACTTCTGGACTCCCGTGTAGGCCCTCACTTCTGGACTCCCGTGTAGCTCCTCACTTCTGGACTCCCGTGTAGGCCCTCACTTCTGGACTCCCGTGTAGCTCCTCACTTCTGGACTCCCGTGTAGCTCCTCACTTCTGGACTCCCGTGTAGGCCCTCACTTCTGGACTCCCGTGTAGGCTCCTCACTTCTGGACTCCCGTGTAGGTCCTCACTTCTGGACTCCCGTGTAGCTCCTCACTTCTGGACTCCCGTGTAGCTCCTCACTTCTGGACTCCCGTGTAGGTCCTCACTTCTGGACTCCCGTGTAGCTCCTCACTTCTGGACTCCCGTGTAGCTCCTCACTTCTGGACTCCCGTGTAGGCCCTCACTTCTGGACTCCCGTGTAGCTCCTCACTTCTGGACTCCCGTGTAGCTCCTCACTTCTGGACTCCCGTGTAGGTCCTCACTTCTGGACTCCCGTGTAGCTCCTCACTTCTGGACTCCCGTGTAGCTCCTCACTTCTGGACTCCCGTGTAGGCCCTCACTTCTGGACTCCCGTGTAGCTCCTCACTTCTGGACTCCCGTGTAGCTCCTCACTTCTGGACTCCCGTGTAGCTCCTCACTTCTGGACTCCCGTGTAGGTCCTCACTTCTGGACTCCCGTGTAGGTCCTCACTTCTGGACTCCCGTGTAGCTCCTCACTTCTGGACTCCCGTGTAGGCCCTCACCTCTGGACTCCCGTGTAGGTCCTCACTTCTGGACTCCCGTGTAGGTCCTCACTTCTGGACTCCCGTGTAGGCCCTCACTTCTGGACTCCCGTGTAGCTCCTCACTTCTGGACTCCCGTGTAGGCTCCTCACTTCTGGACTCCCGTGTAGCTCCTCACTTCTGGACTCCCGTGTAGGTCCTCACTTCTGGACTCCCGTGTAGGCTCCTCACTTCTGGACTCCCGTGTAGCTCCTCACTTCTGGACTCCCGTGTAGGTCCTCACTTCTGGACTCCCGTGTAGCTCCTCACTTCTGGACTCCCGTGTAGGCCCTCACTTCTGGACTCCCGTGTAGGCCCTCACTTCTGGACTCCCGTGTAGGTCCTCACTTCTGGACTCCCGTGTAGGTCCTCACTTCTGGACTCCCGTGTAGCTCCTCACTTCTGGACTCCCGTGTAGGCCCTCACTTCTGGACTCCCGTGTAGCTCCTCACTTCTGGACTCCCGTGTAGGCTCCTCACTTCTGGACTCCCGTGTAGCTCCTCACTTCTGGACTCCCGTGTAGGTCCTCACTTCTGGACTCCCGTGTAGGTCCTCACTTCTGGACTCCCGTGTAGCTCCTCACTTCTGGACTCCCGTGTAGGCTCCTCACTTCTGGACTCCCGTGTAGGTCCTCACTTCTGGACTCCCGTGTAGGCTCCTCACTTCTGGACTCCCGTGTAGCTCCTCACTTCTGGACTCCCGTGTAGGCCCTCACTTCTGGACTCCCGTGTAGCTCCTCACTTCTGGACTCCCGTGTAGCTCCTCACTTCTGGACTCCCGTGTAGGCCCTCACTTCTGGACTCCCGTGTAGGCTCCTCACTTCTGGACTCCCGGTGTAGCTCCTCACTTCTGGACTCCCGTGTAGGTCCCTCACTTCTGGACTCCCGTGTAGCTCCTCACTTCTGGACTCCCGTGTAGGCCCTCACTTCTGGACTCCCGTGTAGGCTCCTCACTTCTGGACTCCCGTGTAGGTCCTCACTTCTGGACTCCCGTGTAGGCTCCTCACTTCTGGACTCCCGTGTAGCTCCTCACTTCTGGACTCCCGTGTAGGCCCTCACTTCTGACTCCCGTGTAGTCCTCACTTCTGGACTCCCGTGTAGGCCCTCACTTCTGGACTCCCGTGTAGCTCCTCACTTCTGGACTCCCGTGTAGCTCCTCACTTCTGGACTCCCGTGTAGCTCCTCACTTCTGGACTCCCGTGTAGCTCCTCACTTCTGGACTCCCGTGTAGCTCCTCACTTCTGGACTCCCGTGTAGGTCCTCACTTCTGGACTCCCGTGTAGCTCCTCACTTCTGGACTCCCGTGTAGGTCCTCACTTCTGGACTCCCGTGTAGCTCCTCACTTCTGGACTCCCGTGTAGCTCCTCACTTCTGGACTCCCGTGTAGGTCCTCACTTCTGGACTCCCGTGTAGCTCCTCACTTCTGGACTCCCGTGTAGGTCCTCACTTCTGGACTCCCGTGTAGCTCCTCACTTCTGGACTCCCGTGTAGGTCCTCACTTCTGGACTCCCGTGTAGCTCCTCACTTCTGGACTCCCGTGTAGCTCCTCACTTCTGGACTCCCGTGTAGGTCCTCACTTCTGGACTCCCGTGTAGCTCCTCACTTCTGGACTCCCGTGTAGCTCCTCACTTCTGGACTCCCGTGTAGGTCCTTCACTTCTGGACTCCCGTGTAGCTCCTCACTTCTGGACTCCCGTGTAGGTCCTTCACTTCTGGACTCCCGTGTAGCTCCTCACTTCTGGACTCCCGTGTAGGTCCTCACTTCTGGACTCCCGTGTAGGTCCTCACTTCTGGACTCCCGTGTAGCTCCTCACTTCTGGACTCCCGTGTAGCTCCTCACTTCTGGACTCCCGTGTAGGCCCTCACTTCTGGACTCCCGTCTAGGTCCTCACTTCTGGACTCCCGTGTAGCTCCTCACTTCTGGACTCCCGTGTAGGTCCTCACTTCTGGACTCCCGTGTAGCTCCTCACTTCTGGACTCCCGTGTAGCTCCTCACTTCTGGACTCCCGTGTAGCTCCTCACTTCTGGACTCCCGTGTAGGTCCTCACTTCTGGACTCCCGTGTAGCTCCTCACTTCTGGACTCCCGTGTAGGTCCTCACTTCTGGACTCCCGTGTAGGTCCTCACTTCTGGACTCCCGTGTAGCTCCTCACTTCTGGACTCCCGTGTAGGCCCTCACTTCTGGACTCCCGTCTAGGTCTTCACTTCTGGACTCCCGTGTAGGCCCTCACTTCTGGACTCCCGTGTAGGTCCTCACTTCTGGACTCCCGTGTAGGCCCTCACTTCTGGACTCCCGTCTAGGTCTTCACTTCTGGACTCCCGTGTAGGTCCTCACTTCTGGACTCCCGTGTAGGTCCTCACTTCTGGACTCCCGTGTAGCTCCTCACTTCTGGACTCCCGTGTAGGCCCTCACTTCTGGACTCCCGTGTAGGTCCTCACTTCTGGACTCCCGTGTAGGTCCTCACTTCTGGACTCCCGTGTAGGTCCTCACTTCTGGACTCCCGTGTAGGTCTTCACTTCTGGACTCCCGTGTAGCTCCTCACTTCTGGACTCCCGTGTAGCTCCTCACTTCTGGACTCCCGTGTAGGTCCTCACTTCTGGACTCCCGTGTAGGTCCTCACTTCTGGACTCCCGTGTAGGTCCTCACTTCTGGACTCCCGTGTAGGTCTTCACTTCTGGACTCCCGTGTAGCTCCTCGCCCCTGGACTCCCGTGTAGGTCCTCACTTCTGGACTCCCGTGTAGGTCCTCACCCCTGGACTCCCGTGTAGCTCCTCACTTCTGGACTCCCGTGTAGGCCCTCACTTCTGGACTCCCGTGTAGGTCCTCACTTCTGGACTCCCGTGTAGGTCCTCACTTCTGGACTCCCGTGTAGGTCCTCACTTCTGGACTCCCGTGTAGCTCCTCACTTCTGGACTCCCGTGTAGCTCCTCACTTCTGGACTCCCGTGTAGCTCCTCACTTCTGGACTCCCGTGTAGGCCCTCACTTCTGGACTCCCGTGTAGGTCCTCACTTCTGGACTCCCGTGTAGCTCCTCACTTCTGGACTCCCGTGTAGGTCCTCACTTCTGGAATCCCGTGTAGGTCCTCACCCCTGGACTCCCGTGTAGCTCCTCACTTCTGGACTCCCGTGTAGGTCCTCACTTCTGGACTCCCGTGTAGCTCCTCACTTCTGGACTCCCGTGTAGCTCCTCACTTCTGGACTCCCGTGTAGCTCCTCACTTCTGGACTCCCGTGTATCTCCTCACTTCTGGACTCCCGTGTAGCTCCTCACTTCTGGACTCCCGTGTAGCTCCTCACTTCTGGACTCCCGTGTAGGTCCTCACTTCTGGACTCCCGTGTAGGTTCTCACTTCTGGACTCCCGTGTAGCTCCTCACTTCTGGACTCCCGTGTAGGTCCTCACTTCTGGACTCCCGTGTAGCTCCTCACTTCTGGACTCCCGTGTAGGTCCTCACTTCTGGACTCCCGTGTAGGTCCTCACCCCTGGACTCCCGTGTAGCTCCTCACTTCTGGACTCCCGTGTAGCTCCTCACTTCTGGACTCCCGTGTAGCTCCTCACTTCTGGACTCCCGTGTAGCTCCTCACTTCTGGACTCCCGTGTAGCTCCTCACTTCTGGACTCCCGTGTAGGTCCTCACTTCTGGACTCCCGTGTAGCTCCTCACTTCTGGACTCCCGTGTAGCTCCTCACTTCTGGACTCCCGTGTAGGTCCTCACTTCTGGACTCCCGTGTAGCTCCACACTTCTGGACTCCCGTGTAGGTCCTCACTTCTGGACTCCCGTGTAGGTCCTCACTTCTGGACTCCCGTGTAGGTCCTCACTTCTGGACTCCCGTGTAGGTCCTCACTTCTGGACTCCCGTGTAGGTCCTCACTTCTGGACTCCCGTGTAGGTCCTCACTTCTGGACTCCCGTGTAGGTCCTCACTTCTGGACTCCCGTGTAGGTCCTCACTTCTGGACTCCCGTGTAGGTCCTCACTTCTGGACTCCCGTGTAGGTCCTCACTTCTGGACTCCCGTGTAGGTCCTCACTTCTGGACTCCCGTGTAGGTCCTCACTTCTGGACTCCCGTGTAGCTCCTCACTTCTGGACTCCCGTGTAGCTCCTCACTTCTGGACTCCCGTGTAGCTCCTCACTTCTGGACTCCCGTGTAGCTCCTCACTTCTGGACTCCCGTGTAGCTCCTCACTTCTGGACTCCCGTGTAGCTCCTCACTTCTGGACTCACGTGTAGGCCCTCACTTCTGGACTCCCGTGTAGCTCCTCACTTCTGGACTCCCGTGTAGCTCCTCCCTTCTGGTCTGCCGTGTAGGTCCTCACTTCTGGACTCCCGTGTAGCTCCTCCCTTCTGGACTCCCGTGTAGCTCCTCCCTTCTGGACTCCCGCGTAGCTCCTCAATCCTGGACCTCACACACGTGTAGGGCCGTCCATATCTTCTTATCTGTAACCATATCCTCAGTGTCTCCACAAGTAGACCCATGTCCTCCCCTATTAAGCTAAATTTCATATGTGAATTCCTAGGAACAATGATCCAAAATGAGAAGCACCAGACTAGAAATAATTATTGTGTAATTCGGGTTCTACTGCAATTGAGCTCAACGACTATACAGCTGGCACCATTTAGTTCTCACCGTCACCACGAGGGGAGCTACAGTCTGACTAGAACAGCTACAGTGCGCTGTTTATTGTACATAATTATCCTTCTTGTCTTAACACACGAAACTCCTATTATAATATTCTGTGTAAAATTAAATACTTGTTAAATAAACACCATTGTTTGATTATTTAGCACATTCAAAAATTCTACTCCCATCAAATTTTGGGAATATTTAAAACACTGTTTCAGACTCAAAGGGCTTCTCGTTCTGGAAGGGTTGTACGAACTTTACTGTTATACAGACCGAAATCCCCGGTGTTATTCGACAAGCAAATGAACAAAGCATTCAAAAAGACAAAGCCTAAATCTTAAATACCTCTCATTACAGTCACTTAAAACTCTTTAAAAATTCAATAACAGCAGAACTATATCTACTCACAAATACTCCTCTGGTAATTAAAACACTTTTTGCGCAACTGAGACTTCTATGGGTGTTCTTTCCAGAAAACCGTTCAAAGTGCTGGAAGAATGATTGTCCTTTAACTTGTGAATTATGTAATGGCAGAATACAATATGAAATCATGCATACAATATTTGGTTGGTTTTGCTTGAAGAAAGAGAAAAAGAAATCTTGGGCGACTTTGTCTCAATCCGAAAGTCAACAAATATATAACTGGATGAATACAATGATGTTTGATGAAGGTCTTCTCTTTGATTTATATAAATTCTACAAGGCCGCAGTCACCGTTCGGAGGAGATTAATGGATTCGCCGAATGTCGTGGTCCATTTGGATGAGGAAAGCGAAGACTACAACGCGGCTCATTCCACACTCGTCCTTTCAGAGAGAATATACTTTTACAGGCTACTAAACAAAGAAAAAATAGCAGAGCGTGGTTAACACTCGTCCTTTCAGTGATACGCCAACCTTGACGTATGTACGGTGGGTTCTGTGGCCACTGGACACGCGTCGGACGTGGAGGCTGTTGTTGGGTTCTGTGCTGCCTGGAGTATATCTATGCTTCCTACCTGCGGTGAATCTGTATAAGACCGTGGTCTTAATAAAATTGCATGTGTGTGAATTAAAAACAAACACTGTTGATACACCATAGTTAAGAGACTATCCAGACACAAAAAATTTCGAACTAAAAACAATTTATACGGAAGGGGAAAAGGGCTACAGATTCCACCGTACATACATCAAAGTTAGCGTATCACTGAAAGGACGAGTGTTAACCACGCTCTGGTATTTTTCCGTTGGTCAGTAGCCCGTAAAAACATATTCTCTCTGAAAGGACGAGTGTGGAATTAGCCGCGTTCTAGTCTTCGCTTTCTTCATCCAAATGGACCACGACATTCGGCGAATCCATTAATCTTCTCCGAACAGTGACTGCGGCCTTGTAGAATTTATTTAAATCAAAGAGAAGACCATGATCAAACATCATTGTATTCATCCAGTTATATATTTGCTCTGTGAGTCTCAAGGAGTTGACCGCCGAGCGCCTGTCTAGTCGCCGACAGTATCGCTCTGGTGGCGCAATGTTTATTTTGGAGCGCGGGGTGCAGGGTCCTCTCTCTCTCTCTTAAAGGCTCTTTATCCTGGCCGCGCTATTTCGAGGATTGACCGACCGGCCCAGGTGAGTGGCACGTCTACACGTGGTGAGCCGTCATGTCTACACGAGGGGTGGACTCACGTCTACACGGGGGGTGGACTCACGTCTACACGGGGGTGGCCTCACGTCTACACGAGGGGTGGACTCACGTCTACACGAGGGGTGGACTCACGTCTACACGGGGGGTGGCCTCACGTCTACACGGGGGGTGGCCTCACGTCTACACGTGGGATGGCCTCACGTCTACACGGGGGGGGGGGGGGGGCTCATGTCTACACTTGGGTTGGCCTCACGTCTACACGGGGGGTGAACTGAGGTCTACACGAGGGTTGGCCTCACGTCTACACGGGGGGAGGCCTCACGTCTACACGGGTGGTGAACTGAGGTCTACACGAGGGTTGGCCTCACGTCTACAGTTGGGTTGGCCTCACGTCTACACGGGGGGTGCCATCACGTCTACACGGGGGGTTGCCGTCACGTTTACACGGGGAGGTGGCCTCACGTCTACACGGGGGGAGGCCCAACATGTTGGGATTGTTAGAAGACATGCTTGCTATCTACCTGAGAAGTTTGGTATTCTATAATTAGTTTTGGGGCAACAAAAATCGACATATTTTGAAAATTATTTATTAAATAACTCTAAATTGAGTCTGAATTATTTAGAAAAAATGAAAACTCAAAGCTAGACCTACTCGGAGAAGATGAAGTGTACCATTATATAGTGTGTACTATTGGATATGGTATTTTGCCATTATGGAACCACCGGTGTAAGAATGATACTTTAAAAATTTTATAGAATTACTTCGGATAGAAAACATCGCTACACAAGTCTTCGAGTGTTTGGGGCAAGTTATGATGTCGAATGTACAAACCATGTTGTCCTGTCGGCTGGCTGGGGTAGCTGCAGACGATATTGTGAGTGGAAGCATGTTGAGACATTCCTGGACAAAACTTAAGGAAGTTTCATATTTTGATGTCGCCGGTCGTCTCTTTTTTAAAGGAGACAGAGGCAATTTTTGTTCACACTTGGCTATCTCGTGTGTCTTCAATAAAGGTCGCTGTAATATATTTCAGAGTTATTGTCAGAATCCCGATATACATGCTAAAAGGTACAACTTCCTCAAGTTTTGCCATGAATGTATTTAGATCACGTAGTTAGGAAAAAGTACGGAGTGTGCTCGAGTCTGAAAGGTTTGTATATAGGTAGGCTGTGTGTGTTTAAATGGAATACGCACAAGTTTTGGTTATCAAGATATATAATTTGTTGCCATACTTATTTTTGGAAATGTGTTTCTTTTCAAATATATTATCTCTACAGAACTTACTGGAATGATAAAAGCTAATGAATGAGAAGGCTTGGCTCATCAGAGGTGAACCCTCTCAATTGTTTCGCCAAATTAATCTCCAGACCGCTCTCTACTATTACATTGGATTGGTTTTCATTTGGCGAAACACCGCTGAGTGGGTTCACCACTGATGAGCCAAACCCTCTCATTAAAAATATATAATTGCAGTAAGGCTTGTATAGATAATATTTGATGATATATGTGGAAAGAAACACCTGGTTCAAATTCACATTAATAGGTACCGCTCAACAAGAGCAACCTAGTTCATGATAATTGAAACAGTGAATAATATATGTGAAGGTTATTCGCCCGATTGGATGTTTGGTTCTGGGGACAATTGCCTCTCACTATAACATCTAAATACACGTATCTGGGTTACCAGCTGACAGCGTCAAACTCAACTCAACAGGCGGCAAAGCATTTTAAAAACAAGGCGCTAAATGCTATTAATGCGGTCTGGGCAATATCGACTAAAACAAGAATCAATTCTATCAGATCTTCACTCAAGCTTCTAGACTCAATGGCTCTGTCAACCTTGCTCTACGCAGCTCCAATTTGGGCAAACAACCAAAAAAACTTGGTTGACAGGGTACAAGACAATTTCTTACGGAGACTTCTAAATTTACCCAGATATACTCCTGGTTTTATTCTACGTATGGAGTGCGGAAGAACGTCACTGGGAGTTACGGTGCTGAAACTTACACTCGGGTTCTGGCTTAGAATTCTAAAAATGAACAGCAGCCGACTCCCCCATATATGCTTAGCTCAACTATATGAAATATCAAGAAATAGAAATATATATATATTGGACTTGCGGAAAGTTTGGCCAACATACTCAACTCAACAGGATTTTCTTGGTTAATTAACTGCAACGATGCAAAGATTATCCGGCAAGAAATACCTTTAATAACTAAAATTGCAATAGAACAATCTATTCAAAGTGACCAGGCAAAAATAGAGAATTCTAAATTCTACTCTCACTATAAGTATTTACACAGTTCATTCCGAATTGAAAACTATTTACTTAGCAACTTTCCATTCCCAGTAAAACGCTATATCGCACAACAGAGAATACTATATTCGTTTTTCAAGGAAACCATACAAACATTTTCAAAGAGGGTGATAAGATTTGTGATCTCTGCAAAGAAAATATGGAAACTGAACTATCTCATTACATCTATGAATGCCAAGATATTAGTGAGGAGAGAAGGACATTCTTTTCAATGGTAGACACCAGCCAACTTAGGTCAATCCAAATGATGTTAACCAGTGCCCAAACTGCCTCCTAATAAATCTGACTCCTCCGCTGAGGTCTCCAGTACCATCCTCACGGCCATGTTCTGGCAGACCTTGTGCTTGGGCGTCCAAATAGATCAACTTCTCTCATCGCTCGGAATAACCACAGACACTCTTCAACCGTCCCTTTTTCCAGAGATATAGGAGGCAAACGGTCTTTCTGCTAGGACTGACCCACTTCAATCCTACATTGATGACCAAACTCAGCATGGAACTTTCTGGTCAACTGGTTCTGCTTAACAACCCCTCAAGACCGCAATAAGAACTGCTAGGCGTGTAGTAGTGATTGAACAGTCCGAGCGATTTGAATAAAACAGTGTTTGCTAAGTCGGAATACACTCTGAGCTTCAACGCCAGCGTGCATTCAATAAGTCCCCATCGTCTTTATGAAGATGCCCAATTGCTAAGGACCGGCATGGAACGACGAGTATATCACAGCTAATTATCTTCCTTTTTCCCGCTCTACCTTATAAATATATGAAGTATGTTTATTACATTTTTCAGCTAAATCTTTGAGAATGCTGAAAGAAAGCTTCTCCGAATCGATTATCACAAATTTAAAAAGAGCGATGAATAGATAATGAGAGATATTCGATCATACAAATCATACCTCAAATTATTTAGCTTGAAAATAAATCATAAACTATTTTATTATATCTGGAAACAAGAAGTTGATTCCATAAGTATTGAGTTATTAGCAGGAATAAAAAGGAATCTTTTTTTTTTCAGGAGCGAGGAGCGATTCAATAAGTTCCATGTGTTCAATTCAAGATCACATTCTATTTTAAAGGAATTGAGAGAGGAGATGTTAATTGGGGTGTCACGTCCTCTGTCAGAGAATTCCGCGCTGTCGCAGAGATTAGGGCTCGGCGCACGTTGAATACGTCTACTTCAAACACCACTAAGGTTTAAACATAAACTGTAAGTTAGTGGCCAATATTCAGAGATTTTATAAACAGGAAGACATCGTGATATATAGGTTATTTCAAACAAAGAAATGTTGGGTATAAACTGATAGATTGTGTAAATATACGTTTCTGTGATATTTTCATCTTACGTTTGAATATTTAGACAACTTATATATTAAATCCGTTATATTTAGAGCTATTATGTGTATTCCACTATACTTGACGTGTATTTGGATTTTCCTGCCATAATATATAATAAATGTGCGATATGAAGGTATAACATATTAGAAAACTCATTTGATCGAAATCAAATTCTAAGTTTGTTTGAGCACCGTCACTCTACACCTGCACCACTAGGTAGGTAGGTCGAATATCTTTGTGTTTCCTATTTGAATCCAGTTGAAGCATTGTAGGCCAAAGCGGACGCCGATAGATTTGATGGCCGACTAGAAACTGTTGGCTGTAAATTAGATGTGGAAGAAAGACGTGGGGATATCGGAGGTCGTGGGACCGGGGTGGGGGAGAAGTTTCCGTCCCTGATAGCAGATGTTGCATCAGCCAGGGTTTCGTCCTCTGGCATTTCATCAGGTAAGTGGGGCGTCGGACCTTGGCGAGCGGGGCGATATACAATGGACCAGCTGTCCGTCCGTCCGTCCTGGGGAAGATCTCGTTCATCTTATTTCTGCATTATTTTAAGATACTTCTTGAGGGATATTCTGTAACTCTCACTTCTTGCGAGGCGTTCATTTCTTGAGGAGACATTTCGTATTTTCTTTTCTTGGTGAGGACTTTCTGTGACTTGATTCTTTGGTGAAAAATTCTGTAAATTCCTTCTTTTTTGGAAGGAGGTCAGTCGGGAATGTTGTCAGACATTCCGGCTTCGTGCCTCTGTGAGCCATTCTGTAATCTCTCTAAGGAATTCTCAGATCGATATTGCAAGGAAGGAGATAGTTTCATCAGCCGTTGGTGTCGTCAGTATTGTCATCACTAGCTCGCCGTTATTTACTCCGCCGTGGACTCTAGGTCCGTCGTCATACATCTTTTGATGACCGAGGTCCAGGACTCCAGGTCCGGCTATCTGTTGATGACCGAGGTCCGGGACTCCAGATCCGGCTATCTGTTGATGACCGAGGTCCAGGACTCCAGGTCCGGCTATCTGTTGATGACCGAGGTCCAGGACTCTAGGTCCGACCAACTGTTGATGACCGAGGACCAGGACTCCAGATCCGGATATCTGTTGATGACCGAGGTCCAGGACTCCAGGTCCGGCTATCTGTTGATGACCGAGGTCCAGGACTCTAGGTCCGGCTATCTGTTGATGACCGAGGTCCAGGACTTCAGGTCCGGGAGACATATGTTGATGACCAAGGTCCAGGACTCTAGGTCCGACAATCTGTTGATGACCGAGGACCAGGACTCCAGATCCGGATATCTGTTGATGACCGAGGTCCAGGACTCTAGGTCCGTCGTCAGACATCTGCTGATGACAGAGGTCCAGGACTCCAGGTCCGGGAGACATCTGTTGATGACCAAGGTCCAGGACTCTAGGTCCGACAATCTGTTGATGACCGAGGTCCAGGACTCCAGGTCCGACAATCTGTTGATGATCGAGGTCCAGGACTCCAGGTCCGGCTATCTGTTGATGACCGAGGTCCGGGACTCCAGATCCGACTATCTGTTGATGACCGAGGTCCAGGACTCTAGGTCCGGCTATCTGTTGATGACCGAGGTCCAGGACTTCAGGTCCGGGAGACATCTGTTGATGACCAAGGTCCAGGACTCTAGGTCCGGCTATCTGTTGATTGACCGAGGTCCAGGACTCTAGGTCCGGGAGACATCTGTTGATGAACAAGGTCCAGGACTCTAGGTCCGGCTATCTGTTGATTGACCGAGGTCCAGGACTCTAGGTCCGGGAGACATCTGTTGATGACCGAGATCCAGGACTCTAGGTCCGGCTATCTGTTGATGACAGAAGTCCAGGACTCTAGGTCCGGGAGACAACTTTTGATGACCGAGGTCCAGGACTCCAGGTCCGGCTATCTGTCGATGACAGAAGTCCAGGACTCTAGGTCCGACCAACTGTTGATGACCGAGGTCCAGGACTCTAGGTCCGGCTATCTGTTGATGACCGAGGTCCAGGACTTCAGGTCCGGGAGACATCTGTTGATGAACAAGGTCCAGGACTCTAGGTCCGGCTATCTGTTGATGACCGAGGTCCAGAACTCCAGGTCCGGCTATCTGTTGATGATCGAGATCCAGGACTCCAGGTCCGGCTATCTGTTGATGACCGAGGTCCAGGACTTCAGGTCCGGGAGACATCTGTTGATGAACAAGGTCCAGGACTCTAGGTCCGGCTATCTGTTGATGGCCGAGGTCCAGAACTCCAGGTCCGGCTATCTGTTGATGATCGAGATCCAGGACTCCAGGTCCGGCTATCTGTTGATGACCGAGGTCCAGGACTTCAGGTCCGGGAGACATCTGTTGATGAACAAGGTCCAGGACTCTAGGACCGGCTATCTGTTGATGGCCGAGGTCCAGAACTCCAGGTCCGGCTATCTGTTGATGACCGAGGTCCAGGACTTCAGGTCCGGGAGACATCTGTTGATGACCGAGGTCCAGGACTTCAGGTCCGAGAGACATCTGTTGGTGGCCGAGGTCCAGGACACCGCCGATGGCCGTGGAAGAGTAATTATCTCACCGTTTCAGGGAAGGAGGGGCAGGGGGGAGGTATTTTCCACGCGCCGCCTCTTGCTCCTCTTCTGGTAACCCTTCTCTTAATTAACGTCTCAGTTCCGGAAACTGAAGACGCAAAAATATTCCTTTCTCCCGGTGTCATCATTTGTCTTCGCCGGAGGAATGTTCGCCGACTGTGATCCGAGCATGCTCCTTGTACCACTTATGCAAATTTTTCGTGTACCTCCTTTATGGTGCAGACTTTTTACTGGCCAGCAGAGAATACAGATTTCCACAACTCTCGTGTTATAATTGCTACACAACTTCCGTGTTATCGCGGAAGCACAACTCGTGGCTACATAACTCCCGTGTTATAGTGGATAGACAACTCCCGTGTTAACGTAGCTACACAACTTCCGTGTTATCGCGGAAACACAACTCGTGGCCACATAACTCCCGTGTTATAGTGGACACACAACTCCCGTGTTAACGTAGCTACACAACTTCCGTGTTATCGCGGAAACACAACTCGTGGCCACATAACTCCCGTGTTATAGTGGATAGACAACTCCCGTGTTAACGTAGCTACACAACTTCCGTGTTATCGCGGAAACACAACTCGTGGCCACATAACTCCCGTGTTATAGTGGACACACAACTCCCGTGTTAACGTAGCTACACAACTTCCGTGTTATCGCGGAAACACAACTCGTGGCCACATAACTCCCGTGTTATAGTGGACACACAACTCCCGTGTTAACGTAGCTACACAACTTCCGTGTTATCGCGGAAACACAACTCGTGGCCACATAACTCCCGTGTTATAGTGGATAGACAACTCCCGTGTTATCATTGCTACACAACTTCTGTGTTATCGAGGAAACACAACTCGTGGCCACATAACTCCCGTGTTATAGTGGACACACAACTCCCGTGTTAACGTAGCTACACAACTTCCGTGTTATCGCGGAAACACAACTCGTGGCCACATAACTCCCGTCTTATAGTGGATTCCCAACTCTCGTGTTACATTAAACAAAGATACACAACTTCGGATGGGTCAAGTTGTAACTCTATCACTGCAGTTCAACAAACTCCGAGTATACTGCTTTGGGAAAGTAAACAAAACCAGGTAAACCAGAGAGACCCGTTTTATTTGAAAAGTTCAAGTTTCGTTCATTCACTTCCACATCTCGAGTTGGGTGACATCACGTGACAACAGCCGAAGGTGGCGTTCGGTGCTCTACGATCCAGGAATCCGGGCTACCTCGAGAGTTCGGTGCTCTACGCTCCAGGAATCCGGGCTACCTCGAGAGTTCGGTGCTCTACGCTCCAGGAATCCGGGCTACCTCGAGAGTTCGGTGCTCAGTGTGAGAGCGAGAGAGAGTCCGGTGTCTCTCTCGCTGCTGTAAGTTCCCAGGTCAGCGGCGTGTGGATGGACGGGCTGTTTGTAGCCGCGATGTGGATCCTGGGAATTTCGAAGGAATCTCAGAAATTGTGCTTCCCATAACAATATTGGGAGGAATACAACAATAATCTCATCCGTTGACTAAACAACGATAGACCAGCGCTAAGGTGTTCAGTATTTATGGACAATGATCATAGTAGAAAATTTGCCGAGCAGATCCCGTCGTCAGCCCACTGACGTCCAGCTGGGACCACCAGCAATCTTCAGACTGCCCACAGCAACAGAAGATGAGGTTGGATCCCCAACACAACAAACTTCTACAAACAATGTTTGAACGACAGATCTATGGATCATACAGAGCCTTGAGATATATGTAAATACATTTTTATTCTCAACACAATATATGAAATTCCTCCCTTTCTCTTATTTAAAAATGAAATATTCAACAAAAAAGCAAAATATATTCATATTATTGGTTCAAAACTTTTTAAACAAAATAAAACTATGACAAAATGGTAAATATGTAAATAATATCAGATTTGCATATCATGACAGTTGTATATCGAGCGGCGATGGCACGTGGTCAGTAGCAGGTCTCGGCTTGTCCAGCTAGGGCCTCTTTCTCAGCATGGCCGGCAACTGGAAGGTAGGTGCTCTCCTCTCTCGGACAGGACGCTGGGAGCCAGGACAATCCTTTATCACATCCTGCTTTCATTTTACTCTAACTTTCTCTTGTATTGGCCTAACGCAAAGCGAATTTAATTTTTTTTTATATAAAAAAAAAAATCCTATTTTAATATGATTTAACATGTTAGCACAGTTTGAGGACAACACGTGTTAAGGCCTTGTGTAGCCTAGGTAGCATGAGCTCCATGTGAAACTGGCAGCTCTCTGGCAGGGCAAACCTTGCCATTAAGTAAATTGGTAGAAGTGATAAAACCTTTTATTTTTTTATGTGATGGTCGTTGTGGTTGTATCGTCTAAATTTGGCTTTCGCATCAAACAAGAACATGGTAAAATGTTCTAAATATTTGAATAAAGAACAATTTGAACTTTTATGCAGCTCGGACAAGTTCACAGAACGCGGTGTTCGGCAGCCTAGAGAAGGTCGTGGAGAACATGTACTGCTGCTAACAACTCTTGCTGCTACATGTACACCTGTACTATGTAACATCATCAACTTGAGATTTTGTTTAAACACAGCGAATCTCATCGTGCTGTGCTTCTTGCTTCAGATGTAAAGTTTTATTTTGTAATTCCTGGACACTTGTATTGAGCTATTAACATATCAGAGTATAGATATCATGGTACACTACCTCGTACAGTACCAAATGTTCACAATCTGCCTGTGGGCATACAGTGGAATTTTCCATGCGGCCCCAGCTACTGGCGTTGTTTCTAAATGAAACCAATATGGCGCACAGTTAATGGCAGCAGTACAACTTGTGTAGATTCTTGAATCCATCAAGTAAATAATTTAAATAGATAATTTTATTCTTCTGAATCTATATTTTATATCTTTATTCATATAGATAATTTCCATGTGACCAATTAGAACCTTGGAGAAAGTTGAGACTATTTTTTTTGGTAAGATTCTTTTCTTTTGAATAATATTTCCAAAACTCGTATTATAAATGAGAAGTTTTGAAAATACAACGCAAATGTAAATGATATATCTGATGGAACAGTGTTTTTCTAATGTTATAGAAGTTAGATGATTTGTTCTTAAAAAGAATGTTTGTCCAAAACCCCAAACCTACAGACAGAATCAATTCTCCCTAGAAAACCGCTTTTGACTCCAAAAATGTCTTAATGCTCTTTTAAAAAAATATTTAACGTAGTAATTTTCTATAAAAAAATAAGTGAAGTTGATAAAAGTAAACTATTTTAATTTGCATTATTCAGAATTGCATAATTTGCATTTTTGCGATGTATTGCAAAGCGAAAATAGTAAAAACAAACTTCCCTTTCTACCTTCTACAAGATTGGCTAGGCGATCTAGAATTTCTTTGTTGGTTTTGTGATTGATAGATTTCAGACACTCTTGTTTCCAATTGAAGGCATTTTTCTAACAAAATTTCCATAACATGATAAGTTATTAAAGCATCAAGGGCTGTTTTTTTGCATAATTTTGTCGGGCTAACATGTCCTTCAACAGAAGCAACTAGGAGAATAACTTCTATCTAACCATAGAGAAGTAAAATTGTACAAGAAACCTATCCCTGGATGCTTTATTAATTTTATTAAATTATAAGTCAGAGGATGGATGTTTATTATGAAAATTGTATGAAGAACTAGCACTGCAGACATCATGTCTATAACTTTATCAGCCATAGAAGCCAACTTTGTGACATCACTATAACAAGTAATATATTCTTCATTGAATCAGATAATTTATAATGCTATAATGTCTTGGATTACACCAGATACATTTATAGTTGTAAAAAATCCTAATTTCTAGAAATGTTAAAACTTGCTTTCATGTTTCCAAATTAAACGCCTGTGAGATCTTTTTAAAATTTTATTCAACTTGCTTCCACATGTGTCTACAAATCTTGTAATCAATTTTTATATACCTATAGATCACTTAGAATTCTGAAGTTTGGTACACCTGTTCCAAATTCTCCCCAGATAATCGCTTTTGACCTCAAAGATGTCTTAATGCTAATTATTTTTCAAAATATTTTAAGTTGCAATTTTATTTTCTATAAAAAAATAAGTGAAGTTTATAAAAGTAAACGATTTGCATTTTGAACAATGCATGTTGACAAAATTTCATACTTCTGGAGTAGTCGGGGTGGCCGACTAATTTTAATTTCTATATATAATTTCAAATTTTATGATCAATATTTACATACTTCCAGACCACACAGTCAGAAAATTTAGACTGGCTCAATACAGCTGGCAATGCAAGTTGACAAAATATCAGATTACTGTGTGGTCGGTAATGGGCCAATTTCTATATATTCTTTGAAATCTTGTCATCAACTTTCAATATACTTCCTGAGCACGTAGAAGTCTGGTATTTAATAGACTACTTCAATCCAACTAACATTCCAAGTTTTCAAAATTTCTGACTTCTAGGTGGCCATGATGGTCGGGAATAGACTAGAGAATAGAATTTTCTTTCAAACGGACAAAAATAGGGGCAGCCGTTTCTCTGGCGTAGTGAGCGCCTGGAGTTCTATAAAAATGTTCAGCGCGCGCGCGCACTGGAATAATTTCCATATTCATCCTTTTAATTTTTGTGATCAAGTTTTAATATACTTACAGACCACATAGAAGTCTTAAATTTTGTACTCTCGCTTAAACCAGCTAACAAAGCAAATCTACAAAATTAAACTTTCTGGATTTTCGGTAATGTACTAATTTCCAGATATTCATTTCAAATTTGGTGATAGTTTTATTATACTAGTAACATAAAGGTAACCCAGGCTCCTGGAGCGTATCCATAGATTGCCAAATACCCGGGCTGTCCTGCGGTTTAGGAGTGTCTTGGTATCCTTAGTGAACCATTCCACCAAGTGTTTTTACAGGCAGGTTTGTTTCTTGGTAGATTCAATAGGGTAGTGTCATTGAATGAGGGCAGTTCAATTATTATACTTCCAGAACAGGTAGAAGTATAAAATTTGTATACAAACTCAATCAAGCTAACAACACAAATGTACAAACTATCAGACCTTTGGCTGTGATTTTCCTGAATAGACTCTAGAATAGAATTTGTAAAAATACCAAAAGGAGAAAATAGGCGCAGCCGTTTGTAGAGTAATGAGCAGCTGGCATTCCACAATAAATTGGTAGTATGAATTAGAGCTATAATTGTTGTGAGGATATTTTTTGTCAGAACTATATACAGTTAAACCTGTCTATAGCGCTCCTTCTTGGGACTCACCAAAATAGGGTATTATAGACAGGTCACTTTTAATGTAAAAATCCATCGTACTACGTATTTAAAATCGGGCGCTATAGAGAGGGAGGCGCTATTTAAAGGGGGCGCTATAGACAGGTTTAACTAATCATTTAAAATAATTAATACAAATTTATTTACAATTAAAACTATTGCTGCACCGTACTGGGGTTTCATGTCAGTATTCGATGGTAGCGCCACCTCATTACAACTCGCGGAAATTTTAGCTTTTTAAATTCATCAAAGCTGTGCAAGATTCAAGATGCTTTTGTGGATGTGAGGAACAAACTTCTATTCATTTGCTGCTAAATTGCCCCGTCTTCCAAGAGTATAGAATAAACAATGGACTAAATGTATCAAACCCGTTTGATCTAATTTCAACACAAGACATAAAATTCAACTCATTTGAAGTTTTATTTTGAATTTTATGAAAAACCACTAAAATCCTTTGGAACGCTTTTATTTAGAAATTAACTCTGTTTATCATAGTTTCAATTGAAAATTCTCTAATATTTTGCATATTTTCATTCTAAAATATTCCTTAAAACTTTCTTCAATCTGTACTTTTTTTCTCGAATACACACAATATTTTACAATTCGATTTAATTTAATTTGCATACCAACCCTTTGTACATATTTCAATTCTGTTGATATTTTTCTCTTCTAACTAACTTTCATACTACTTCTTGTACATATTTCAAATATCTTTATTTTCTTTCAATGTTTAGTTTACCTTTAAAGTGCAACAAGTGTCCCTAAGAGGACATAGCGCTCTAAGTCGAAATAATATATCAATATTATAAATGAGACCAGAACGAGTAATCATAAAACAAAAGTTATTTTAACAAGGAAAGTATTTACAATTATTTTCAATCTCATAAAAAAGATATATCTAATCAAACTATTTACAAATAAAACGCTGACGTCACTTGACTAATGATGATAAGCCAAGTAGGCTACTACAGAATATTCTGTGACAATTATATAATATCTTTCAGTCAGAATGGTGACCCGCCGGGAAGTTTTTTTTTTTAAGTTAAGCAATGTCGGGCTCGGTCAGTACTTGGGAGGGTGACCACCTGGGAACACCGGGTGCTGTAGGCATTCTCGGACCAGCATTCTAGAACCAAGAATGGTTGAATATTGAGGAAACGTATAAGGAATACAAACATACGATGACTTATATATAGAGAGAGATAGATTTACAGCAATATAGATTTCAAAAGGAAATTTTCTAAATCCTGATGAAATTATCTAAGAAACCAGTAATTTATAATACAATATAATGCGGCTTACGATTGTAGAACGACATTTGAAAATTATCCCGCAAATGTTTCTTTTGAACGAAAAATCGAAATTTATTTTAAGGAGAAATAACGATTATTTCTAACCTTAGGGATGAAATATGAAAGGATGAATTGTGAAGAGTGGTATGGTATCCCATCCCTGGACACTTTTATTTTTCCGTTCATCATTACTCTTCACAATTCATCCTTTCATATTTCATCCTTAAGGTTAGAAATAATCGATGCGTGATAATTTTCAAACGTCATTCTAAGAAACCAGTAACTACCCGACTTGGTCAGTGTCAAATTAAACTTCACTAGTGATGATAAAGTAGAAGCCACAACACCAATGTGGCTCCTAGATCATTATTGGTTAAAAACAAGACTTTGTTAAGACCCAACTTCTACCAACTACAAGGAGAGAAAGAGCTCCCACCTGGCACAAACCATTGTGAGCCTACTAATAACCATTTTTTTTCTGTGGGGAATGTAATTCCATCAAAAAAGGCTGTGAGAAAAATGGCTCCAGAACAAGGTATGCTATCTTAGAAGATTCAAGTTTGATTTGATAATAAACCAGAAACTTCAACCAAATTAAAAAAAAAAAAAAAAACACCAATGTTGGCAAATTCTGACAAAACTGGTGTTGGGACTCATTCCTTAATACCACTAGTGAAGTTTTTTACTGGGGTGATGCTCAGTGCCATCTTTCTACTGTACAATTGGGAGGGAGGATGTCTCTTTTGGTCCATGAATATCAATCATCCTCCCGCAACTGTTATATATGTATTGTTTTGAAAATAGAGCAATCCATATTTAATTCATTAGATAATAAAAGGCATATATTGGATTTAATAAAATATTTATTTTGCCAATATTTCGGTTGGCTGAACGCCAAACCTTTATGCGGCGCTGAGTCTGTGTATACAAAAATGTAATGCCTTGATAAAGGTTTGACGTTCAGCCAACCGAAATATTGGCAAAATAAATCTTTTATTAAATCCAATATATGCCTTTTATTATATAATATGTATTATATATGTGTGTGTTATATATGTATTACAATTTCCTTTTCCCACTTTATATGAGAGAATTTCTTGGAGAAAAGAAAACCTCGCGCAATGTCATTAACCCCCGCACACAGCTGCTCCAATGACAAAGCGCCGATATACAAATATTCCCCATAATTTCCCCAAACGCCGTCAAAACAAGAAATCGAACGTTCAAATACTGATGACAGACCATTCTGTGCCATAGTTGTCGTATGATAAACTAGCGAAACTGCTGGAAGGGTCCATCACTGATGAGCCAGGCCCTCACAATCAATAAATTCTCGGGGCTCAAAAATCATCCATTCTGGTTAGCAGCCCCGTAAATGAAGATATTTCTATCAATAAGTTCCTGTGTGAGATCATCAACTATGAATTAAACAAATATTATAGCGAAGCACTGGTTATATAAACGTCCCGATGCACAGCGAGGTAGGGTCCAAATGGCAATAAAAGATGGAAGGAGTAAAAACCGGGAAGTGGCGTCGCTCCCGTGGGATTTGGGATTTATTGGGCGTGAACAAACGTGTTCTGGCCCTCTAAACTCAGAGGGCAGCGACACACGAGCAGGCTGGGAGCCAGGGCGAGTGTTTCTACACATCTCCGAGGAAAGAACGTTCCTCCCGAGTTGTCAGATTGGCAGAGATGGGAGGTCCCGGGTACAGAGATGTAATTGAATAACTACCGACTATTTAAAAGATTAACCGAATAACAGCTTTATTTATTTACACATTGTATAATTTACATAAAATGACAATAAACTTACCAGAGAGAATATGTATTGAGTCGCTAAAATTAAGTCTTTTTCTGCATCATATTCCTATTAAAATCAAGATTTTCCATAGGTTGAATATGACGTGGTGGTGCTTATCTCCATTTACAATTACAATTTCAATTATTTTATTTCCAAAGCGCTATATCCCGCAAGGGATACTTGCGCCAAACAAGGAGAAAAGTTTATTTACATAAGTTATTTACATTATTCAACGCATGAAAACATTAGAGATCCAGACCTTGTAGAAAGTTTAGAATGTATTTACAAAATGAATTAAACTTTAAATATAATTTTTTATCAGAAATCAAATCGTTAAGTTCACAAACAACTAGTTCATTCATTCTATAATCTTGAAATGCTGGGCAATCGATCAGTAGATGTCTTGAGGTTTGTTCCTCCATACCACAAAAGCAACTTGAATCCTCCACTGCCAAAAGTTTTTTAACTTTTGAAATTTCCGTGGTTTGTAACAAATTGAGTATTGGTGGTGAGTATTCCTGGAATATATGACATATTTAGTAATATATCCTTATCATATCAATTGTTTCTTTATTAATGACGAATCTGCCTCGATAGAAAACAAATTTCACACACTCAAGAATTTATTCACCTCCCGCAATTAAAAAAAAAATCACTTTATCTTTTCGTGACAAGGCACAAGTGAAGGATTTGTTTTCATGTGTATAAATGTGAGATAGATGGAGGAAACTTGCCTGATCGATACTATGATATTTATAAAGAAAGAAAATAATAAAAGAAAAAAGAGAAAGTTGTACTGAGGATCTTGACCCACACCGACCACAGAATCGGCCCGTGACGCAACGACCAATTGACACACCGGATTACGTAACGCGGCCGTTTGGTTTAAAAGCCTGATTTGCATACGCTGGCCGCTGCGCGGGGATGGGAGGAAGTCGGGACTGGTTACAATGGGCGCCATGCGGAAGTTCAACGCTCGGCCGTTCACCACCGCCACCACAGGCATGTCTCTCCGCGCTCTGCCCAGGGTAAGTCTCTCTCCCGCTGATGGAGAAAGTGCCAGCCTCTGTGTGGAGTATTGTCATGTCGCCCGCTTTAACTCTTAGTTCAAATATTCCTAGAAATAACTCTGTAATACTTGTATTGGTAAACATCTTTTAAAACTTTTTTCTACATTTTATTTGAAAATATATCACAATTTGGTGTTATTGGATTGTATGTTAAAGTTGCTCGTGTGTTCAAAAATAAGACTCGAGAGTCACATTTCAGTTATTGAATGGCTTGTTGTGTCGATTGTTTCCTGAATCAACCATGTGATGTGACATTACGTATCTGTGGACTTTTAACGTCAGAGTGGTCAAACTTTGCGTCATGTTGGACATGCAAGGAACGTGATTGGGACAAACTTTTGTCGAGTTATCATGAAGCGGCGCAGTATATGAAGCCTCTACTGGAAGTTTGGTAGGAACGCCGGGAATGTCACAGCTTCCACTGATGACCGTCATTTGTCACCAGTAACGTCAGTAGGAAAAAGAGTTTGAAACACACAATAAAGAAAAAATTCAAATCTTTTCAAATTGGATTTCTAGAAGTTTATATTTGAGCTCGGACAATTACTCTAGTCGACTGCCCACACGTCTTCATTCGCTCAATGATACCCAGGATAGTTGCAAAAAATAAAACTTATTTTTTTAGGAACTTCCTCAAGTTGTGTCTCGGGTAGTAAACATGGACTTATCGTCGCAAAGTTGTAGTGCTGTGGGTTTAGTTAACTGACGCAGGAACTGGCGGACTGGGAGAGCCAATAAACACCACTTGATGGGAGGAATTGTCGCCAATTGTCATACCATCGGGCGGATGTTGGGGAGATTTGGCCGAAAATCTTGGAAGCCCACGCTTGACGCCACAGGAAATGTTAATATCGGTGAATACAATATATTTGTGGTTCAAATACTACAATTATAGCTATGATGATTATATAGAACTCTGTTTTTATTAGTTGAAAGTTTGTTAAAGACTTTTCTTTGTTAAAATTATAATTACTTTTGAATTATTAGGATTTATTTATAAGAAGACAAGGTTCTCTCTCAAATCTTTAAAAAACGGATTGTCAAAAGGAAACTTCTTTTGATACTTTAAATTCTTCGTTTAAAAAATATATTTTTATATTTGAAAAACGCTAATTTTGCGTTGTCACTCTAAACGCATATCCTTACTGCCTGTTTTGAAATGGAATGAAGGTATTTGAGACACCCCCGATGGCGCCCAACCACTGAGTGTCCAATAACACGAAGGTTTCAAGATATATTCAAATTAATGGATATTTGCACATTGTATGCGTGAACGAGAATAGTCAAAATATATAAAATTGAAAAACTTGAGGAAAAATATTTGATGGATCTATACATAGATTCGCTGAGCGCAAAGAATTTTCCACTTTACTACTCTATTGGCATATCATTTGTGAGGCTACTCTATTGGCATATCTGGTTTTGGTCAATTCCATGGCAAATTTCGTTAAAAATTCTATACGCGGAATATTGCCGTGGATACACAACATACTGCTACTGGGCTATATATGTCGATGCAGTTTTATTTTTAAATATTAGAAATTATGTGATAACTTCTGACGTCAATCGAGATTGTACAATAGGAAAACATTTGACTGAAATCTAATTTAAACAAAATTGCTATTATCCGTTGTCACGGGCTGAAGAAAGGCTGGCGAGTCCCATTCTCGGTCGTCACTCGAACTTTCTGAAATGTCAGAATGACAATCTGATGGCAGATATCGGCGACTCTTGTCGGTCACCTCCCACCTGGAGATAACCTCTTAAATTGATAACAAAATCGAGGGAAAACCAATTATTAAAAAAGATAAAAACTGCCGTCAAGATATGCTCCATCTATTGGCCACCAAGAACTGACCTCGGCCGTCCAGCCCGACCTTAGATTGCATGCGATGAAAGAGGCGCTGTTTATTTTTTTTTATGGTCGATCTCCCAGCCCTAGGATTGTTTGCCTTACCAGCCAGCCAGCTCTTTGGCAGATTCGGAAGAGATCAACGACCCCATGGAAACAAAGCTGCCCTGTACTGATGAGGTCCTTAACCTGAAACCATGGTCCCGGAGGCGTTCCTGGCGTTGTCCCAGACCCTAATTTCCCAGTTTACAGTCGATACATGGTGCACAGATTTTGTCTATTTTGACGGGATAAGTGTATTTTTTTTTTTTATTTCCCCAGGAAATTTTTCCATCAAGCTAAAACGTAATAAGTAGACCCTGACCGCTCAAATGACCATTTTATATGGCAGAGCGCTCCATCTATTGGTGTAGATATAAACTAATCGTTGACTTATTCCACGATATGGGCCAACACAATTTATTGATAAATCAAGAAAAGCCAATCGCATTTCTGGCGTTGATACTCCTCAGTACGTCGACAAGGATGGTTCAGAAATGTGACATCTTCTGGAGTTAAGGAACTCGCTGCTGTGGGCGCTATGGCCAAACATCTGCGTTCCTGCCGGTCATAGGGAGTGTCTTGTCTCTCCGCGCACACCGGACAATTGTAACCTGCACGTGGTCGTCTGGGTTCTCCGAGTAGACAGGACAAATTGTGTCCTGTACGTGGTCAGCCTTGCCTCTCCGCGCACACCGGAAAAATTGACCTGCACGTGGTCTGGTCTTACCTCTCAGAGCTGACAGGACATTGACAGAACATGGTAGAATCATGCGGTCGCTTATTCCTACCAAACCGTTGGTAATTTGACGGCATTGAGTTAAAATTCTCTCACTTCAAACCTTAGTTGTTACAACTTCATCAAGTGTAGTGACACATGGAAAGTTGACAGAGGTTGGCTGGCCTGAATAAGGACACCTCACTAGGTACCTTCCATCATATTGTTTATTTCTCACACTGGCCATTGGAATATTGGACATTTAATCTGTTAAATTGATGAAAAGTAAGTTTTGTGTGTTTTCAGTTAAATATATGATTCGTCCAGTGTCAGCCAAACAAGCGGCTTCAAACAAAAGTCCTGTGTTAACCCCACGATTAAAAAAATAGCATTTATATTGAATAGGAAATTAATCTTTCCGAAGAGAAATATTCTAATTAGATAAAACACAAGTTTAAAAAAAACTATCTGGAAATAAGTGAAAGAATAATTTCAAAAGATAAAAAATATAGCTGAAGGCAAATCGCCGCCACGATGAATTGAAACCTGAGTTGGAATGTGAGAGCCTCTGATATAAAAGACAAAGTTGACGACGACCAGCTCTGGGCAACAGTCAGCTAGCAGCCAAGTTGGGCTGAACGTCTCTGGGGAGAAGGACGATCACACGCAATATCTTTAAAATTGATTAGTTTTATCAGATCTAATTAATCTTTAAATCTCAAAAACTTCGACCAATGAAATGGTTCTGAAATAAATGGGGAGCGATATTTGATTGTGTCGTTTTGAAAGTTTTCTATAAATTTACCACAGTCGTTGGAGATTGGGGCAATTCACACAACCTGTGGATATTTCAATAATTCGACAACATTTTTGAATGGTAACAAGTAGGAATTATTGATTGTGGATCAACATGGCGGGAACTTTGAACTTGTTAAATTCTAGAAAATATTTGAAAAGGCGACAGTAGAATTCAGCCACAATGGTGAACATTCAGTCTTATTTATGACAGGCATTTAAAGTGTCGTGGTAGACGGAGATTACAATGTTAGATATATCCAACGTTGGTTTGATGTCACATTTGAACGTGCTATTGAAGCCCAAATAATCACTTCTGATTCAATTCTGGAAATAAAAATTTGAGAATAATCCCAATGGGTTAATTATGTGATAGTGACTTAGGTAATGGAGTGGAACATGGCACAGGTATGGCTGGCGTACAACCGATATAATAGAATGCACGGTGAGGTAAGCTTATGTACGCAGCAAACAGATGCCGCAACGTTGGTTTATGGACAGGAAGTTGGTCAAGTTTCAAGTTTTCCCATTTATATTTATTGCAGTAAGTTCTATAATACAGCTCTGCCCAGTCGCACGATTGTAGAAAGTAATGTTTGGGACTGAGCCGCTCCAAGCCACGGCTCGGATAACGACGAGGCTACAATGGTACAATTAGTCCAACTACAGGTGTCAATAAAGAACATGACAGCTTCGAACCCCAATGATTCCCAAGGAGACAACCAATTCCTATACTCCAGCGAGAAGTTGAAGCTGATAGGTCGTCACAATATATTTTACACACAGTTTAGACATAAAAAATCAATTTAAAATTAAGTTCAAACTCTGACATCTAACGCGCGTCCCAAGTTGCCAAATATTTGACGAGAGGAAAATACGAGAAATGTCGACTTTGACCATCTACGGGAGTTGATCTTCGAGTTTTCCCCAACCGGCCATTTGCCTGCCAGTAAGTCCAGGACTTGGAACAAAGCCGGAGAGAGACGACTCGAGTTTTTGCTCGGGAATAAAAAAGCGTCGCTCAGCACTTGCTATTGAGTTAGTCAGGCGCAGGTGTTGGACTTTTTTACCCTTTAGTCACACCCGGTCCCCACCAAGTGTTGCAACGCCGTTTTTTTATCACTCCGCGGATATCGGTGCTGGCCGGGGTGAGTAGACGGCTGTCTTATATACTTGATTGACAACCACCGGCATAAATGACATCGTCGTGCTGGGCCAATGGACGAGAACTTTTCTGCCCAAGTCCAAACTGTCTCTCGCAAGCACAGTACGTCGCCTAATGGCCGACCGACCAACATCGCCGCTAACTCCAGTCATTGATACATCTCCATGTAGCGCCCATGCCTATATATTCTATGAAGATATTTATTATTTTATTTATAAATTTATTTTCTACCTCTCTGCCCATGTGTGTCTGCTGGAAAACTTAGTTGTCTGTGAAATGTTATAATTCGTTGTTTTATATAAATTTTCTAACATTCCTCCAGATTTCCATCTTGTTTAATCCCCTTACCACAAACTGACCGTTGTGAAAATAAGTGATAGCGCGAAGACGTAACTTTTCTCTCTGTCCACTCGGACTTAGCGAAGACTGCTGCGCCCCTGAGACCGGTGATTTGTAGCCAAGCACAATGATGTAGTTGTTTTAAAATGTTGAAGTAAATAGATAAGATATTTAATCTCTCTCGACAAAATGGAGAGAAGATCGAAGTTAGTTTTCTCATATTTTTACAAGTTTCAAAATGAGCAAGTAAATAGCCATTCCCCGCGGCGGGAAGTTCTCAGAAAGAAGCTGGACTCCATTATCTCCGCTGCTGATGTCACTCCCGTGAATTCACCGATTCTAATTACAGGGCAATTATCTGACCTTAATGAGGCTGACACATCTTCCGTGCACTGGATGGACTCTCGCAAGTCCTGACTTGCCGACATAGGCTCCGTGTACTGGATGGACTCTGCAGGACCTGACGTGCCGACATAGGGTCCGTGTACTAGATGGACTCTCGCAGGTCCTGACGTGCAGACATAGGCTCCGTGTACTGGATGGACTCTCGGACCTGACGTGCCGATATAGGGTCCGTGTACTAGATGGACTCTCGCAGGTCCTGACGTGCAGACATAGGCTCCGTGTACTGGATGGACTCTCGCAGGGCCTGATGTGCAGACATAGGCTCCGTGTACTGGATGGACTCTCGCAGAAGCTGACTTGCCGCTGTGACAAGCCTACCTACACATCGCCGAGTGCCAGTCCAGTAGATACAAGGTAAAGGAAGGATCAGCGGGGCAATATCTGCCAATCGGTGGGTACTCGCGCCGCTCGGCGAGATAAGGTCGTCCAGATAAAACTTCCATCTATTGGGAGAAATATTAGGATTCTGACAAGGTCAGTTGGCTAGACAGACCATCAGCAGGTAGGTGGCGGTTCTGTCAGCTCTTGACGTAACTAGATCAAAAAGGTTTATATCCCTCATTTTCAGATAGATTTGTTTCCATTGGCTCAGCTTCTGGGGTTCTCTAGTCTGTCGAAGTGGAGGCTCAGATGCCGACAGTATTTGCAAGTACATCTCTCTACAGAAGTTGCCGTTCACAGAAGCGTAGACTCCCGCAGATGTCTTACTGGACAGATGCTGAGCTGCGATCAGTCCAAACGCTCTCTTCCTGCAGGCGGTCTCTAACATGATACACGGCAGGTCCTGCTGCTGCTGGTACTTCAGACTCTGGGCTTTCCTGTTTGATCTACAATGCCACAGTGAGGCGGTACCAAGTAGATTTATTGGGGTATTTCTTGGTAGACCGGGATTAAATTTGGCATTACAAGAAGAGTGGCTGTCTGGAATCTTTGATGCTGTAAGTCTGGGCAGTTATAAAGGAAAAAATTTAACCTTTACTTAAAACACTTAGGAATCTAAAAAACACTGGAGGACAAATTAACAAGACTATTGTATGTTTGAGCGTTCCCATTATAGAGGGGAGAAACTTCACGGCTACAGGGGTCAGGTTGTGCCCCGGCTATCGAGACTGCACATATTGTCTGTGGATTTATAGATGTGTGAGAATGAATAATTGGAAGTTAAATGTGTGAAAGTTAAAACCGATAAAAAATATTTTGAAATATCTTCAATATTCCTCTCTATGGAGAATATGCTTACTTTTTTTTTCTATCATGACTCGGAACCTTTTTGTCAGTCGGTCACGTGACTGGAGCCTCACAACTGGATCATTCAGTCGTCGGTCACGTGGACTTGAGACGAGAAAAACTGAGCGTTCCCGTATCAAGACCATTTGGACGGAATGTCAAAAAAGGTTCAACGATTGATAAGAAATATTTTAGTGGTTTGGGGAATGTAGCTGGCAAATTTACTATCTTTAAGTCCTGCAGTTGTTTTAAAATTGGTTTTATATTTCCTGACATTGGTATATTGACGATAGGTATAAGAGCACGAGATAAAATCATTAATTTTAAAAAGTTTTATTCAAATGCATCACAAAACAGAAATATTTCAGCTACCGTGATTTTTTAAAATATGAATGAAAATACACGTGGCGGGGGACCATCGTCGTATATTGAGTGAAAACTTGGTAATCAGTTGCTTCATGTTAAATCTCATTAAGTTCGAAATTCATTATGATCGTCCCCGCCGCCTTTCTATGTACGCTTTAAATATAATTGTGTGGCGGTTGCTGAAATATTTGTTTTTCTCCTTTTTTGTGCATTATTTGAAAAGTTATTTGAAAAAATACACTCATGGACAAAACTAAAGGAAGTTGTAGCTTTCAGCATGTATATCGAGATTCAGACAATAACTCTGAAAGATATTACAGTGACCTTTATTGAGGACACACGAGATAACCAAGTGTGAACAAAATTGTCTCCTTAAAAAAAAAAAAAATGACAGACGACATCAAAGATATTCCACTTCCTTAAGATCTATCCATGAGTGTATTTCAATTTAATTATTTAATTATAGCCATTATTTATAAATTTAGAAATTCACCGTAGAGCCAAATGATTTATAAATTTACAAAACATCTCTGAATATAGAGTTAAAATACGAACAAAACATATTTTAAGCCCAAAATTATTAATAGAAATCGTACACTATGATATGGCAGAATATTCAGAGAATATATATTACATAGTTATTATATGCGTCATAAATAACTAAAATTCCCAATACATTTTTATTCATATACAGTGAAACTTACATGAGAGGACACTCGCGCTAGGACACTTCTCCACAAAGGATAGTTTTCATTGGAAAAATTACCATTTTTACAATTTAGCAACTCTCCGGTAAGAGGCCACCTCTCCTTAAAGGACACTTTGGCTTTGCAATTAGTGCAATTAGGTGTTGTCCTTTACAGGGAGGTTCTACTGTAGCAACTCTCCGGTAAGAAGACGCCTCTCACCAAAGGACACTTTGGCTTTGCAATTAGGTGTTGTCCTTTACAGAGAGGTAGTTCTACTGTAGCAACTATCCGGTAAGAAGACACCTCTCTCTAAAGGACACTTTGGCTTTGCAATTAGGTGTCCTTTACAGGGAAGTTCTACTGTAGCAACTCTCCGGTAAGAAGACACCTCTCCCTAAAGGACACTTTGGCTTTGCAATTAGGTGTCCTTTACAGGGAAGTTCTACTGTAGCAACTCTCCGGTAAGAAGACGCCTCTCCCTAAAGGACACTTTGGCTTTGCAATTAGGTGTTGTCCTTTACAGGGAGGTAGTTCTACTGTAGCAACTATCCGGTAAAGAAGACACCTCTCCCTAAAGGACACTTTTGGCATTTCAATTAGGTGTTGTCCTTTACAGGGAGGTAGTTCTACTGTAGCAACTCTCCGGTAAGAGGCCACCTCTCTTTAAAGGACACTTTGGCTTTGCAATTAGTGCAATTAGGTGTCCTTTACAGGGAGGTAGTTCTACTGTAGTAACTCTCCGGTAAGAAGACACCTCTCCCTAAAGGACACTTTGGCATTTCAATTAGGTGTTGTCCTTTACAGGGAGGTAGTTCTACTGTAGCAACTATCCGGTAAGAGGACACCTCTCCCTAAAGGACACTTTGGCTTTGTAACTAGGTGTTGTCCTTTACAGATGTAGTTCTACTGTATTTATAACCCGTATTGATTAATTAGAATAAATTTCCTACTGCCCTCTTACTTCCCAGTAACTGATGGCGCGTTAATGCATCATAATTTATTTGAATATTTGTGTAATTTCAAATTGGTTTAATTTATATTTATTTTTATGTTTCTACATTCCTGGGACTATTTCTCATAATTTATGGCTCTAGTGTCCCCTTACGTCACATAAACTGGTTTCGTCTATTTTATACGTTTGAAAGGAGATATGCAAATCATATTCTATAGTCTTATTCCCGACCACCGCGGCCATCTAGAAGTCTGAAACATCTTGCGTTGGTAGCTGGATTGGATGAATATGTAAAATTCCACGCGGTCTAAACGTATATAAATATTGATCACAAGTTTTGAAAGGAAATATAGAAATTTGTCAAATATTTGACAATCTGAGCTCTCAGAAGTTTGAAATTTTGTCAACTTGCATTGTTGTCAGAACTGATCAAGGTTACTAAATGTCAGAGTTTCACGTGTTCTGTAAGATTATAAACATTTGGTTGCAAGATTGTGGACAGGCAGATGTGTAGAGGCAAGTTAAAAAAATAATAAACGCAACAAGAAACAAATTATCAAAAGTACAGAATCGTGAGTTTCTTGTAATGTTTTGTACTTTTGATAATTATGTGATCCAGGTGACTGTACAACGTATAAAACAGCAATGATACGAAAATTTCATCTGTTGCAGCAGACATTTACGGAATATTTCTAAGTCACTGATGAAGTTCCCACGGGTGGGACAGGTCTTTTGTCTTAAAAATGCGTCTGTTGGAGCCCTGGGATTCTTCCGTGGAAAGACTGGTGCTTTTTAAAAGGAAATAATTCAAATATTCTCAATAACCTCAGCGCTAGATGGAAAACTTGGCTCATATCCCAGCGGTTTCGCCAGCCCACCGCTGGTAGGATCGCCTCTGTGTCGCAGGTTTCAGTTGACTCTCGCCGTGCTAAATTGTTTTCTTTTGTAAATATGGCCCGCGATCTTGCGATAATTTTATTTTATTTGAACCAATTTTATTTTACGATGGGTGAAATATCCGGGGATCAATCACATATCACATGTGCCCAGAGTTCAGCCAACACTGGCTGACATAACCTCGGATAAACCCGGCTGTTTACAGCGTCGTTATTGAACTGTTGTTAGTCAACGATGGACCAATGTGGGACATATGAAACTAAAGAGACAATTCACCAGCAAATACCTGATCGAAAAGTAAATAACACGAGACTGCACATTGCGCTAGGTGCGGCCGTTTGTAGTCCATACTTGGGCCAAGTGATCAGTTCACTGCTCAGACCTCCATCACATCTCCGCCAAGTGACTGCAGCATCCAGGCTCCCTGATGTCAACACACAACACGCTGGGGGCTCCATGATGTCAACACGCTACATCTCTGCAAATTATTTAAATGAACTCTCAACATTTGCAACTTCCCCCGTAATTTCTCTACCACCAATCAAGGTGACTTCCACTACAAATCACCTGTACTGGAAACACATGTCCACACATGCCAAACTTTTATGCATTCATTTTCATGTTATTTGCATATTGGTATTATTTACATAACGTTGAAATTGCAGGTCCGGACTATGGGCTGGATACAGCGGGCTGCGGCGCGTCTGGTGTCACGGCGCGGAGACTTGGCCCGCGTGCCGGGACCCCCCTCGGTCCCCGGGCTGGGCACGGGGTACCTCTACTTGCCGGTTGTCGGTGCGTGCATGTATACGTATGATGTCTGTTTACATAGTAGCATAGCCGGTAGGACAAATTCTTATTTTGAAGAAAAAAAGTAAAAACGTAATATTGTACTGGGATGAGGTGCATAAATTGAGAAAAAAAAAAGGCATCTCCTTATCGTGCAACTGAAATTTTTTGATGGCTTACGCCATCTATCGGATGGATAATCTATCGAATAGATGGCGCAAGCCATCAGCAACTTTCAGTTGCACGATAAGGAGATGCCTTTTCCCCCTCTTATATTAATATTTGTAACAATAAGTTTTAGCAATATGTTTATTTTCAAGTATATATCCTCAAATATCTCTACAAACCTTGCTGCAATGATAAACATTGTTGAATGAGAGGGCTGGCTCATCAGTGGTGAACCCTCTCAGCGGTTTCGCCAAATTTATCTCCAGAACGTTCCACTATTGGATTGGTTTTCTTATAAAACCTCTGCATTTACTATGGAAGATAGCCTAGGGGTGTTAAAGGAACCTATGGATATAAGCTTATAGGTCTGTAGAGGTGCATACATATAATTACAGGAAATGGCATCAAGTAATGTTCTTCCTCAAAACAAGGTTTATTATCAAAGCTAATATTATCAAAATACACTTATAAAACTAATTGACATCTATTGATAATAAATTTCTATTCATTATATTTATAAAGGATAACTTTCCCGTAGAAATAGACACAGAAACGTTGCGATAATCTTTGTCTTATGACAAGGGTTTCGGCAAAATTTGAATCTACAATCGGGCAATAGAGAATTAGCCTTTCTACTTTGCCATCTGAACACCTCTTTGGCGAGTTCTGGAGATTTCACCTTGTGGATTCAATGAAACCAAATCCCACCTGGACCGACTATTATTCGAACGTTCTGGATATACCAAAGCTGGTGTTGTCACTAACCCGAACCTGCAAGTTTGCATAGACGGTTAATAGACGGCGCATATAGTTTTAGCGTCTAGTTTGACGAAAGAGGTGGTCGTTCTTCTTATAGATAAGTATTGTTCCGGCTAAATTCCCATCCAAGTTTTTCCTTAAATTTCTATACAAGATTGGCATACACTCATTGACACATATGGAAGTTGTACCTTTTGCATGTATTTTGGAACTCGGACAATAACTCTGAAAGATATTACAGTGGCCTTTATTGAAGACACACGATATAACCAAGTGTAAACAGTCTGTCTCCTTAAAAAAAAAAAAAAAGACCACCGGCGACAGCAAAGACTTTCCACTTTCTTAAGTTGTTCTTTAAGTCCATAAGTGTATCTACATAGTATGAAGTGAAAAGTCGCAGCTTAACACTACTTTTCTAGGGAGAAACTATCATTTTTTGAATGGTGTTGAGATTTAAAAAACACCAAAAAGAATACCATATTAAAATATCTCTGTAGCGAAGTTGTAAGCACTAAGCTGCTACTATGGGACATAGAACACATGTCTTGACTAGAGTACTACTGCTATGGCCTTCCACACGTCTGTTATCTGCCTTTATGGGACTTTTAGGGTTGTTTTACGAGGTCTGGGCTGTTTACTGCGTCTGTTTGGGAATCCTAGAGTTGAGTCTATCGATGTTCCATGGGCACTATGGGCGATGTATGTGCATCGAATTTGGAATTGTTTCATATTCTACATGTAAGAAAAGGCATGTAAACTCATGGACAAAACTTAAGGAAATGGGAATTCATTGATGTCGCCGGTCGTCTGTTTTTTTGAAAAGGAGATAGAGACAATTTTGTTAGTTGGTTATCTCGTGTCTTCAATAAAGGTCACTGTAATATATTTCAGAGTTATTGTCTGAATCCCGGTATATATTGGCTGAAAGGTACAACTTCCTTATATGTTCTCCATGAGGGTAGAATGTACGTGTCTATTGAGCTGTCTCACACTGTTGCTCGCTGATAGACATCACTTGCTCTCTTAACACGTCGCGTAACTGCATTCTTCCTTGTAATAATTTCATAAGGAATATCCTCTGATTACACAAATGCATCCCCGTTAGTCGAATATATGAATTAGCTGGATAAAATCCCAAGCAATACTTGTCCTAGCAACTGCAGCATAAGTGTTCTCGAGCCCAGCATGGGACGTAAGAAGATTCTAAAAAAACCGTCGCCAGGTAAACCTGAGTGAAATGTCGCCCCGACAGCAAACCTCCGAAGACTTGGTCCGAGCCGTCTCAGCAGACAGGGAACAATGTGAGGGGAGCGCCCATTGTGCAACTGCGGACAATGCACGGCCGGCTGCCACCTGTCACTGTGGAATTGCTGTACAACCGGCCATAAAGTTGTCTCAAATTCAGGAGAGACTGGGATAATGACATTAGAGAGAGTGAAATATTCTTTGGCAATTTACTCTTAGGATGAAAAATACATTTTTGACGTTCATCTTTGACCAATCCTCTACAGTATTTTCCCTTCTATGGAATTCTCCACTTGGGAAACTTGCGATCTTTTGCCAAAATGGCGATGGTGTTTACTGATATGCTTCTTCATCCAACACACCGCCTGATCGTCAGACTTTAAAATGATTATCGAATATCCTGTGTGATCCACATGTGTGATGGACATACCCTAGGTAAACATCGGCATATTTCCATGTGCACTTTCTATTGAAGTATCGGACCAATCAACTAGCCATATTTGTTGATGCAATCCTTTTCTCATTTCGCAGTACGTGTTAAAATCGCTCCGAGCTCGACAGCTCGAAACAAAACTTCTTCAATAGCGATCCTCGCTTCCATTTGGCCAAATCTTGCTCTGGACATCGGCGACTGAGCTTAAATACTTGGCCTACTTTGATTGCTGTGGCTACAGTAGCTCGTTGTTCTAAACGAGCACATTTTCCAAGAGATGGCCTAGTCTCCTGTGTGAGCTTGTCTAACAGCAGGGCTGTGACAGGGCGATACAAACTGCTGCGCCTCCACGAGGCTAACCTGGCCAAGCAGGCGCTCTACGGGCCCGTGGTGAAGGAGGAGTTCCAGTGGGGCAAGCCCGTGATCCACCTCTACGACCCCGAGGACTTCCGCGCCGTCCTGCGCCAGCAGGGCAAGTACCCCATGCGGCTGGTGAACGAGTTCGTGCGCAAGTACCGCCTGGAGCGGCCGCTTCTGTACGAGAGCGCCGGCGTCGCGCACGAGTAGGTAGCCAGTACCTCAGCCCTGGACTCCGGACCATGTGGGGGTGTACAGGACCGGGCCCGAGTGGCACCGCCTGCGCTCGGTGGTCGCCCCGCTCCTGCTCCAGCACGGGGGCGCCAAGTCCCCGCACATTCAGAGCCAGCTCAAAATCGCCGAGGACTGCGTCGAGCTGCTGAGGAACTTGCGCGATCCCTGCGACCAGGTCGTTGAGGACATCAGGGAGGTGTTCTACAGGCTGGCACTCGAGTGTAAGTTCGGCCCACTGGCTCCCCTGCCTGGCTGACGTGCGGCTGCAGCGATCTGCCACCTGTGTCTGGGCACCCGCCTGGGATGTCTCCAGCGGCAGCCGCCCAGGGACGCTGTCGTCATGATCGAAGCCCTCAAGGAAATGTTCGTCGCCTACCAGAAGCTCTACTACGGGCTGCCCCTATGGAAGTACATGCAGACTCCGGCCTATCGGATGCTGGGCCACTCGGAGTCGACGTTGTACGAGTAAGTGATCCTCTTAAATACCATCCCTTCAATTCTATTCTTTCACTGAAGCAGCTGGAGATATCCATCCGTATATATGCAACTATGTGGGGCTGTTCAGCCGTAGTATTTACATATCCGAGAATCCTGCCGAGAAGGTTTTATAAGTGAGGAAACTTTCAGTGGGAAGTATGTAACTGGGGCTCGCATAAACTTCCTGTTTCTCTTGTACAGCTTCCAATAATTGGTTCCAGATAAAGAGAAATTGTCACAAAGAGATAACTGGAGAAGTGATATATATCTTTAGAGGAGAGTAAAAACTGGCGACTTTGAATCTCTTGACGTTTAGAGTACTGTCGCTGCTGTCTGCAAGCAGAGTTCTACCAGCTGGTCCAATCTGCTCCTGTTTGGACGGTTCTTTACCTAATTGTCGAGTATGGGAGATTGTCGCTGCTGTCGGCAAGCAGAGGTCTACCAGCTGGTCCAATCTGCTCCTGTTTGGACGGTTCTTTACCTAATTGTCGAGTACTGGGAGATTGTCGCTGCTGTCTGCAAGCAGATGTCTACCAGCTGGTCCAATCTGCTCCTGTTTGGACGGTTCTTTACCTAATTGTCGAGTATGGGAGATTGTCGCTGCTGTCGGCAAGCAGAGTTCTACCAGCTGGTCCAATCTGCTCCTGTTTGGACGGTTCTTTACCTAATTGTCGAGTACTGGGAGATTGTCGCTGCTGTCTGCAAGCAGATGTCTACCAGCTGGTCCAATCTGCTCCTGTTTGGACGGTTCCTTACCTAATTGTCGAGTATGGGAGATTGTCGCTGCTGTCGGCAAGCAGAGGTCTACCAGCTGGTCCAATCTGCTCCTGTTTGGACGGTTCTTTACCTAATTGTCGAGTACTGGGAGATTGTCGCTGCTGTCGGCAAGCAGAGTTCTACCAGCTGGTCCAATCTGCTCCTGTTTGAACGGTTCTTTACCTAATTGTCGAGTACTGGGAGATTGTCGCTGCTGTCGGCAAGCAGAGGTCTACCAGCTGGTCCAATCTGATCCTGTTTGGACGGTTCTTTACCTAATTGTCGAGTACTGGGAGATTGTCGCTGCTGTCGGCAAGCAGAGGTCTACCAGCTGGTCCAATCTGATCCTGTTTGGACGGTTCTTTACCTAATTGTCGAGTACTGGGAGATTGTCGCTGCTGTCGGCAAGCAGAGTTCTACCAGCTGGTCCAATCTGCTCCTGTTTGGACGGTTCTTTACCTAATTGTCGAGTACTGGGAGATTGTCGCTGCTGTCGGCAAGCAGAGGTCTACCAGCTGGTCCAATCTGATCCTGTTTGGACGGTTCTTTACCTAATTGTCGAGTACTGGGAGATTGTCGCTGCTGTCGGCAAGCAGAGTTCTACCAGCTGGTCCAATCTGCTCCTGTTTGGACGGTTCTTTACCTAATTGTCGAGTACTGGGAGATTGTCGCTGCTGTCGGCAAGCAGAGGTCTACCAGCTGGTCCAATCTGATCCTGTTTGGACGGTTCTTTACCTAATTGTCGAGTACTGGGAGATTGTCGCTGCTGTCGGCAAGCAGAGTTCTACCAGCTGGTCCAATCTGCTCCTGTTTGGACGGTTCTTTACCTAATTGTCGAGTACTGGGAGATTGTCGCTGCTGTCGGCAAGCAGAGGTCTACCAGCTGGTCCAATCTGCTCCTGTTTGGACGGTTCTTTACCTAATTGTCGAGTACTGGGAGATTGTCGCTGCTGTCGGCAAGCAGAGGTCTACCAGCTGGTCCAATCTGCTCCTGTTTGGACGGTTCTTTACCTAATTGTCGAGTACTGGGAGATTGTCGCTGCTGTCGGCAAGCAGAGGTCTACCAGCTGGTCCAATCTGCTCCTGTTTGGACGGTTCTTTACCTAATTGTCGAGTATGGGAGATTGTCGCTGCTGTCGGCAAGCAGAGTTCTACCAGCTGGTCCAATCTGCTCCTGTTTGAACGGTTCTTTACCTAATTGTCGAGTACTGGGAGATTGTCGCTGCTGTCGGCAAGCAGAGTTCTACCAGCTGGTCCAATCTGCTCCTGTTTGGACGGTTCTTTACCTAATTGTCGAGTACTGGGAGATTGTCGCTGCTGTCGGCAAGCAGAGTTCTACCAGCTGGTCCAATCTGCTCCTGTTTGGACGGTTCTTTACCTAATTGTCGAGTATGGGAGATTGTCGCTGCTGTCGGCAAGCAGAGGTCTACCAGCTGGTCCAATCTGCTCCTGTTTGGACGGTTCTTTACCTAATTGTCGAGTACTGGGAGATTGTCGCTGCTGTCGGCAAGCAGAGGTCTACCAGCTGGTCCAATCTGATCCTGTTTGGACGGTTCTTTACCTAATTGTCGAGTTTCAACCTGAGCACAAATTCATCTTTTGGCTTGTTGATAAATGTTTTTGACGCCAGTCTCTGGCGTACAGTCTGTGTTACAAGTGTCAAATGTGATTCACCTTTGTTGACCACTGTCAGCTGTGAATGTTCACTCTGAGCAAGTGTTGCTATAGAGAGTTTGTGCTGAATACACGAGATTGGTGTCCGTGCAGGACCATCATGCGGTACATCGACGAGGCCCTGACGGACGGCCCCGAGCGGAACAGCCTGCTCACCTCCCTGGTGCGCCAGAACCGGCTGAGCCAGAAGGAGATCTCCACCACCATTGTGGACTTCATAGCTGGTGGCGTCTTCACGGTCACCCACACGCTGGTGTTCCTGCTGCACCACCTGGCCCACTCTCCGCGGGCGCAGGCGCGTCTGCTGCAGGAGGCCTCGGCGACATCGGGCGAGTTCCGCCTGGACATGCTGCCGTACAACCGCGCCTGCCTCAAGGAGACCTTCAGGTAACCGGCCGAGGTGCGCTGGGGCCTGGTCTCACGTGTCTGTGGGTGCAGGCTCACCCCCACCGTCCCCTGCATTGTCCGCATCCTCCCGGACGACATCGCGCTGCCCTCGGGCTACCAGATCCCCGCAGGAGTAAGTTCTATCTCCCCCAGTCTGAGCTCTCTGATACTTTAAAAGTGACACTCGCCTGGGGCCAAAATTCCACAGAGAAACAAAAGTACTCCAACCACGATAGGCGCATTTGTCGGAATCTCCTGTGGTACTGTGGAGGTGTAAGGACATTCCAGCGTTTATATTTTAATATTTTTATTAGCACAACTAGGAGTTTCTACAGACCCTACCTGGTGGCCTGGCTCATCGCTTGCTAACCCTCCAGATATTGTACTGCCGAAACCGCTGGAAGGTTCACGGCACCCAGGGTACATCTATAGAAAAAAAATTCACAAACAACAACAAAGAAATCTTAAACAATTTCACAGGTTTCTGGAGATGAGTTCAATTAATTAACGTAGTCTCAAACTTTGTCTGCCCTTCTACAGGAGAATATAAACGAATAGAACGTCGCCTGATGTTAAACTATAACAATTGTTTGTTTGATGCAGGGAAGCATTATCCCTATATATATAAAAGTCAGTGTATGTATGTGTGTTTGTTCCTATGTCGGCTATACACTCCACAATACGTAACTAATCTGACTGAAATTTTAACAGTATATAGAGTAGAATCTGGAAAAACTTATAGTGAAAATTTCAGGTCTCTATCCCGAATATTCTCGAGTTATTTGCAAATTGCGTTGCAAATTTGCCTTTTCGCTCGCAAGCAGCGCCTCTAGCGGTGAAGATGGGAAGTAATATCATCTGACCTAATGTACATGTAAAACGTGTTTTGACAGGACATAGAGAAAAATCTGGAAAATATATTTATCGGATTTTTAGCCAATAAAAAATAAAATTGACAGGTTGTGGGCAAAAATAGTTGTTTTTTTAGTCAGAAAATGATGACAATATTGCTGTATCATGTTTGATTATCAGATATAAAATTATATCGGGAAAAATATTCCAAAAAGCTGAGACCACGGGTGAAGCCAGTTCATTTTTAGTGTGCAGGAACAAAATTCTAACAGAAAAACATTCATTCGAGCAGAAGACACAAAGCCAGATCATCTCTTTATAAAAAGATCGCTTCTCTCACACAAAGTTTGGAGCGGGACGTTTCACAAGAGTGACATCCACGGCGCCAATTTATAATTGTAACGAATAGTATTTGAATAAAAACATTTAATCGGGTAAAACCTGGGCGTTGCCCGGGTCATTCGGCTAGTTTTAAATATAAGTGAATATACTTTACGAAATTCTAAATAGTTATTTTAAATCCGTGAAATTTCTAAATGATAAGAGGATCTCTTTTGTCTTCCTTCATGAAGGAAACATCAAAGAACTGTAGGTCTAGGATTGCGTGGAATGTTGATTCAACTATTTGTTTCAAATATGACAGCTGTGTGGCTAGGTGCCGCTGTTCCTCCACTTCACGGCGCCCTGCCGCGACCCCCAGCGGTTCGAGAGTCCCGAAGAGTTCCGGCCCGAGCGCTGGCTGACCTCCAGCGCGACCACGCACCAGTTCTGTCTGCTGCCCTTCGGCTACGGCAGCCGAATGTGCTCAGGCAGGTCTTACGCCGAGCTGGAGATCGCCATCACCATCTCCAAGGTACAAAGCCTGACTTCCCACCACATCTTCTCTCCAAATATACGTCAATGTCAATTGAAAAAGCCCTGTACGATTTATAATTGAATAAAACAAAGCATCAAGGGCTGCGTATCTTTTAGAACAAATATATACGAGCTTTCGGGCACAGTTGGATTATTGTTTCATTAATTCCTGTAGAAGGGCGTATGTGCCCGAAAGCTCGTATATATTTGTTCTAATAAAGATACGCAGCCCTTGATGCTTTGTTTTATTCAATTATACGTCAATGTGTGGAGCTGGAGCCTATAGAAACATATGTTCCTAAATGTTCAAACTAAAGTTGATCCTAAACTGCCTTTTCGGCAAATATTTTGAGAGTCAAGGGCTGACAATCCTATTGGATAACTAGAAATACACCAAAACATGCAGCGCCATCAGTGGCACAGATATGTCCATTGTTAGTTCACCTCTCTGTGTTTACTTTGGTCGAGTTTCTACTCTCGGTCAATGTCGGGCACATGTTGTTACACTCTAGGTACTGTACCACCCGACATTGTGGCCACAGTCTGACGTGGAGCGTGCAGTTGATCCAGGAGCTCGAGCCTCTGCCCTTCGATAACGAGCCCATGGACCTCGTGCAGAAGTTCATCGTGGTTCCTGCCCACTCCATCCATCTCCGGTTCCCCGACCGTGCAGCGTGTAAATAAAGTTCCTAAGTTATCATTCCCCGTGTCTGTTTTATCTCCTCCACACGCCGTGAAGTGTTGAGCACTCGGGTCCGTTCCACATACCAGGTACTGCCTGTCTAATAAATGTATTTGTTTCACTGTATTTTAGCTTTTCATTCAATAAGCAATTGTCGCCTCCGCCGATTTTGACTCGTTTAAATATGATTGTTCAATGGCGGCTGAAATAGTTTCTCCTTTTTTTAGTGAATTTGATTAAAAGCTTTAGAAATTATTTTCAAAATGGACTCCACCCATTCCCTTGTCCACTATAGAGCGCAAGTGTCGCACGAACTGTCATACCTGGGGAGGTGTCGACCACAGCCGTATTTGGCCGAAGTCTGCTCCATGTTTCCATCTGACCACGAGACTACAGGGTTTAAATGGAAACTTATGGTGATACAAACCTCTTGTGTGACATTTATAATGGTAGAGAAGGGTCGGTGGAAGGGTGGTCTAACCCGTTGGTTTTCGACCACTACAACCCGTGATCAAATTCCGCATTGAGCACTTTTTTTCCCTAATGAAAAAATGCTCCAATCGCCCCCGATTATTGCAAAAGTCCAACCCCAACTTCGAGAGCAAGAATCCAAACAGTGCTTTGGCACACATTGCTTTTTGAACATTATTTTTGACCAGATTAAGACACTTGTAAACAACTTGGAGAAGTGGGACCTCCATTCACGTCTCATGTTGGCGAGAGGGTACTGAGTGGTCTCTTCTGGCCACTGAGTTTCTCCGCAGCGGCTTTACATGCTTCTTTAAGGCATCTTCTTACATCCAGTTCTCACCCAGCCGACAACCTGCGACCCTCTTGGAAAGTCTAAAGAGACTCAACCGTCCTCCGTTGAGAGACTTGGTGGTCCCTCACGGAGAGAACTTGATGCAAAGTAGCATTCTGGGTCGGCACATTAAATGGTAGCAGAATTGTTCGACACGAGTTGTTGCGAGCGATGAGGAGTTAGTTGGCACGAAGTCACAGACGTCTTGCCGTATTGAGGCGACGGTTGAAGATTTTTAAAGAAAACGATATTTGGCACACACACACACACACACGCACGTGTGGGAGCCTAGTGGACATGGCATCTACCCGGTAAGCGGAACACTGTGGGTTCGATTCCCATCCCTGAACACTTTTATTAAAGGGTTGATAGAGCAGTGGTATGTACCATCAATTTAGTCAGTCATGACCCTGGATCGAATCCCGCATTGGACACACACATATGGGAGCCTAGTGGGACATGGCATCTACCCGGTAAGCGGAACACTGTGGGTTCGATTCCCATCCCTGAACACTTTTATTAAAGGGTTGATAGAGCAGTGGTATGTACCATCAATTTAGACAGCCATGACCCTGGATCGAATCCCGCATTGGACACACATATGGGAGCCTAGTGGACATGGCATCTACCCGGTAAGCGGAACACTGTGGGTTCGATTCCCATCCCTGAACACTTTTATTAAAGGGTTGATAGAGCAGTGGTATGTACCATCAATTTAGACAGCCATGACCCTGGATCGAATCCCGCATTGGACACACACACATATGGGAGCCTAGTGGACATGGCATCTACCCGGTAAGCGGAACACTGTGGGTTCGATTCCCATCCCTGAACACTTTTATTAAAGGATTGATAGAGCAGTGGTATGTACCATCAATTTAGACAGCCATGACCCTGGATCGAATCCCGCATTGAACACACATATGGGAGCCTAGTGGACATGGCATCTACCCGGTAAGCGGAACACTGTGGGTTCGATTCCCATCCCTGAACACTTTTATTAAAGGGTTGATAGAGCAGTGGTATGTACCATCAATTTAGACAGCCATGACCCTGGATCGAATCCCGCATTGGACACACACATATGGGAGCCTAGTGGACATGGCATCTACCCGGTAAGCGGAACACTGTGGGTTCGATTCCCATCCCTGAACACTTTTATTAAAGGGTTGATAGAGCAGTGGTATGTACCATCAATTTAGACAGCCATGACCCTGGATCGAATCCCGCATTGGACACACACATATGGGAGCCTAGTGGACATGGCATCTACCCGGTAAGCGGAACACTGTGGGTTCGATTCCCATCCCTGAACACTTTTATTAAAGGGTTGATAGAGCAGTGGTATGTACCATCAATTTAGACATCCATGACCCTGGATCGAATCCCGCATTGGACACACACATATGGGAGCCTAGTGGACATGGCATCTACCCGGTAAGCGGAACACTGTGGGTTCGATTCCCATCCCTGAACACTTTTATTAAAGGGTTGATAGAGCAGTGGTATGTACCATCAATTTAGACATCCATGACCCTGGATCGAATCCCGCATTGGACACACACATATGGGAGCCTAGTGGACATGGCATCTACCCGGTAAGCGGAACACTGTGGGTTCGATTCCCATCCCTGAACACTTTTATTAAAGGGTTGATAGAGCAGTGGTATGTACCATCAATTTAGACAGCCATGACCCTGGATCGAATCCCGCATTGGACACACATATGGGAGCCTAGTGGACATGGCATCTACCCGGTAAGCGGAACACTGTGGGTTCGATTCCCATCCCTGAACACTTTTATTAAAGGGTTGATAGAGCAGTGGTATGTACCATCAATTTAGACAGCCATGACCCTGGATCGAATCCCGCATTGGACACACATATGGGAGCCTAGTGGACATGGCATCTACCCGGTAAGCGGAACACTGTGGGTTCGATTCCCATCCCTGAACACTTTTATTAAAGGGTTGATAGAGCAGTGGTATGTACCATCAATTTAGACAGCCATGACCCTGGATCGAATCCCGCATTGGACACACACACATATGGGAGCCTAGTGGACATGGCATCTACCCGGTAAGCGGAACACTGTGGGTTCGATTCCCATCCCTGAACACTTTTATTAAAGGGTTGATAGAGCAGTGGTATGTACCATCAATTTAGACAGCCATGACCCTGGATCGAATCCCGCATTGGACACACACACATATGGGAGCCTAGTGGACATGGCATCTACCCGGTAAGCGGAACACTGTGGGTTCGATTCCCATCCCTGAACACTTTTATTAAAGGATTGATAGAGCAGTGGTATGTACCATCAATTTAGACAGCCATGACCCTGGATCGAATCCCGCATTGAACACACATATGGGAGCCTAGTGGACATGGCATCTACCCGGTAAGCGGAACACTGTGGGTTCGATTCCCATCCCTGAACACTTTTATTAAAGGGTTGATAGAGCAGTGGTATGTACCATCAATTTAGACAGCCATGACCCTGGATCGAATCCCGCATTGGACACACACATATGGGAGCCTAGTGGACATGGCATCTACCCGGTAAGCGGAACACTGTGGGTTCGATTCCCATCCCTGAACACTTTTATTAAAGGGTTGATAGAGCAGTGGTATGTACCATCAATTTAGACAGCCATGACCCTGGATCGAATCCCGCATTGGACACACACATATGGGAGCCTAGTGGACATGGCATCTACCCGGTAAGCGGAACACTGTGGGTTCGATTCCCATCCCTGAACACTTTTATTAAAGGGTTGATAGAGCAGTGGTATGTACCATCAATTTAGACATCCATGACCCTGGATCGAATCCCGCATTGGACACACACATATGGGAGCCTAGTGGACATGGCATCTACCCGGTAAGCGGAACACTGTGGGTTCGATTCCCATCCCTGAACACTTTTATTAAAGGGTTGATAGAGCAGTGGTATGTACCATCAATTTAGACATCCATGACCCTGGATCGAATCCCGCATTGGACACACACATATGGGAGCCTAGTGGACATGGCATCTACCCGGTAAGCGGAACACTGTGGGTTCGATTCCCATCCCTGAACACTTTTATTAAAGGGTTGATAGAGCAGTGGTATGTACCATCAATTTAGACAGCCATGCCCCTGGATCGAATCCCGCATTGAACACACACATATGGGAGCCTAGTGGACATGGCATCTACCCGGTAAGCGGAACACTGTGGGTTCGATTCCCATCCCTGAACACTTTTATTAAAGGGTTGATAGAGCAGTGGTATGTACCATCAATTTAGACAGCCATGCCCCTGGATCGAATCCCGCATTGGACACACACATATGGGAGCCTAGTGGACATGGCATCTACCCGGTAAGCGGAACACTGTGGGTTCGATTCCCATCCCTGAACACTTTTATTAAAGGGTTGATAGAGCAGTGGTATGTACCATCAATTTAGACATCCATGACCCTGGATCGAATCCCGCATTGGACACACACATATGGGAGCCTAGTGGACATGGCATCTACCCGGTAAGCGGAACACTGTGGGTTCGATTCCCATCCATGAACACTTTTATTAAAGGGTTGATAGAGCAGTGGTATGTACCATCAATTTAGACAGCCATGCCCCTGGATCGAATCCCGCATTGGACACACACATATGGGAGCCTAGTGGACATGGCATCTACCCGGTAAGCGGAACACTGTGGGTTCGATTCCCATCCCTGAACACTTTTATTAAAGGGTTGATAGAGCAGTGGTATGTACCATCAATTTAGACAGCCATGACCCTGGTTCGAATCCCGCATTGGAGGCACACATATGGGAGCCTAGTGGACATGGCATCTACCCGGTAAGCGGAACACTGTGGGTTCGATTCCCATCCCTGAACACTTTTATTAAAGGGTTGATAGAGCAGTGGTATGTACCATCAATTTAGACAGCCATGCCCCTGGATCGAATCCCGCATTGGACACACACATATGGGAGCCTAGTGGACATGGCATCTACCCGGTAAGCGGAACACTGTGGGTTCGATTCCCATCCCTGAACACTTTTATTAAAGGGTTGATAGAGCAGTGGTATGTACCATCAATTTAGACAGCCATGACCCTGGTTCGAATCCCGCATTGGAGGCACACATATGGGAGCCTAGTGGACATGGCATCTACCCGGTAAGCGGAACACTGTGGGTTCGATTCCCATCCCTGAACACTTTTATTAAAGGGTTGATAGAGCAGTGGTATGTACCATCAATTTAGACAGCCATGCCCCTGGATCGAATCCCGCATTGGACACACACATATGGGAGCTGTGTATGCAAAATGTTTACATCAGTTATCTTTATGTATTAAATAAGCTTTTGTAAAATCTATGTAATGAATGAAGCTAAAAAATATTTGAGCGAAGAGTTTTACAAAATGAAACAATCCCTAACTTCTGCGGTAATGTTGGGAGGGCCTGGCTCATCAGTGGTGAACGCGAACTGTAGGAAATTATTTTATAAAAATACATAGCTCGCCAAAACTGTTCCTAACTCTAAGTAAAGATGCGCACGCGGTTTTATTATATTTATAGAAGTATTTAGTGTATATGATAGTTTTGAGCTTGCCTTCGACGTATTCTTTCTCGGCTGCTGATCCTACGTAGTTCCAGTGTCTGTCACCGGTGTCTATCTCCACTCACCTGTTCACTACATCCCCTCGCAACTCTTACTTTAGTGAATTAAGACTAGTGTGTGTTCTATGCTTATGTGAAGTTTACACTAAAAGACACAATTCCCTTAAGTTTCGCCCATGAGTGTAACAAGCTACCTTCCAAACACCCCTGCAACTAACATCTGACCAAGATTTTGAAGCCTACATGATTGTCATATTTCCAGACTTTTGATAAAGTGTCCAATATGTATTTGTCAACATTTTCAAATGCTGAAGAGCTCGTTGTTCCCTTGAAGATAACATTTCCCAAAAATCGGAGATAATTTGGTGAAGTGATGGCTGCCTTCTTGATTCCATGATGATCGAATTGAAGCAGTTGGCTTAACGTCGTTTGTCCCAAGTTCACCACTATTCTACCACGCGGTTGAACACACGATGGGACAACTGTGAAAGAAAGAGAAGACACGGGTTGCACCAACTAGCACCGCACCTCGACAAACTTGAAGATGGACTTCCAGTTGATGCCCTCGAAGAACTCGTGGCCGGCGATATCCTTGAAGCCATCGAGGCCACAGCCCAGACGAGACTTGGGTTCGATCTGCAGCAGTCCCGTGATCAGGCTGACCACTCCTGGAGCCTCGCAAGTCTTTATCTCTGGCTGGCGCAGCAGGTGACTCATCCCTTTCCAGAAGTTCTTTTCTGGCAGATTTCCAAATATCACTTCGTACGCAACCATTCCGAAAGCCCACCAATCGACTTCGAAGGAGTGCGGCTTGTTCAGAGCCAGTTCTGGGGCGAGGTAGTCGTGGGAGCAGCCGCACGAGGCAGGATCCCTGGAGGCCGTGAACTTGCAGCAGCCAAAGCTGGACAACTTGACCTTGGTGTCCCTGTGCACGAGGATGCTCTCGGGCCGGATATCGCGGTGGACGATGCCCAGGTCGTGCAGGTACGTGACTGCCACAGCAAGGTGCGCCAGCAGCACCCGGGCCTCGGGCAGGGACGTCCTCTTGGGCATGTTGAGGAAGGTGCGGATGTTGCCATCGGGGAAGTGCTCCATCAAGATTCCTATGCTCTTTGAGGTCTGGAAGGTGGCGAAGAGATGCGCATAAAGGCCCTTAGTCGCTACCAACTTCATGATCTTCACCTCCATAAGAATTTTCTGGATGGAGAGTTCACTGTTGATTGTTGATTTCACGTATATCTTCATTGCGTATTCCTTTTTGCTTTTCTGGTTGGAGACTTGGATGACGTAGCTCGTGGTACCTTTGTAGATCTCACCCAGGACGACGACGTTGTCCAGGCTGAAGAACTGGCCCTTCCGCTGGCAGATGGTCAGAATGGGGATGGGGGTTTCGTCTTCGCAGGGAGGGAAGGCGGACTCGAACTCTGGCGCCCTGAAGTGCTGCGAGGCGAGGAAGATGATGTCAGAGTACATGTGGGTCGACAGTACCTGGACGTAAATCATCTCCCAGCGCGAGAAGTTGAACTTGAGGGCGCTGACGTCGCCCTTCGTCCTGGGCGGCTGCTCGAAGGAACTGTACTCGCTGATGGAGTCATCCTCCGTGGCTTTACTTGAACCCCCGCTTTTACTGGTGCGCATGATTTGTACGGGGAAATAAAACATTTAGATCTGCATTTTAAATAACATTTTATACAAACACAATTTTTAAAAAGAGAATTTAGATTTTCCCATGTAGGGGGATAGATTTCTGGAGTTGCCAAGGTGACGTGGAACAAGGCAACACGGCCCACCCAGTCTCCGCCAACCTTTGTAAACCAAATGCTTGCAAAATCATCAATTTCACGTCCTCACGCACTTCTGGCCTTGACTACTCGTTTCATGATTTTTCAGGATGCCTGAATGACCAGTTGTTTTTGTCGTTGAGGTACAGCTTGCACCACGCTGACGATGTTTTTTCACTGTTCATTCACTAAATTGTGAAAATCATATGATAAAAATGAGGAGGGAATGAGAAAACTTATTATAACAACAAACATCGAGAAGCAAGCTACAAACCATTGTATCAGTGTGGATTCCAATCATAAAGCCTGGAAGCTTGAAACGCATACGTGGTTAGCTTTTCTTGATTAATCAAGAATGGGTATTTGGCCAATTCTGGAATAATTTAAAAAATCGACGTTTAGTTGATATTTATTCCGAGAGATGGCGCAAGCCATCAGCAACGTTTAGTTTCACGATAAGGAGATGCCTTTTATATCTCTTAACATATTAATTTCGTAACGAAAATCCCCCGAATATATACCCGATATGGAAACGTATTTTCATTCAATGATGGGCAAAAATCGAATGGTTTCTGATGTTGGGTGGATTTCATTTTTACAATCGTACAATGCAGTATTAGAGCTATAAAAATCAGTAAAGTTGATTAAATTGGCGAAACCGCTGGGAGGGTTCACCACTGATGAGCCAAACCCTCCTTTTTTTTCATTTGTAAGTGCAAAGTCGAACTGCTTTTCTCGTGTGTAGACATGTGGTACACTTGCATTAAAAGCAGTCGCTTACTTCTACCCACCATTATTATCATGGCCTGTACCACGTGTACTAGGGATGAGAAAAAAAACCCCTATTTTTCATCATAGTGAAGAAGAGTGGGTTTTATTAGGAAAAGAAAAATTCGTGATTTTTGAAAATTTATAAAATAATAATATTAATTTTTAATATAAAAATATAATAAAATGTTTCTTTAATTCTCTCATCCAAATGAGATAAAATTCAACTCTATCCGAATAAATATTCAAACGGTAAAATAATTCATAATATGGTATCTAGGAGGCGCTACGAGCCGGCCGTGGGGAAGTTGGCTGCGTATGTCGTCAGAATATTGCCGCACAGCATCAGGCTGGTGACGTCCACTAGGGAATTTAAAGGTTACAGTAAAAAATAAAAATCACTAGGTAAATAGTTTAATAAAATATTTAAAATTGATATTGAATGTCTTTTATTGCTTTGCCTAAATTCCCTCACCCCTGGACATCTTTAATTTTCTGGGGGAAAATTTGAGATGCCGCCTCCCCTCAATACCAAAGATGGTCTATCGTTATACTTCAATCCATATGGCGAACAATTCACTAGTAGTTTGGTACCATTCAGGGGAAGGGTGTTGTACAAGCGTCAAAAAAGAAAAAACAAGTGAGAAAAAGATAGATCTAAAATGTTACCTTGTCTACCAAAAGACAACCCGGTCTTTCTTATAGGGAGGTCGCGTGTTAGAATTGCTCGTTATAAAGAAGATTGCGGGTTTGGACGCTAAGCCGAGGTAAACAGACACCACAAACATATGTCCCACAGCGTGGCATTTTGTTTATTATTGATACCTTGTGTTGATCCGCACGTGGTCTGATAACGGCCCACACATATACTGTATATTCATCTATCAAAATAGGCACCTCTCCCTTTAAAAATGCACTAAAACAATGTGTTCCACGGCCTGAGATTTGATTGGCTAGTTGGCCCACGGTCAGAGTTGCATATAGATTTAAAAAACTGACAGCTCGATGTAATTATTTAAGTTGCATATGTCGCCTGGGTACATCCTTATATGTCAACGTAACTCTGGGACAACTTGACAAAGTGAGGAACAGATTCAAATGCTGCCTGGCACAAACCAAACTCTAGAGAATGGTTAAAAAACAAGTGGAACGATATTCCCACCTATCCCCCAGGCTAGCGTGTGTTCTACATTAGAATGATCGCTTTGTTCCGCTTCTCTGGAGATATCTCCGTGAGAAGGAAGGCATTCAGGACTTTCTGTTGGACATTGACAATTCAATATATTTTATTGACACTTTTAGTCAATTGTTATAAGAATTAAAGAGAAATTAAATAAAGATAAATGTGATTATTTACAATTTGGTGATAAAAATATAAAAAGCTGTTCTCAGGAAGGAAGGCTCCTCTTCCAGACAGGATCTCTCAGTTCAATGTTGATACTTATAGAAACATGTCTTGGTAGACGTCAGGATGGTGTCGTCATCCAGGCCTCGCGCGAAGACCTGCAGGTCAGGCCGCCTGATGAAGGTAAATGCCTCCCGGATGAGAGTCCTGACTTTCTGTTGGAGCAAATTTGAGTTTCACTTATTGCTCGGAGACAAAGGCTCTCGTGATTTGGTTATTCCAAGATATCGCCGTTGACTGTTGGAAACTGTGTGCGAGCTTTGCTTCTAGGCTTCCTATAAACTGGAAGTTAAAATAAATGGTTTACAATGTCACAGTGGTAATTTGAGGCAGCTTATCTCGGCGTTTCCCCATTTGGTAGAACTACTTGACTCGGTCAATAGTCCAGATAAATATATTAAGATAGAAATGAAAGTATTTACGCACGAATATTTTTCTCACGAAAATCAAACTTCTACTGTCCTTACTGCGATGAAAATATATTGGGAGGGCTTGGCTAACCAGTGGTGAACCCTCCCAGCGGTTTCGCCTATTTAATCTACCAGACCGCTTCTTAAAGCTCTAATACTGTATTATACGATTCTGCCCATATACGCAGCACTGAGAAAGAAACATTCGTGGTTAAATACTTTCAGTTCTTGTGTTTAGATGGCGCATTATTGTCTCATATTAAGATAGATTTAAAAAATTCGTTTGCAAATAATATCTTATCTAGAATTTGACGCCGTATTTTCAGGATTCGGACGTAAATCCAATGCCATCTACTCCGTACAATGTTTATAATGTGATGCCTTGTATGTTGGGGAGACGATCTCTAATACATGTTCATCCCTGAATTTGACACCTCAACAAGGCGTGTAGCTGGAAGCCATACTTCTATTTATCCTGTTGAACCTCATGTTGGCCCGACACCTGATGAAATAAATATTGTAAATAAACATGGCCCTGGATTGATTTTATTAAATTGTAAAGTTGATCTTTAGATACTCACTTTCCAGTTGGTCTCGAGGATCACACCATCACCATCTCCTCAGCGGCGAAGTACGAGATCTACGTATTCTTCGTAGATCGCGAAATACGTGGTGTTGCTGGAGACCCGCTGGTGATTCTCTACCAAACTCTGCAGCGCTGGCAGAGACGCCATATTCATTTACATAGTGTATATAATGTATATTATTTAGATACTCACACACTGTCTGATAGAGTATAAAGGTTATATTAGGAATAAGGATATCAAATCCCACATCTATAAACATATGCTGGACATGAATTCAACCTGGAAGTTGTCATTTCAGTAACACCCCCAACAAGAACCAAAGATTGCTTCTTGAAGCTCTTATATCCCTAGAGAACAATTGCATTAATAGGAAAGTAGATTTACCCCTTCATTTCACGAACCCATCTCTCCATAACAATATCTCAAACAGACTATATCAAAACTTACGTCCAATCGTGACGCGCAATCATACACAAGAAGACAAGTATATGGGCATAAAGCCATATTTGCCAAGCTTGTTGTATTATAATGGGAACTAGGCCCGTTTGAAATATTTTAGCACAAAATATTTTCTCTTTTTGAATGCAAATAAAAATACTCTTTGCAGGCTGACTTTTAGCTATGCATGGAAACTTCTTGGAACTTTAACCGTTTGCTACATCAATATATTGTTTGCTTGTTGTCCTCATACAACGTACTTAGAAAAATGGCGGATTTATTTCAAGCAGGATGTTTCCTCGCAGCCTATCTTTGGCGTTCCACGCAATAAAACACCAAACGTCCTTGCTTGTTAGGAATATCACTACATCAATAAATAACCAGTCTAAAACTTCCTCTATAAAATTCAGGCAAACTGGCGACACCCAAATTTTACGATCAGTTTTATGGGAGAGACTTCTAGTCTAATTAAAACTTGTCTGGAACTTGTCCTCTGAGGGACATAGCTCAGGTGACAGCTGACTGACCACCGTAGGAAGGTTCGGCCGCCTCAAGAAGTCGAGTAGAGCGATGAGAATGATTCTTTTATTTTCTTCTTTTGGAAAGTTCTTTATTGAACCATAGAGCCGTCATTATGTGCACTGCTGATTGATAATTGTCTATTTCTCAAATGCCAGAGTTTTATACGTACACAATCCCTAAGCACGTGTGCACACAGTCATATACGCACCGCGAACACAACACACGTGCGCACGCACACAAGCACAAGACATTAAAGACATCAGCCATATTGCAGAGTTCTCCTCAATAGAACGATAAGCATAAAATAGAATATTCACGAGATTCCATCAATCTGTGGACTCCCATCCATCTTCTTGTGGAAGTTTCCGATATTGCAGGTAGTCAAGCTATTGAACTAGGTAAAATGGAATGCATTTCTTTTTGAGAGGAACGCACTCAAATGTGACCATTTAGCTTCAATTTTGGTTTTGCATAGTGCGTCGTATAAATCTTCGATCTTCATATTTTTATATGGTGTTCTCGGGGGAAAGGGTTCTTAACTGCGAGATGGCCGGTGGCAGTTGATTACTGAGTTGATCATTTTCTGGGACAACTGATTTCTGCCACCGATATATTGATGACACCTGGCTTGCTGATGGCTTCTGTCGTCCCAATCTGTACACGCCGTGTTACAAGGAAGATCTATCGAGGCCACAACATCTGAACACGCAGAGAGACGCTGAAGAAGAAATCTCTCGGCGGTAATTGAAGTCCCAAGAGGCGCGAACAAAACCGTTCGGAACAGACAAAGTGAATCACCATTTCTTCTCTAGCTCTACACCTGAGGGTCGCCACAGGTTTCTCTGTGCTGTCGTTTAGAAGACATAATGGTATAACCAGTTTCTATGCTGTCCAACAAGTCCCTTCTTACTTGCGACTCGTCAAGTTGAATCTCGGTGAACGATTTTATTTCTGTTCCGGCGTGGAGCAATGTAGAACTGATTGTCTTCTCACTAGGTCAGTCAGGATTTTCGTACTAAGACGTCTAGAGATACGTGTGGAAGTTCGGGGATCCTCCAAAATAAAAATTCTTGTTTCTTTCAGCATCTTCTCATCTCAGCGATGACCTTGTGAATGTTATTTTTCAATGGCCTTTGCCGAACAATATCGTACCACAACCTTGCTTGTAACAAGCTGCTTCCACCATATACAGCTTTCAGACGACGAAATATTTCTGCAGGTTTGACTCCCTCACTAACAAGGAGGCGTATTGCAGACCTTCGGTCTTGTTCGAATATCTTCAATGTTTTAGTTCTACAGTTCAACTGCGTGCTCTTCATAGACACATCAAGCTACAGGTGGCTAAAAATACTGAGCAAAGTATTTCTTCTCTTTAAGTATCGTTATTATTTACTTTGATTATTTTATTCATGCACCAACTTCCTTTTCGACATAACGACGCCTTATAACATATGCAAAATTGTTTGTAGAGGCATATATACAATTTCACTAGACATTCTGACTCCACAGTAACAATTATCAACCAATGTTAAATGGTCTGAAGATTTGAATGTGTCTCTTTTGGGGTTTTTGTGAATATGTTTAGCGGTTTGAATAGGACAATGGATTTGAATGAGAATGGAGTTTTGCAACATCCTTGGTCGAGCTGGCGTTATCGCTTTTGCCTTAGAATTGAACATCCAGGTTTCCTCCACTGATGGGTTGTAAAATATTTCGAACACAGAATCCATCAGACAAATCGAGAAGTCCACTGGTAATCCTGTCAAGTTGGGATCAGTGGGATTTTGATATCGGAAATGAAGAGGATCAACGAAATGGATTTTTTTTTCACGTGAAAAGTGTATTTACACAAACTTGGCCTTAAATATCCATTTCTTGATTTCTCAGGAAGCCTCTGGGACCATATTTTGGTTGTAAAGGTACAGTCTGCACCACGCTGACGAGGACAACAGCCCGAAACGCGTACGTGGTTGACCTTTCTTGAGTTATCAATAAATTGGGTTGGCCAAATATCACGGAACAAGTTAAATAAACGTTCAGTTTATTTTTGTTCCACTAGATGGCGCTCTGCCATCTAGAAATGTTCATGTGAGCACGATCAGGATTTAATATATTTATTTATATAAAAAGGGCGTAGAGCGGATCTGTAAAAGGAAAAAAATCTCAAAATATTTCGAGAGATTGCTCCTTTTTTTTAATCAATTTATTGCACAGTAAACAGTAAAAAAAGTTCTTATTATGTAAAAATTTACCTGTATATTATTTTTCAGTTTCTTGAAAAGTTGCCTGTCGAAGGATGTAAAAGTCCGAAAGCTGCCGAATTTACAACTGTAATAGAAGAAACCCGTCGCCGTTAACTTTTGTTTATTCTTCAAATGATGTCAGACGATTGCTTCTCTTGTAACTCAGTTTATTGTGCCATAAATAAAGAGGGAGCAATTCTTCGAAATATTTTGTGAAAACATTTTTGGTTTTACTTTCACAGATCAGGATTCGCCTTTTTCTATATAAATATATTCAATGAATCGCCTTTTAACTCAGAATATTGTTGCATCATGGCTAATGCACCTATTTTAATTTGTAATCTTATTTATCATATATATTACATTCAAATTTATATTTTATATTTATTTATTTTATTAAACAGAATATATGTATTATAAACAGAATATATCTATATATATAAAAATGAATGTTTGTATGTATGTTTGTTTGTAAGCCAGACAGAATTGTTTTGGCAAAAAATAATATGCCACCGATTTTAATTAAATCGACGATCGGACCAACCGGCGAGAAACTATGCATAATCGAAGCCTCCTTAATAACGAAGATCCTAGACAAATGTGGAATCGAGTATAAACTTGAGGAAACGGTTCAATCAAAGAAGAGAACTCGCGGCTCCCCATCGGATGACTCAAGATCGCCAACTAGGAGCGAGCGTAATCTGAAGACGCCTAGAATGGACATCGACGAACAAAGTCCCGCCACTGGAGTTTCTCAACAAATGAACGCAGCTCACCCACCGCAAGACGATGAAGAAAATAACGACAACGATGGCCCATGGACCACGGTCACTAACGTGAAAAAACCGAGAATTCCTCCTGTTATTGCAGAAAATGTAGCAGATTGGAAGCTTCTTTGCCAAGAACTAAAAGACTTGTGCATGAAACCATTCCAAGTCACGATTTCTGGCAAAAAGCACATAATTAAATCGAAAAACATAGGCGACTTCAAAAAAATCAGGGAGTATGTACAGAAAAATAATGGAGGATATTCCTACAGACTACAGGAGGAAAAACCACTGAAAGTGGTATTGAAGGGGGTATCACAACACAGCCTTCAAAGAAGAAGACGTCGTAACTGAACTGGTCTCAATGGGCTTCACTGAGGTCATTGTCAAAAGACTCCATAGACAATCGACCAAAATACCGATGAATATAGTCCTAGTAGAGCTACCGAAAAATGAACAAAATAAAGGAATCTATGGAATAACTGAAATACTTTACCAAAAAATAGTCGTGGAATCATTCAGGACTACAAAACGAGTGACCCAATGCTTTAACTGCCAGGGTTTTGGGCATGGCCAGCTGAACTGCTTTTTGAAGCCCAAATGCGTCAAGTGTGCTGAAGAACACCATTCGAAGGATTGTCCAAGAAAGTCGAAACAGCTCCCACTAAAGTGCGCTAACTGCGGAGAGGCGCACACAGCCAATTACCGCGGATGCCCAAATTTTCCGAAGCCACAACAACAGCAGCTAAGGCCTCCCAGACAAAACTCCCCTAACACCATACCTCAAGCAAGCTCCACTAAAACAGAAGAAGAAATTGTTGAAAAACAAAAGGCAAGTTACGCTGAAACTGCAAAAAAGAAAACTACTCATTCTGACACCAGGGAACTGTGCGAAAAGTTATTAGAAATTATCAAAACTTTCTTACAATGAAAGGCAAATTACCTTTAAAAATCGTTTTCTGGAATTGCAACGGAATCAAACTCAAAAAAGAAGAATTCCTACAGTTGGTGACCTCAGCCACCGAATCCGACGACCTGGACCCAATGGCTAGCTGACAGCCAAACACCCAACAACTGCCCTCCTGTAAGGTTCGGGGGGCCACTCCAGCATTACAACTCGCCATGTGTAAATAATCTGGACAAGGTGACTCGCGAGCTGTGCTCGAATGTAACACCTGCAAATTGAGATGAAATAAATAAATAAATAAATAGTTTGTTTGTTTGTATGTCCGGTATACAAATTCGCAGTAGTTCACTAATTCAAACCAAAATTTCCATACATAGGTAAAAAAATACGGGGAAGACGATAGGCTATTTTTAAAAATATATAAATAAATTATTAAAACTATATATTCAAATTATTCTACTTAGCTCACGAACAGAGCCCTCTATCAAAGATTAGATTAAATTATGCTGATGCAAACAAATAGATAATGCTAATAACAAACAATTATAAAAAAATCTTATCTAAATATATATCACTCGGGTAGATATGCACACGGGTCAATCCCGGGGCGAAGCCCAGGTCACCCGTCTAGTGTATTATAAACAGAATATATGTATTATAGAATCATCATTTGTATTTTGGTACACTGTGTGACTTCACTGCTCTCTTTGCTGTGAGAAATAAATAAATTATTCTGGAGGCTACTTAAAGTTATCTCATTATTCCTTTATATAAACTTATAGGATGGTTGAAACACGCTCTGGTAAGATGCAAGACCCAGCACAGGAGAGGATCGAGGTTGAAGAGTCTGCCAAGCCGCAACCTGGTGCAACAATATATATTAATGAAAATTCGAAACTATTATAGACGCGTATGATTCTTTTAAAATTAAACAATTTCTACTGCTCTTACTGCAATCGAAAAATTAATGGGAGGGCCTGGCTCATCAGTGGTGAACCCTCCCAGCGGTTTCGCCAGTTTAATCTACCATGGTAGATTAGGAGGGTTCACCACTGATGAGCCAAACCCTTCCATTAATTTTTCGATTGCAGTAAGGACAGTAGAAATTGTTTTAATTTTTAAAGAATCTTACGCATCTATAATAGTTTAAAATTTTGACAACAGATGGCGCGTTAATGCATCATAATATATCAATGTGTTTTAAATATCTTTAAATCTGAGAATGCATACTTGTGTGTAGCATAGAATGCATGCAGTGTTAGTGATGGTAAGTACAGGACATGTACTGTAGTCATACATTCCCATATCCAGAAAGCAGCTCGGCCATGCTTCTACCTTGTGGCAGAGCTCTGTTTGGTCACCCGCCGTTACTGGGGAACTTGGGCTGATGACAGTATCATGGCGCTGGAGCAACGGTGTATAATTTAAACAATTATATTAACTCTTCTAATCAATTGTTCAATTTATGATAAAATAAAGGGTAATATATAATAAAGGGGTAAATAAAATGTAGGGAAATTCAAACAGTTGTAAGAAATGGAAGCATCAATCACGAATGTTTTTTACACATAAAACAAACTTCTACTGTCCTTACTGCGATGAAAAAAAATATAGGGAGGGCTTGGCTCTTCAGTTGCGAACCCTCCCAGCGGTTTCGCCAATTTAATCTACCAAACCGCTTTTTAGAGCTCTAATACTGTAGCTTATGTCCATAATTGCTTGAATACCATTTCTAAGATTCTACCCTTCATTACAGCATATATAAGCAGAATCATCCAATACAATATTAGAGCTCTAAGAAGCGGTCTGGTTGGCGAAACCGCTTGGAGGGTTTACCACTGATGAGCCAAGCCCTCCCAATATTTTTTCATCACAGTAAGGACAGTATAAGTTTGTTTTATGTGTAAAAGAAATATTCGTGTTTTGATGCCATTTCTTATATATAATTATACACATTTCTCTTCAGCGAGGGAGGCTCCCCGCCTTGAGAGGCCACCTCCAGACAAGGTGGAGAAAGCAACTTACACAGACGCTTGTAGAAATGTTAGATTAAGTCGTTGAGAAAATTTTTATAAAGAAGACTACGTCGTCCTTAACCTTTTTGTAACCACAGGATTGATAAAGATGTCGGGTCAAGCCTAGCTCTCGGCTGGAACATTTTAGTGGCGACATAGCGAGGTTCTCAGAGAGGAGAGGCACGATTTTATACCTATGGGAGTTCATTATAACGCTCAATTTCATTATATATTGTATTTTTAAAAGGTGTACCTTATTTTTACGTTAATATCTTAGTATGTAAATAAATAAGAAGATCAACTGTTCAGTAGTTCTCCAATATTTGATGCATTTATTTTTGTTAGAGAGAGCACCAGTCTAAGAAATTGATTCAACCGAGGGCCAACAAACGCCGCCAAGGCCGCGCGCTGCTCCACCGCCGGGAAGTTGGCTGCGCACCACTCCACCTGGTGGCTCGGCACAACCCGGCAGAACACGGCACGATGGCAAGGTGGATCCTGTTCCTGAGCAGCGTGCGCGACAACCGCATGGCCACGCGGGTGGCGGAGTTTGTCAAGAAACATGTGGAGCAGCGGGGCCATCAGCTGACTGTCTTTGGTGAGTTCTTGCTCTGGTATCCATCCTAGCATACCACGTGTTTGTTGAGTTGGTCTTGTAGCATGCTGTGAATGCTATCTTAGCTGTGCGACATTTCACCTGCTGTGTATGTTTGGGAAGCTACTTCTGTCCGTGTGTCACGTGCTGTGTTTGTGCTTCGTATGGAATTGCTGTTTGCTCACAAGGAGCGCACTATGTCAACGAAATAGCGGCGGTGTGTCTTCCACGTACTTGTTTGCTTTACAATTCCAGGAGATTTCGACAGAAACACGTTGAACGATACAATTTATGCAGTCGCCGTGCATGCTCTTCTGGGGGAAGTACAAGAAATTGTAAATGTACCAGATTAATTCTATAGACTCAATGTTGTGGAGGATTCATTCCACACCCCATATTTACAAAATGGCAGGGTGGGACTCTAGACTTATTTACATACTATGACTTTGCATATTTTCAACTATACAGTTACATAATATCTTCACGGCCTTGAAGTAAAAAACGGCTCTTCTATTGAACGGTGTTTTAATGACGTCAAATATTGGCACAATTTCTTGAAGTAATTTATAAAAGTGTCAAACATTTGACACTTTTTAAATTTTAAGTTGTAAGAGAAATCTTAAGATGTTGGGGATAAACTGCACCAGATTGGAAGTAGAGAGAGAAATATATAACATGTACCTGGCGCTCAGAATTAGGACGATACTGCAGATTGACACAGCTCTGGCAACGTATCACATTTTGTAAAAGTTCAACCTTACACAATAGTTGCTTAATACCACACGTGTGGTGTTACTTAAATTAACATTTAAAACAACGTTAAACAGAAAGGGGGAAAATACGAAAACATTTCGATGCTCCTAATAACAACAGCAGTATAAAATACACGTGTATAGGTTAAGAACCACTGTTAATATTTGAATACGTATCTCACAAGACACGGATTATTGAGACGATAACTACCCTAGTGTCACAACATTGGAGCGTGTTGACAAAACTTATATTGATAAAGTATATATTTAAACACGTATGATTATTGATAGTAGACAACTTTTGGCTGTATTTTGTCCCTGTGTGAATATACGTGTCTTTTAAATATACTCAACTATTCAGCAAAAGGTTTTCTCTCACTTTATTTATTCCTATTGCCACTTGGAAAATTAGGGAAGACCAACTTCAGGGATAAGATAGCAATTTATTTCAGGCAAGAACAAACTATGAATCGTAAACAAAAGATAAGCCACGAGGGAAATTTACAGAGTAGCAAAATAAAAACATAAAAATGACCACTCTGTTAATAAAAATTAATAAATACTTTGCTACAATATATTTATCATGATATCTTCTTATTTATTCTATATACAGTTAAACCTGTCTATAGCGCTCCCTCTAAAATAGCGCTTTCCTCTCTATAGCGCCCTATTTTAAATACGTAGTGTTAAAACTATTTTACCGATCCCTACTTTTGTACATAGAATGAAAGACTTAGGTGAAGGGAGACGAGGGGAAACTCCCAGCTGGAACCGATCAGGACAAAGGTCGGTCGATGCTCGAGTCAAGTGGACGTCTGGAATTTGTTTTGGTTGTTCTGCAAGCCCCGGGACGGGGGGCCATGTGGCGTCATCTTTTTTTTTTTCTTAGTTGGAAGCAGCGGACCAGGCGGAGCAGACGCGCCTGAGAAATATCCTACAAGCAGCGTCTTGTGGACGGAAAGACGTCTGAGAAATATCCTACAAGCAGCGTCTTGTGGACGGAAAGACGTCCGAGAAGTATCCTACAAGCAGCGTCTTGTGGACGGAAAGGACGCCTTGGAATATCCCACAAGCAGAGTCTCGTGGACGGAAAGGACGCCTTGGAGTATCCCTCAAGCGGCAACTTGAGGACGGAAAGGACGCCTTGGACATCGCACGAGCCGCGACAAGAGGAAGCCAAGCGAGCGACGGTGCTGCCAACCGAGGTACTGTGTGAACACAAAGCTCGACACCCCCCTGCCAATTATTTTTATCTCCCTTCCCTAAGATTAGTTAATTTTACTTTTTTTTGCTTAACCTTGTTTCTTGTTTTTTATGCATAATTCTTTATATATAAGTATAATTTTGCTTAACCTTTTTTCTTGTTTTTTATGCATAATTCTTTATATATAAGTATAATTTTGCTTAACCTTTTTCTTGTTTTTTATCCATAATTCTTTATATATAAGTATAATAGTTTTTAGCCCTTTTTAATTTTTAAATAAAACCTTTTATTATCCTGTGTAAGTGTGCATTTATTTCCCCCATTGTTTTTCCTTTCAATCGATCACCCTTTATTTTTTTTAAACGAACACGAACATTTTGGTGAGCCGGACGTGATCGATTTAAAGGAGATATGGAGGAAATGGATGCAATTAAAAAGCGCAGAAAAGCCATAAGAGGTACTTTCACTAGAATTATCAATGAAATAAATGGGGAATTTGAAAAGTCTCAAATTGATAGGAATGATATTTATTCTAAGTTTAATAGACTAGAGTCTTATTACACGAAACTTGTAGATCTAAACGAAAAATATCAGGCTTTATTGGTAGTGAAAGAAGGGATTACAGAGGAAAGTATTGATAGGGAATGGCAAGAATGCGATAAATATGAAGAGGAAAAGTTTGATATTCAACAGAAAGTCAGTGTATTACGGAATCCCGATAAAGAAGAAACAATCCCGATTGCTAGCGAGGACACTGTAATAAATGTGAAATTACCAGAGTTAGCCCTAAAAACCTATGATGGCTCTCTGGAAGGTTGGTTGCCTTGGTGGGCGCAGTTTTCGAAAATTCACGAAAATAAGAATTTATCCGATAGCGACCGGTTTTTATATTTGCGTCAAGCAATTGTACCAAATTCAGAAGCCTATCGTGTTGTAGCAAGCTATCCCGTTACAGGCGCCAACTATGCTTTGGCAGTACAAGCCCTACAGGAGCGATTCGGTGACCCGAATATACTGACAGAACTATATGTCAGACGTCTATTGAATTCGGTTATATCTAATGTAAAGAAAGAAAATAGAAATTTAAGCAGTCTGTACGACGAACTGAGCAGTCACCTCCGGTCGTTAGAGACATTGGGCATTGATCCCCAGTTGTCGGGTATTTTTTTATACCCTCTTGTCGAGTCTTCATTACCTTCGGATATTTTGAAAATATGGCACAGGCATCCTTCTTCGGGTTATGGTATGGAGTTAGCAAAACGGGAAGAGTCAGATAAAGGGGTTGGAGGAGCTCAAGAAAGGCTCAGGTTATTATTGGACTTTCTAAAAGCCGAAGTAAGGAGTGCTCAACGGCTGAAATTTGTGGAAAAAGGCTTTAGGCAGGAGGAACCCTATAAAAGGTCTTACAATGATGGGACCAGAACAAGGAGCAATTTCAGACCCGCCACTGTGTCTAGTCTGTTCGGAGGGCGAACTAATATAAAATGCTTCTTTTGTGAAAGAACAAATCATGCGAGTCATCAATGCCGCTCCATAATGAAAATGTCTCCGGGAGAGAGAAATGATAAAATACGTAGTGCCCATCTATGTTTCAAATGCTTAAGAAAGGGACACATACAGAGTCAGTGCCGAGAACAATTGGAGTGCAAAAACTGTGGGAGAAACCACTTGGACGTTTTATGTGAAGGAAATTCTTCTAACCGGCTAACGAAACCAGGAAGAGAAAATCTAAAAGAAAATGCACCTGAACCCATTGCATCGCTTTCTAGTCAAGCCTGCACCGGTCAGGTCTTGCTGATGACCACGGTAGCACTGTTAAGAGGCCCAAATGCCTCTAGAAGGATTAGAATTCTCCTCGACAGTGGAAGCCAGTTTTCGTATATCAAACAGTCGTTAGTCTGGAGTATAGGAATAGAAAAAAAAGGCGAAATAACCATAGCTAAAAGTCTTTTTGGAGGTAATAAGGTTGGTGAAGAAAAGCACGGTAAATTTATGTTAGAATTAGAGAATTTAGGTAATAAAAGAGATGTGATCCATATTGAGGCGCTGGATCAACGTAAAATTTGCGACGCCATACCACCTTTGCCAAAAGGAGACTGGTTAGAAAAATTGAAGATTAAGGGCATAATATTGTCTCAGGACAATTTTAAAGGACAAGAGATTGATATATTGATTGGCGCTAACTATCTAGGTATGATTTTGACAGGAAAAATAGTTCAAGTTGAAGCAGATTTAACTGCGGTGGAAACGAAATTAGGTTGGACACTAATGGGCAATTCGCCAATTATTGATAGCAATGACAATGTGCAGCAGACTTTGAATCTGCTAACAACGCGATGCGATTTAAAGGATTTGTGGGATCTAGAAGTACTAGGCATTAGGGATCCTGTTGAAACTTGCTCCAAAGAGACCAGATACCAGGAAATAAAAGAAAAGTTTATAACAAAAATTCAAAGACAAAGTGATCAGATATATTCTGTAGGTCTACCTTGGAAGGTAGAAAAGGAGTCAATCCCCAGCAATCTTGACATAGCGATAAAAAGGTTAGATATAAGCACTAAGAAAATGACCTCACAGAATAAGTTGACCGAATATAGTCAGATCTTTAGAGACTGGCTGACTGAAGGACTCATTGAAAGAGTCGAGGAAAATCCTCTCGAGAGAAGAGGCTACTATTTACCTCACCGCCCTGTGTACAAGATGGAATCTAAAACGACGCCCATACGTCCGGTTTTCGATGCTTCTTGTCTAGGTCATAATGGACTATCTTTGAATCAATGTTTAGAAAAGGGACCGAATTTATTGGAAAGAATCCCTGAAATGATGATAAGATTTCGGGAAAATAAATTTGGAGTCACGGCAGATATAAGAAAAGCATTCCAGATGGTGGCGATTGAAGAATCTGAACGGAACTACCTTAGATTCCTTTGGTGGGAAAAGGAGAGCGATAGAGAACTAATAGCTTACAGGCATAAGAGACTTGTATTTGGCTTAAACTGTAGTCCTTTTGTGCTGAACGCCGTAATAGAATACCATCTTCAATCAATAAGAGGCCCACTTGTTCAATGGGCAAAGATTTTAGCTCAATCCTTCTACATGGACAATTGTATTACCTCGCTGGAAACAAAGCAGGAAGTGCAGGAATTTCAAAAGGCCGCAATTGAAATTATGGACAGGGCTAAAATGGACTTACGAGAGTGGGAATATTCTCTGGAGGAAAACCCTGAAAAGGGGACTTGTACAAAAATATTGGGTGTTGTTTGGAATAAAATGGAAGATTCATTAAAATGCGAACTCCCTGACAATTTGAATCTTCAACCCAAATTAACGAAAAGGTTGGTACTGTCCATGGTTCAGCGGATATTTGATCCACTTGGATTTTGCGCTCCAGTATTCTTGCCACCAAAGTTGTTACTGCAGCGATCATGGGGGGTGAAACTAGGTTGGAATACACCTCTACCCGAAAGTATGGCCCAGGAATTTCGAACCTGGTTGGATCAAATAAAATTCATAGAGTTAATAAAGATACCGAGATATATGTGGAATGATCTCATTTTCCCTACAGAAGTTCATATCTTTTGTGACGCTAGTCAAATAGGCTATGGAGCTGTAGCCTATTTAAGGAGCGAAACGGAACGAGAAAATACTCTAACTCTGATTTGGAGCAAAGTCAGATTAGCTCCTATGAAGAGTATTACGATCCCTCGCTTGGAATTAATGGCCATGGTACTAGGAGCTAGACTAGCCAATGCAATCCAAACTGCCTTGAAGAGAAAATGTGAAACAACTCTTTGGTCTGACTCTACTACCGCGCTAAGTTGGATAAAGAGAGAAATTGAGTGGAGAGTTTTCGTGAGAAACCGAGTCAGAGAAATACAGGCCACTACCAATTTGAACGATTGGAGGTTCGTTCCTAGTCAGTTGAACCCGGCCGATCTTCTGTCTCGAGGTTGCCCTCCAAGCCCGTTTGTGCAAAGCAGATGGTGGGAGGGCCCCGAATGGTTGAAAAAACCTAAAGAATTCTGGCCCAAATCAGAGTTCTCGATAAATCCAAAAGAAATAAAGGTTGAAGAAAACATTATGAAAACCAACATTAATTTGAACATCGATTATAAAGACTGGATACTGACAAGGAGGTCTAATTACTCTCTCAACATCAGGATAATGTCCTATGTTTTAAGATTTTTAGGGAAACTTAAAAAACAGTCAACTGAAACTGGACCTTTGAAAGTTTCAGAATTAGACTTGGCAGAAAAAAAGCTTATCCGAATGATTCAGGAGAAAGTCTCCATAGAGAAATCGAATGCAACCAAGAGTTTTAAAATATTAAAAAACACTGACGGACTTTGGTGTGTAGAAAGCAAACTTTTACATGGACAGGTCCCAGAAGAATTTAAAACTCCTATCATTCTACCAGGCGACCATCCCTTCGTAGAGCAACTTATATGGGAAGTGCACCTGAAGAATGGACATGTAGGGGTGCAATTCATTTTATCAAAGCTGAGAGAGAAATTTTGGATAATCAGGGGAAGGAAAACGATAAAGAAAATTATCAGTAAGTGCATTGCTTGCAAGAGACTTAAAGAAAAGTCTCTGCAAAGACCAATGGCAGCTTTGCCAGAAAACAGAATTGGACTGGGCAAACCCTTCCAAATTACAGGAGTTGATTTATTAGGCCCTCTTCATTTGAAAGAAGGTGGGAAAGTGTGGGTAGCCGCCTTTACTTGCGCCGTCTATCGCGCTATTCATCTGGAGTTGGTGAAGAGTTTAGAGACAGGAGTCTTCATGATGGCCCTCCATAGGTTTATTTGTCGGAGAGGGCGCCCCGAGAAAATATATAGCGACAATGGCACCAATTTCGCAAAACTTAATAGAATATTCAAGAGATTGGATTGGACTAGAATTGAAAGGGAAACCTCAATTAAAAGGATACAATGGATTTTTATCCCTCCTTCTGCTCCTTGGTGGGGAGGATTTTGGGAAAGAATGGTTAGGACAATAAAGGAAATGTTGATAAAGATGCTAGGTCACAGGAAGCTGAAATATGTACAACTGCAGACTGCCCTTTGTGAAATCGAATCTATCATTAATAATCGACCCCTCACTTATGTCTCTGAAGACGACAATGATCTAAAACCGTTAACTCCTAATGAGTTTTTACAAAATGGTCCAGAGTCTAGCTTTCCTGAATTTGAAAATTTAAAGCCAGAAATGTTGCACACTAGATACAGAGAGTTAGGTCAACTGAAGAGAGAATTGAAGCAGAGATTCTTAAAGGAATATTTAGGCGCGCTGATTCAGAAATCCGAAAATATTGATAGGAGACAGTTGAAAGTAGGAGACGTTGTACTGATCAGGCAAGAAAATCTTAAAAGAATGTTTTGGCCTAAAGGGCGAATAGTAAATCTCATACCAGGAAAAGATGGAATAGTGAGAGTGGCCCATGTTAAAACAGCCACAGGAACCTTGATCAGGGCTCTACAACGCTTGCACCCTCTTGAAATATCCTCGAATGTTAAGACGATTCAAATGGACAATTCAAATACCGAACCCCAATCTGAAACATTTTTAGGAAATAGGCCCAATATTGAATCCAGGGACTCTAGAAATAGATATGGTAGGGTAATCAGAAAGCCTGCAAGGTATGACTCGAAGGACTAGTGAAAGTACCTGTATGAGAGAAAAAAAAGTGTAATATGTGTATTCTTTTATGTGTATTTTATGTAATGTAATAGGCATATCTACTCTTGTGTGTATTGTGTATTTATATGCTCTTTTGTCTTATACTTAATTTTGACTTCTTTCAGAGCAAAATTTTGTGGGAGAATGTTAAAACTATTTTACCGATCCCTACTTTTGTACATAGAATGAAAGACTTAGGTGAAGGGAGACGAGGGGAAACTCCCAGCTGGAACCGATCAGGACAAAGGTCGGTCGATGCTCGAGTCAAGTGGACGTCTGGGATTTTTTTTGGTTGTTCTGCAAGCCCCGGGACGGGGGGCCATGTGGCGTCATCTTTTTTTTTCTTAGTTGGAAGCAGCGGACCAGGCGGAGCAGACGCGCCTGAGAAATATCCTACAAGCAGCGTCTTGTGGACGGAAAGACGTCTGAGAAATATCCTACAAGCAGCGTCTTGTGGACGGAAAGACGTCCGAGAAGTATCCTACAAGCAGCGTCTTGTGGACGGAAAGGACGCCTTGGAGTATCCCACAAGCAGAGTCTCGTGGACGGAAAGGACGTCTTGGAGTATCCCTCAAGCGGCAACTTGAGGACGGAAAGGACGCCTTGGACATCGCACGAGCCGCGACAAGAGGAAGCCAAGCGAGCGACGGTGCTGCCAACCGAGGTACTGTGTGAACACAAAGCTCGACACCCCCCTGCCATTTATTTTTATCTCCCTTCCCTAAGATTAGTTAATTTTACTTTTTTTTTGCTTAACCTTGTTTCTTGTTTTTTTATGCATAATTCTTTATATATAAGTATAATTTTGCTTAACCTTTTTTCTTGTTTTTTATGCATAATTCTTTATATATAAGTATAATTTTGCTTAACCTTTTTCTTGTTTTTTATCCATAATTCTTTATATATAAGTATAATAGTTTTTAGCCTTTTTAAATTTTTAAATAAAACCTTTTATTATCCTGTGTAAGTGTGCATTTATTTCCCCCATTGTTTTTCCTTTCAATCGATCACCCTTTATTTTTTTTAAACGAACACGAACACGTAGTATGATGCAATTTACATTAAAAGTGACCTGTCTATAGCACCCTATTTTGGTGAGTCCCAAGAGGGGGCGCTATAGACAGGTTTAACTGTATATTTAACCTTATATAACCTTATCTAACCTTATATAAACGATGTAATGAAGAAGTTTCAATCTTTCTCTTCTAATAGATTATAATCGACAAGATATTTCGATTTTAAGAATTCTTTTCTACAGCCATTCCTTCCAAATATTTACATTTCAAATAAAGGGGGGCTGTGTACAAATAAATATTTATTTGAAAATTTTGGGATAAATGCCTGTAAAGATAAAACAGTTTTTAAACTCGAAAGCTTGCTGATTATAATTAATTAGGAAATAAATCTTCTGCGCGGAGTAGTTAATTAAGTATTTAAATTAATGTTCTGCAAGTTCAAACACAATGGAATACGTGCGTCTGTACGCCCAGTCAACGTACGGCGTCAGGGAGTTGACAATTCTGTTTGAAGCAGCCCACAGATTTAACTCGCTGTTTTAAGAAATCGCATAGTGGGGTCGATGGAAGAATGGTCTAAACCATTGGTTTTTAAACTGCTACGACCCGGATCGAATCCTGCATTGGGCCCTTTTTCAAATAAATATAAAAAATAAAAAACTCTAATGGCCCCCGATTCTTACAAAGGTCCAACTCCAACAGCGAGTGCAAGTAACCAAACGGGGCTCTGGAACATTTGTAAATTCAAAAGTCGAACTGCTTTTCACATGTGTAGACATGTGGTGCACTTACAGTAAAAACAGTCGCCAACTTCTACCCACCATGATTATCATGGCCTGTACCACGTGTACTAGGGATAATAATAATAAAAACTTTCACAAGTTTTTCTCTAAAAAGTGTAGCGAATGGTCAGTCTATTTACAAATTTTATTTACAACTTCAATAAATGACAACAGTAAAAGTAAACAAAGTTATTTACATTTGCTATCTTGACTCCTGGTCAGTGCTGTGGCCCTCGCAGATATGGTCCCCTGATGTCCTGCAGCTCTCTAGCAGTCTTTCTATGGCCTCTCTTGATGGTTCCTCGATAAGATGGTCCCCAGTCCTCGATCCATTCTTGACTGTCAGGTCTCCAGTCATCTGCGCTAGGTCATTCTCTCTCTCTTGGATAATAATAATAATAAAAAGAAATCGCATTATTTATAAACGTAAATAACTGATATAAGTAAGTTGTTATAATATGTGTTTACCCTTTTTACAACGCATCTTGTGTGTCAATTATGTATTTTTTTTTCTGAATGTAGCTTCATAGCGTTGAAGATTGCTGAAATATAAAAATGGAAACAAAAAGAATGATCCCAGAAAGACGTCTGCGGAATTTAGCAATTAAACTACGGGCGGCTGAGGAGATTGTCAGGTTCTGTGGACCGCCGGAATGGCAACAGCAGTTTTCTTCCTTCCTTATCTGATAGCCGAGAGAGGCGTTTCCTTCTTGACATTTCCAGCCCAGTAAGATGAGCCATCTACACTCCTGTCTGGTTCATAAACCAGCTGTCTGTCTCTCGAACAATATCTGGTAAAAGCTAGCGACTGGAGCTATTGCTTGGTACGTCGAACGCCTGCATTCTAACTTCCAAACGACATAGAAACTGGAGTGGTTTAGAGCAGTAATTGTGTGAGGTGGACGATTGAGATAAAACATATCTGGATTCAGTAATAAATGGAAACTTTTGCCATAAGAAATTCTTCCTATTGACGCTTCAGTGATTATCATTCAATTTGGTCTAAAATTAAACAAATTTCATTGAAATCCTAAAATATTTCCAAACTGAAGCTGCTGAATCTTCACAAGAACAACAGGAGTGTCGGCCAAAAATCTTCAAGTTATTTCAAACCACCTTATATATGATATAGAATTGTGTACTCATGGAAACCAGCCACATTGTTCTGTTGAGATTATCAAGTATAACTTAGGGAAAATTTATTCTGTATACAACAATGGCGGAGGTCTGAGTCAAAGTTGCCATCTGCTACCACAAAGACAAACTCCTTGAGTTCCCCACTGTGGCATCAGCTCTTAATGTCCCCACGGACTGTTCCATAGAATATCAGAAACTCGTGGAACCTCCGCCATTCTACGACGACTATTCGATAAACCACATGGTTGAAACCGCAAGTTTAGTTAATTTCCATGGTTCCAGAACATGGGACAAGGGCGAGCTGATTACAAACTGGGTTTTTGGCTAATCCATGGATGACAAACTTCTGTTGTTATTGTTTGTCACACGGGAGCAATGGAGCGGGGGGTGTCGAAGGACGTCCATTGTCTGCAGGACACGCCACGCTGGTGGTCCTCGACGGAGCCGTCTGACTCCGTAGAACACAGTACCGCCTGGTTACGGTAGTTGAGTCCAGCTACGGCCCAGTCCACGGTTTAGGACATAGGTCGGCAACTGCGGCTTGCGAGCCACATGCGGCTCTTTCTTTATATAGTTCCATATGTAAATATTATTTATGCCGAGTACTATTTATTGATGGCAAGAAAAAAAAATTGTGGCTCTTTGGAAACTCTGAAATTTTGTAAATTGTAATTTTTGACTCTTCCAACTCAAAAGTTTTCCGACTCCTGGTCAAGAGTATAGTCTCGGAGCTGGCCTTGTTGAGATCCACGGAGGGTTTATCTGTTGGCACATCAGACAGCACAGCAAGGTCATCGCCAACTGTCGACCAAATGTGTCCCAAGGTTCTATTTCCCGACCGGGTTTATTGCGCTTGTAATTGTCACCTTGTGGTTTGAAGTAAATTATATTTTTAAAACTGATAATTTGGTGTTTTACCTTCCAACGTTTATCCCAAGTATACACCACGCTGACCATGGCAGGTTGCTGTATGTGTACCACATAGTGTGTCGCTCTGTACTTATCTATGTCTGCACTGCCTAGAATGGTTCATGGAGCCAACTGTCTCAACCTAGAATGCCCAACCTGATCTTGGAAGCTGCAAACCTGTGCTTAAACCTTGATTTTCTGCCAATTTTGAGGAAATAAACGAAAGGTTTAGTTGATATGTATCCCGATAGATGGCGCAGGCTATCATTAAGTTGCACGAGTGACCTATCACCTATAATAAGGTACTTTACTCCTTAGGCTCTCTATTTCCCATTTGTCACCAGACGACAATATTGAAGCCTAGAAATGCTTTAAAATGTACTCTCAACAACCCTCTATTGGAGGCTTTGAAAACATATCGTGTCATGGAAATACACACACACACACTCTCTGAAATATCAAAATACATATTTCAAATATATATCGACCGTTTCTAAGAGAGACAGTGTGTGTTTGTCTTTTGACTCTGAATTGTAAAAGTTACTTCTGAAGGTTTGGTTACAAGATCGCCAGCTGTGGCTGACCCCGCCCTGACTTACTCAGTTTTGATTGGGTCGTACGATTTGAACAAATTTAGTGATCTCTCTATTTTGTAATTTATAATTCCAGGGGTTGCTAACAATCGACTTGATCTAAATAAGAAAAGTAAAGCATCAAGGGAAAACTATCTTCGGGCAAAGAGTTTATTTATTTTGAGGTGTTGTACGCTTTCGAGCAAATTTTGCTCTTCAACGGGCAAATCCAAAAACAAAAGGATCCACGCGTGGGGATGTTTTTTGGGTTTGCTCGTTTAAGAGAAAAATTTAGTCGAAAGCTGGCAATACTTCAACATAAATAAATAAACTCTTTACCCAAAGTTAGTTTTCCTTACTCTAATATTTTCTGGGTAACTATTGCCTGGATAAAGCGTCAAGGAGTAAAACTTATCGATTTTGTAGAAATGTATTTTATCTCAACAACACGTTGATACCACAGTGGCTTTGTGGCCATGTTTGGTGCCAATAATCCGACATCTACCAGAAGGTTGAACGCGGCCTTGACGCCAACTTTGATATAAAGGCCACGACGTGCTGCCAATCATCGCGGAGATAAGCGGCGGCTCTTCCTTTGACGTCGTAGCGTGCTGTCACACCAGTTGGACGGTCTGTGGGGAGGATTGTTCGAATATTATGCCCTTTACAGTCACAGTCAGGCGACCTCTGTAAGGGGATCGCTTGATACGAAGTGGTCGCTTTGGAGAGCTTGCTTTCTTCTTTAGATCTTGCTTACTCCTATGGAAGGAATGGCCTGAGAAAGTGGACACCTCAAAGTGGTTTTTCCCAATAAACAATTTTGAAAATTCAAAATATTTCATTGACAATTAGTCACTGTTTAAATAATAAAAGAAAAAACAAAGATTAGGAAATATATTTACAGCTGTTCTCAATGAAGGAGGCTCCTCCATCTTGTCCTCCTCCAGACAAGGACAGGATCAACCTGTACCTTTCTATATCCCAATGGAAGGAATGGACAGAGAAAGTGGACACTTCAGAGAGGTTCATCCCCATGGAGTGGTAGCCGCCATGTAGACTGCGGACAAAGGGGGCCATCTACCATGTCTCCTTCCAGTAGCTTACTTATGTGCTGATCTTGCCATCAGCCTCCATGTAGAGGATCGCATTAGAAAAAAAGGTTGTACTGAAGGGTGTTCAGTAGGACTTTAGAGGACATTGTGTAAATGTTCACTTGTAGTTTTAATGTTTACTTGTACTCTAAAAGCGCCTCTCTCTTGTTCGTACAATTTAAATTTATTGTGCTCCAATGTTCTGAAATACGTAGTTGATATATAAATGAGCATCAGTTCTCTTTACCTCCAGGACATTTCAATGTAATCATTCTGATCCGGTACGTCTTCTTTTTGGATTAAAGCAGACCACACACAGCCTCACCAGTGAGAGCGATCAAATATACGGGGCTCTTGCACCGTGTAAGTACAAAGTCGAGCTACATGTTGTGGTGTACCAAAGAATATTACTGTGTGAGACTATTTTCTTGAATTCTTCCTTGGTATATGAAACACAAACTCTCTGTGCAATTGAGGGAAGTTCAGCCGCTCTCTGATGTCCATTCATGTAGTTTCCCGTCTTTCATCTTTCCCTTTATTTTCCCATGTGATATTAAATTTAGAAGCCCGGTGTCTGTTTGATATCCGAACCATAATATAGTTACTGTTGGGGGGTTATTTTTTAGTGAATGATGATCCTTCCTACCCTCTGTGCCAGACGGACTAAGGAGAGATAGCTTCCCATCCCGCGGACTGAATTATTCAATAGATGTTCCACCCGTATCTCGAATTATTCATCGAGAAAAATCCGCTACGTCATCATTAAACATAGCATTAGCACACAAGGAAATGAATAAAGGAACAGGTAAATCAACTTTGTTCTCTCCGTAGGCAGTTGTGTGCAGTTGTCTTCGACCTAGGAGACGTTAAGTCTGAGGCAATCTTCCCAAGTAGAATAAATCATATCTATGACTCCAACAGTAATGTCCACTGTCTTTATCGAACACCCTTGGTGACATCTCTAGATGTCTCTTTAGCTGATTGTCAACAGACCTACTGGCCGTGGTATCCTCTCTAACAGCACTTCACCAACCGGCTGACTGAGTGTGACATGCCGCAGTTGACTTGAGCGTTTGTCGGGGGAATATCTCGTACCCAATACAGAGTCCTTTAAACTTCTCAGTATTATAAACTAGAGCTGGGAAGATAGATTTGATATCAAAAACGTTGCCAATCTCTTATGCGGAACCTCTGAGATGTATTTGGCTGTAGACTCTTTATAGTTTTGACCCTATCTACAATCCCCAGAAGTAGAGTGGCTTCTTTCTCCCGCTCTCACACGCCATGCTCCTTCAGCTCTAAGTTGTCGTAGAAAGGCGCTGGTGTCGCCACCTGGGAGTAACTCCGATCACCGCCTCAATAAATAAATCCTCCGCTGTAACGGCGGGACTGGAGGGACGCCAAGCTGTCAGTCGGCACCTGGCCCCCTGCCAGCGCTACCAGCTGCTAGAGACAAGCCGCTTGGACGAATTCCTATCACGAAGTTCTGCTATATATCTTTGAGCCGTTGTGGCAAATGGAATGTTTCTCACTAAATTTTGTTGTCTTTGGTGGCCTTTAGTTCCTTGAGAGATTATTTAGTCCATTTCTTGATGTTATCACCCAGTTCGTTCTTGGCCTTCCTCGCTGTCCCGAGTTGAGCCTCCAAGGGCTGGTAAAGAGGAAGGGCGTAGTTTCTATCCACGTGGCTTAGCCATGTTTCCTTCAGGTTGTTGAAGTGGCGCGGTGTTCTTCAAGCAGCTTGTCCCTATCTTCATTGATGTTGGGATTTTCAGCAATTGCCATCGCACAATTGTAAGTCCTGGCTTGATATAAGTTTCCATGTCATGAGGTAGAGTTACTCTGGTAACTTGGGGGAGATATTTGTACCAAGTGATGCGTACAACTTCTTCGGCACAGTAGAAGTTACCCCACTGAGATCTAGTATAGTCCACAGGTCACTGTGATCAAAGCAGGTAGTTAGTTGAAGAGTAGAATGTGGGGACTTTGAATCCGCTCGGCTGGATGTGACATGGGCCTGGAAGTCACCACCAGACGTCAGCTGCCAAACATTTGTCCCTCGGACTCCAAGCCGACTGTTGAAGGAATCCATTGTTGTTGTTGTTTGGGAGCAAAAAATATTTTCTGCCACATCTAGTCGAGAATAGGATTGCGGTGTCTCTAAACGAATTGAACCAAATGGTACATAACTTAATTGAGATATTTCGTGTGTATCTATTACCCTGAACCCCATTTCCCCGGTGTATTCCTGACCTTTACCGCAACCAGAGTGTTGACGAAAACAAAGTTGTCCGAATGTACTCTGATCGCACAGAATTGGCCCCGAAGACCCAGGGCAAACTTCCAATATTCGATGTCTCCCAGGTAGGATCCATCTAGATGTCAGACAGGCAGGTCGATATGTGAAGACAAACAAGCTGTTTTTCCCACTGTGCCCACAATGAGATCTATAATTCAGCGTCGATTATCCCCCGATTTGTATCGATGACTGGACCTTGTTTGCCGCGCGGCCCATGGAAACTGTGATCAATCAGTCAATCAGCAGAATGGTTAATTACATTCCCATTAAACATGAGATATCCTACGCATTGAAATACTAAATTACCGTTATTTTAAATATCATTTTATATTCACGCAAGAATCTTGAATATGTGTAAATGGCCTTCAATAACCTCCAGGCCCTAGTGGCTCCATCCTCTCCGTGTTTCCTTCTTGGCCTGTTCAATTGGCTGTATATGATCTATTGGATAAATTCATGACACTTGGGCCCGAGAGAAGATGCTCTGTTGTAGTCTAGGAGTTGGCACAAAGAGATCTGAGGTTTCTGAGCCAGATTACATATATACTTGGAATTTGTAAAATCAAATCTTTAAAAATACTCTTTGTTGATGTTCCATGAACCAGAAAGTGACCTTGTGTCAGTGAAAGTTGTTGTTGACAAACGGCGGTTGTTGACGGGATATTTTGACAGATGCCAATGAGCGTGTTGTGCCCCAGATCCCCTCGAGATGGACTTCCCCTTGCTGAAGCAGCCGCTCCATTTCTACGGCGAGCAGCAGACTCCGCCGCAGTGGCTGCTGGATCGGGACGCGATCGTCCGCGAGGCCGAGGGCTACATCGTGGTGTCCGCGGAGTACAACCGCTGCATCGCGCCCGCCCTCACCAACATGATGTCCCACTTCCCGCCCAAGTCCTTCAAGCACAAGCCAGCTAGCATCATCGCCTACTCTCTGGGTACCCCATCGTGTCATCTAGGCTTATATTTGTATTGTTTTATCAAGCCCACCGACCAATCACCAACAAAATCTACCTTGATTTTAAAACGACAAACCAAACGTCTCCGTGACACGTACGATATACGCGCATCCTTCTACCCGCCGTAAACCGTCCATTCCTGATTACTTCTAGACTGGTGAGCTACAGTTAGCAACTTTCCATTTGCAACCTCCAATGAGAGACCCCCTCCAAAAGAGGACATGCTGTTGTATCTTCTCTAATGGAAGGTCCTCACCTCCCTCAAGCGTCCGATGCACCAGCAGACGTTGGGATAAATGGTGTCGCGGCTTATTGCTGTGCTGAAGGAAGTTGGCGACTATTTCATCAGCCGGCGCAGCTTATGTAATTACTTCTGGGAAAAGTTGTCCGGTAAAATGTTCTCAAGGTTATCCGATTGTTCCTAGCGTCTCCGACAATAGACGGAGTACGTCAGCCAGGTATTCCTCAGTGAGAAAACTTTATAATTATTATATGTAGGCGTTATATGAAGACGTATTGAAACAATGCATGAAGACTTAAAGATGAATGTAAAATCACAAGTTTTGACAAGTTCAGACAACAACCTGTCTACCATGGTTTCAGGCTATGGCCCTCGTCAGTACAGGGGCGGCTTCGATTTCTTAACATCCTACGAGAGAAGCAATGGAATCGGTCGATAATTCCAAAAAGGATTTAAGCTGGTGAAGTAGCAGGGACCATTTCCAGGTAGATGGCATTCAGGTACAAAAGAGGCACCTCTCCCTTTAAATATGGATTAGAAATGTGAATTTTGTTTATCGCCCTATTTTGTTTCGATCGATTTCAGAATCCAGTTGATTTTAACTTCTATCAACCATCTATAGAACAAGTCTAAATCCAATCTGCCAGGCTATGCTGGCGGAGTCTCACTGCGGCGGACTGTGTGCAGGTCCCACGGGCGGAGCGTCCGCCGCCATGCAGCTGCGGCAGTTCCTGGGCGAGCTGGGCATGGTGACGCCGCCCTGCATGGTGACCATGCCCGCCGTCAACCAGCTGCTGGACGACTCCGGAGTCCCGAAGTCTGGCTCCGACGGGGACCGTCTCGGGGCCCTGACCAACCGGCTGCTTGACGAGCTGGAGTGGTACACGGGGTCCCTGAGCCAGGCTCGCCAGTCCGGGACCCCCTCCTAGTCCGTCCGTCAATAGTGTTGTGTGCTTATGTTCTTTCAGCCGGGTGATCGCACCTAGTGTCCTGCTGTGCACAGTCCTCTGCACAGACCAATAAAGAATAACATAGTTGTTCAGCGTTGTTCTTTATCTTGTTCGATCTTTACAATTTGTGCCGTACTCTGCTGGCAGCATTAACACCGACCATTGATATCCACAGAGAATATTTCTGAAAAAAATGGAAGACGCATTTTTTGTGTGGATTTCTGCGAAACTTTTTACCTGGATATTTCGATAAGCACAGCACGCTCATCTTCATGTCGGTCGTCGGAATGTCGAACTTGAGAGTTTCACTTTGGTCCTAAGATGTTCCTCAGTTATACAGACATTCAAAGGTCTCTCTACCAATGGGAATCTACCAGAATTAAGAGATGGTGAAGCTAGAGAGTTTTGAGATTATTTTCCTATCTTCAACAAAAGTAAATATTTTCAAAGGTCCCTTTCTTGTGGTGATGGTAGGTCTAAATATTTGGCACTGGATCATTCTCTCTGCCATAGCTGGATCATCGGTTCATAGGACAGGCAAATCCACCTTGAATGTAATTTCTTATTTAATCCCCACGTTTCGGTTACTATCTGTCCTCTAGGGATAAAGTACATCAACGATGACTTACAAGAGGTGGGAATCGCAAATTGAATTCCATCTTCAATACCAACTTCAGCTTCCCAGATAATAAATGAGAACAAGTCCGAACCTATCTTATAGATTCAGCTATCACTACTGGAAGAAAATCAACCATAAGATCAGACACGCCGTGATAACATTCTCACATAACAGATATCACCATCTCCACTATAGGGTTTATGGAACACCGCTCTGCTCTCTGTTGCTGCAAATACTGTATAGAAGAACACGCTTAATATGTCTTGCCCTGTTTTAACAATGGAATCGTTATCCAATATAAATGGTTTGTATCCTCAACGACATACAAGTCGTGATAAGAGGATGTTGTTTTAGAAGAGTGTCTTTGTCAATCTGGTATGTGAAAGAACGACTTATGATGGGAACAAGCGACAAAAGATCTTGTAACAGACCGTTACAATAAGTATACTTGTGATCATTTTGAGGTATCTGGAGCTGTGCAGGCTCTTTGTGGGCACGGATGGCACATCTTTATTGTCGCTAAGATTCACACGCGCACGCGACACCGTGTTATATCGTGTAGTTGACCGCGACATCGATGTGGGGCGTGGTCTCAGACATATCGAGCTGAATCTGTCCTTGGCGCTCAAGTCGATCACCCAAGTTTGGACAGTAAATCCCAATTGGATATTCATAAGTTGTACGGAAGGTTTCCTGGTCAACCTACCACAACCTATCATTATATGATAATGGCTGTTTGTCTTAGACTTAGTTTGTCGCTTTTCAAATGCATTAAATATGTAATAATATAATGTTTAATTCTATATTACTACTATTAGGTATAATTGTAGATAATTCGTGGGGGGGGGGGGCGTTAAATGTATTAAATATGTATTAAAAATGTATAATTGTAGATTACTACAATTATGTATAATAGTAGCTAATTCGTGGCGTTAAATGTATTAAATATGTATTAATAATAAATAATTGTAGATTACTACAATTATGTATAATAGTAGATAATTCGTGGCGTTAAAGGTATTAAATATGTATTAATAATGTATAATTGTAGATTAATACATTGAATTATGTATAATTGTAGATAATTAGTGGCGTTCTCTACGG